>BQMZ01000336.1:0-293257 GCA_036984285.1 Chlamydomonas sp. KOR1
CACATGGAGCTGGGCTTCGCGTGTCCCCACTTAGCCCTGTTAATTGCCATACGCATGCCACTGATGCATTAACAGACCTCAAACCGCCCAGTTGCGTGCAGCACATGCCGTGCTGGCACACCGAGGAGCACCAAGCTGGTCCCCGGCCGCAGCACGCCTGGGGGCACCAAGGCGCATCGCGGCCTGCACATGGAGCTGGGCTTGCGTGTCCCCACTTAGCCCTGTTAATGGCCTTAAGCATGCCCCTGATGCATTAACAGACCTCAAACCGCCCAGTTGCCGTGCCGCACATGCCGTACTGGCACACCGAGGAGCCAAGCTGGTCCCCACCTTGCCTGGGGGCACCCAAGGCGCATCGCGACCTGCACATGGAGCTGGGCTTGCGTGTCCCCACTTAGCCCTGTTAATTGCCATACGCATGCCCCTGATGCATTAACACACCTCAAACCGCCCAGTTGCCCGTTACGCATTATGCCGTACTGGCACACCGAGGAGCACCAAGCTGATCCCCACACACACACCTTGCCTGGGGGCACCAAAGCGCGCTCGCACGGCCTGCACATGGAGCTGGGCTTGCGTGTCCCCACTTAGCCCTGTTATTGGCCTTATGCATGCCCCTGATGCATTAACAGACCTCAAACCGCTCAGTCGCCGTGCCGCACATGCCATATTGGCACACCGAGGAGCACCAAGCTGGTCCCCGCACCTTGCCTGGGGGCACCTGCAGCGCATGCGGCCTGCACATGGAGCTGGGCTTGCGTGTCCCCACTTAGCCCTGTTAAGTGCCATACGCATGTCACTGATGCATTAACAGACCTCAAACCGCCCAGTTGCCGTGCCGCACATGCCGTACTGGCACACCGAGGAGCACCAAGCTGGTCCCCGCACCTTGCCTGGGGGCATCCAAGGCGCATGCGGCCTGCACATGGAGCTGGGCTGCGTGTCCCGCAGCCCTGTTAATGGCCTTATGCATGCCCCTGATGCATTAACAGACCTCAAACCGCCCGGTGCCGTGCATGCCATATTGGCGCACACCGAGGAGCACCAAGCTGGTCCCGTGCCTTGCCTGGGGGCACCCGTGCTTATCGCGGCCTGCGGTGGAGCTGGGCTTGCGTATCCCCACTTAGCCCTGTTAAGTGCCATACGCATGCCCCTGATGCATTAACAGACCTCAAACCGCCCAGTCGTCATGCCGCACATGCCGTACTGGCACACCGAGGAGCACCAAGCTGGTCCCCATACCTTGCCTGGGGGCACCCGTATGCATCGGCCTGCACATGGAGCTGGGCTTGCCTGTCCCCACTTAGCCAATGGCCTTACGCATGCCCCTGATGCATTGACAGACCTCAAACCGCCCAGTTGCCGTGCCGCACATGCCGTACTGGCACACCGAGGAGCACCAAGCTCCCCACACCTTGCCTGGGGGCACCAAGGCGCGCATGCGACACACATGGGCTGGGCTTGCGTGTCCCCCACTTAGCCCTGTTATTGGCCATAAGCATGCCCCTGATGCATTAACAGACCTCAAACCGCTCAGTCGCCGTGCGCACATGCCATATTGGCACGAGGAGCACCAAGCTGGTCCCCGCGCACCTTGCCTGGGGCACCTGCAGCGCAGCATGCGTGCACATGGAGCTGGGCTTGCGTGTCCCCACTTAGCCCTGTTAATTGCCATACGCATGTCACTGATGCATTAACAGACCTCAAACCGCCCAGTTGCCGTGCCGCACATGCCGTACTGGCACACTGAGGAGCGCCAAGCTGGTCCCCACCTTGCCTGGGGGCACCAAGCATGCGGCCTACTGCGTGGAGCTGGGCTGCGTGTCCCCACTTAGCCCTGTTAATGGCCATACGCATGCCCCTGATGCATTAACACACCTCAAACCGCCCAGTTGCCGTGCACGCATGCGGTACTGGCACACCGAGGAGCACCAAGCTGGTCCCCACACCTTGCCTGGGGGCAACCAAGGCGCATGCGACCTGCACATGGAGCAGGGCTTGCGTGTCCCCACTTAGCCCTGTTATTGGCCTTATGCATGCCCCTGATGCATTAACAGACCTCAAACCGCTCACTTTCGCCCGTGCGCACATGCCATATTGGCACACCGAGGAGCACCAAGCTGGTCCCGCACCTTGCCTGGGGGCACCGGCGCATCGCGGCCTGCACATGGAGCTGGGCTTGCGTGTCCCCACTTAGCCCTGTTAATTGCCATACGCATGTCACTGATGCATTAACAGACCTCAAACCGCCCAGTTGCCGTGCCGCACATGCCGTACTGGCACACCGAGGAGCACCAAGCTGGTCCCCGTACCTTGCCTGGGGGCACCAGCGGCACATCGCGACCTGCACATGGAGCTGGGCTTGCGTGTCCCCACTTAGCCCTGTTAATGGCCTTAGGCATGCCCTGATGCATTAACAGACCTCAAACCGCCCAGTTGCCGTGCCGCGCATGCCGTACTGGCACACGAGGAGGGCCAAGCTGATCCCCACACCTTGCCTGGGGGCACCAGGCGCGCTGGGGCCTGCTGCGTGGGCTTGGCTTGCGTGTCCCCACTTAGCCCTGTTAATTGCCATACGCATGCCCCTGATGCATTAACAGACCTCAAACCGCCCAGTTGCCGTGCACATGCCGTGCTGGCACACCGAGGAGCACCAAGCTGGTCCCGTGCCTTGCCTGGGGGGCACCCAAAGGCGCATGCGACCTGCATGGAGCTGGGCTGGCGTGTCCCCCTTAGCCCTGTTAATGGCCTTAGGCATGCCCCTGATGCATTAACAGACCTCAAACCGCCCAGTTGCCGTGCGCACATGCCGTACTGGCACACGAGGAGCCAAGCTGATCCCACACCTTGCCTGGGGCACCCAAAGGCGCATCGCGACCTGCGTGGAGCTGGGCTTGCGTGTCCCCACTTAGCCCTGTTATTGCCATACGCATGCCCCTGATGCATTAACACACCTCAAACCGCCCAGTTGCCGTGCCGCACATGCCGTACTGGCACACCGAGGAGCACCAAGCTGATCCCCACACCTTGCCTGGGGGCAAGGCGCATCGCCTGCACATGGAGCTGGGCTTGCGTGTCCCCACTTAGCCCTGTTATTGGCCTTATGCATGCCCCTGATGCATTAACAGACCTCAAACCGCTCAGTCGCCGTGCAGCACATGCCATATTGGCACACCGAGGAGCACCAAGCTGGTCCCGCACCTTGCCTGGGGGCACCCACATGCGGCCTGCACATGGAGCTGGGCTTGCGTGT
The DNA here is from genome assembly GCA_036984285.1 of Chlamydomonas sp. KOR1. Taxonomy (NCBI): domain Eukaryota; kingdom Viridiplantae; phylum Chlorophyta; class Chlorophyceae; order Chlamydomonadales; family Chlamydomonadaceae; genus Chlamydomonas; species Chlamydomonas sp. KOR1. Next base: position 3,254 of record BQMZ01000336.1, read on the forward strand.
CCCCACTTAGCCTGTTGATTGCCATCGCATGTCACTGATGCATTAACAGACCTCAAACCGCCCAGTTGCCGTGCGCACATGCCGTGCTGGCACACCGAGGAGCACCAAGCTGGTCCCGCACCTTGCCTGGGGGCATCCAAGGCGCATGCGACCTGCACATGGAGCTGGGCTTGCGTGTCCCCACTTAGCCCTGTTAATGGCCTTATGCATGCCCCTGATGCATTAACAGACCTCAAACCGCCCAGTTGCCGTGCCGCACATGCCATATTGGCACACCGAGGAGCACCAAGCTGGTCCCCGTACCTTGCCTGGGGGCACCCGTAACGCATGCGGCCTGCACGTGGAGCTGGGCTTGCGTATCCCCACTTAGCCCTGTTAAGTGCCATACGCATGCCCCTGATGCATTAACAGACCTCAAACCGCCCAGTCGTCATGCCGCACATGCCGTACTGGCACACCGAGGAGCACCAAGCTGGTCCCCATACCTTGCCTGGGGGCACCCGTAACGCATGCGGCCTGCACATGGAGCTGGGCTTGCCTGTCCCCACTTAGCCCTGTTAATGGCCTTACGCATGCCCCTGATGCATTGACAGACCTCAAACCGCCCAGTTGCCGTGCCGCACATGCCGTACTGGCACACCGAGAACACCAAGCACCTTGCCTGGGGGCACCCAAGGCGCATGCGACCTGCACATGGAGCTGGGCTTGCGTGTCCCCACTTAGCCCTGTTATTGGCCATAAGCATGCCCCTGATGCATTAACAGACCTCAAACCGCTCAGTCGCCGTGCCGCACATGCCATATTGGCACACCGAGGAGCACCAAGCTGGTCCCCGCACCTTGCCTGGGGGCACCTGCAGCGCATGCGGCCTGCACATGGAGCTGGGCTTGCGTGTCCCCACTTAGCCCTGTTAATTGCCATACGCATGTCACTGATGCATTAACAGACCTCAAACCGCCCAGTTGCCGTGCCGCACATGCCGTACTGGCACACTGAGGAGCGCCAAGCTGGTCCCCACACCTTGCCTGGGGGCACCCAAGGCGCATGCGGCCTGCACGTGGAGCTGGGCTTGCGTGTCCCCACTTAGCCCTGTTAATGGCCATACGCATGCCCCTGATGCATTAACACACCTCAAACCGCCCAGTTGCCGTGCCGCACATGCCGTACTGGCACACCGAGGAGCACCAAGCTGGTCCCCACACCTTGCCTGGGGGCACCAAGGCGCATGCGACCTGCACATGGAGCAGGGCTTGCGTGTCCCCACTTAGCCCTGTTATTGGCCTTATGCATGCCCCTGATGCATTAACAGACCTCAAACCGCTCAGTCGCCGTGCCGCACATGCCATATTGGCACACCGAGGAGCACCAAGCTGGTCCCCGCACCTTGCCTGGGGGCACCCAAGGCGCATGCGGCCTGCACATGGAGCTGGGCTTGCGTGTCCCCACTTAGCCCTGTTAATGGCCATACGCATGTCACTGATGCATTAACAGACCTCAAACCGCCCAGTTGCCGTGCCGCACATGCCGTACTGGCACACCGAGGAGCACCAAGCTGGTCCCCGTACCTTGCCTGGGGGCACCCGCGGCGCATGCGGCCTGCACATGGAGCTGGGCTTGCGTGTCCCCACTTAGCCCTGTTAATGGCCTTAGGCATGCCCCTGATGCATTAACAGACCTCAAACCGCCCAGTTGCCGTGCCGCACATGCCGTACTGGCACACCGAGGAGGGCCAAGCTGATCCCCACACCTTGCCTGGGGGCACCCAAGGCGCATGGGGCCTGCACGTGGAGCTTGGCTTGCGTGTCCCCACTTAGCCCTGTTAATTGCCATACGCATGCCCCTGATGCATTAACAGACCTCAAACCGCCCAGTTGCCGTGCCGCACATGCCGTACTGGCACACCAAGGTACCGCCCGGGAGGCAAGCAAGCCGAGGGCTACACAGTCACGGCCGCGCATGAGCTAGCTGCCCCCACCCTGCTAACCCACTACCTCATGACCCACCTGGGCACCCGCACAGTTCGGTTCTCCTCCCCCCTGAATGTCTCCCCCAAGGCCACCCAATACTTTACACCCCACCTTGAGGATGGCCTCTTTGGCGCCAGCCACGATGCCTACTCTGCACTCTTCAGCGGTGCGTCCATGGCATCCACCACCCTGCTGATGGGGAGCGGGCGTTACGCTGGGCATTACTGAGCCGAAGCGGGAACCCGCCGCCACGTACCTGACGGTTCTCCTTTTCCCACATGGAACCAGCGCTCCGTACACCCGGTACCTAGACCTCCCAAACGTGCAGCTGCTGACCCAAGTCCCGGTACACCACCCCATGCTGAGGTTCCAATCCCCAGTTGAACACGGCACCAAACTGCCCCGAGACGGCTGGATAGAGCTCGCCTACCCCCAAGGAATTGCCATTGTAGCTATCGCCAATGCCCTTGGGAGACAACTACTGGACACCAGCGCCCCCAGCCTCCTCGCCGACCTGAACCTTGCCCTCCTCCGGGAGGAACCCCAACGTCCCCTACAGCCGGCCCAGAGCACACCACCGCCCCAGAACTCAACGACCCCCCCGCCGAAAAGAGCCCAAGCCAAGCCCCCAGCCAACCACGGTGGGTGCAGCGTAGGCTTCGCTCCATATCCCACCCGAACGCCCGGAACCCCCTACTCGCCCAGCTTACCGTCCCAGGCACCGGGGGCCGCCTTGCAGACACAATCCGCGGTTACAGAGCCACGGTAGCGAGGCGGTTTGGCGAAGGGATCATGCTGTACACCGACGGCTCCTGCAGGAAGCAGCACGAGGGTCCCAACCTGCTGGGAGCCGCTGTGTACCGGGCCAACGGACCGGAAGACGACACGCTGCCCCCGCGTTACATCGGCGTAAACCCCAACGGACTGAACGAGACGAACACCATTACCCGTGCGGAAGCCAGCGCGCTCCGCTCCGCTCTGGATGTGTACAGGACAACATCCGACCCTCTTTGCATCTTTACAGACTCCCTCGCTACAATCCACCTAGTTAGAAAGGCAATTCAGCAGCCGGATAAACTCCATATCTCCAAGCACCGCGACCTCCTAATCAGTGGTCGAACTCCTAGCTGACCGAGCCCGTAATCAGCTGCGAACAGTAATAAGGAAAGTACGATCTCATACTGGCATTGACGGCAACGAGCAAGCCGATCAGCTAGCCGAAATGGTAGCGCGTGGCGAGTGGGACGGCGAAATGGTTACGGAGCCAACCGACAACCAGCCCTTCTCCAAGATATGGTGGCTCCGCTGCAAGGAAAACGGACTGTACGTCAATGACCTTAACATGGCCGTCAAGAAGGTAGCAACAAAGCAAGCCGCCCGAGGGTACGCTAAGCAGACCCTATACTGTGCAGGATGGGAAGCCGAGGCCCCCAACCTGTGCGCCAAGAGCAGCCACCGCCTGCACACCGACGGAAAACTCCCGTGGGCAGCCACACGCACCGCCACCCTGGTGAGACACGGCGCCCTGTGGAACGCAAAACGTGCAGCGATGTGCAAGAGACCCCTTGTTATCAAAGGACCACCAGGGAGGCCCATTAGTGACGGCATGTGCCCCGCATGTGGCCAAGAGGACGGAGTGGGTCACATTATGGGTGGCTGCACCCACCCGCGTATGCACGCAGCGTACATAGCGCGTCACAACAAGGCTATTCAAACTGTGGCCAAGGCGATCTCCAAAGGACCCCAAGGCGGATGCTACATGATCATGGATGCGTGCTCAGCAAAAAACATGCCTGCACACGTGGCAGCCACCCGTCTCCCCGCATGGCTCTTTGCAGGCCTCACTCCAAAACAGCGAGCTGATGGCGTCCTCAAGCGTCCGGACCTCCTAGTCGTGCCCACCATCAGCCGGCGAGACGGAATCAGAGGCCGTGTGCCACGTACATACAGCGAGCGCCGCAAACACAAAGTGTACATCATTGAGGTAGATAGGATACACAAATGACACCCTGCACGACCAGAAGACAGAGGTGAAAGTACAGCAGCACGCCGAGCTTGAATCTTTACTCTTGCGAGCAGGCTGGGATGTTGAGTACAACATCCATGAAACTCTGACACTAGGCCGAGGGGGAAGCATCCGCTCCACGCTTCCCTACCTACTGCGCCAAAAACTTGGCTTAAGCCCCGAGCAGACCCGCAGGTGCTGCAACAAACTCCACCACCACGCAGTCACCTCTGCACACAGTATTGTGTGTCTTCGCAGGGAACTTGAGCACACAACCAATACCCGTCAGCCGCGGCCAGGTGAACCACCGCGATAACCCCATCACCACATCTTCCTTTTGAGGGGGTTCTGCACCTCTCCCCTTGGGGAGAGCGGGTCCCCCCTCGCCGCGGTGGCTGGGGTAGCCTGTGGGGTCTAACACCCCCTACCTGCTACTCCACCCCCTTAACCCACGCCACGTGGCGCCTCGCCCGGGCGTAACCATTATTATTATTATTATTATTACTGGCACACCGAGGAGCACCAAGCTGGTCCCCACACCTTGCCTGGGGGCACCCAAGGCGCATGCGGCCTGCACATGGAGCTGGGCTTGCGTGTCCCCACTTAGCCCTGTTAATGGCCATACGCATGCCCCTGATGCATTAACAGACCTCAAACCGCCCAGTTGCCGTGCCGCACATGCCATATTGGCACACCGAGGAGCACCAAGCTGGTCCCCGCACCTTGCCTGGGGGCACCCGTAACGCATGCGGCCTGCACATGGAGCTGGGCTTGCGTGTCCCCACTTAGCCCTGTTAATGGCCTTACGCATGCCCCTGATGCATTGACAGACCTCAAACCGCCCAGTTGCCGTGCCGCACATGCCATATTGGCACACCGAGGAGCACCAAGCTGGTCCCCACACCTTGCCTGGGGGCACCCATAACGCATGCGGCCTGCACGTGGAGCTGGGCTTGCGTATCCCCACTTAGCCCTGTTAATTGCCATACGCATGCCCCTGATGCATTAACAGACCTCAAACCGCCCAGTCGTCATGCCGCACATGCCGTACTGGCACACCGAGGAGCACCAAGCTGGTCCCCATACCTTGCCTGGGGGCACCCGTAACGCATGCGGCCTGCACATGGAGCTGGGCTTGCGTGTCCCTACTTAGCCCTGTTAATTGCCTTATGCATGTCCCTGATGCATTAACAGACCTCAAACCGCCCAGTTGCCGTGCCGCACATGCCATATTGGCACACCGAGGAGCACCAAGCTGGTCCCCGCACCTTGCCTGGGGGCACCCAAGGCGCATGCGGCCTGCACATGGAGCTGGGCTTGCGTGTCCCCACTTAGCCCTGTTAATGGCCATACGCATGCCCCTGATGCATTAACAGACCTCAAACCGCCCAGTCGCCGTGCCGCACATGCCATATTGGCACACCGAGGAGCACCAAGCTGGTCCCCGTACCTTGCCTGGGGGCACCCATAACGTATGCGGCCTGCATGTGGAGCTGGGCTTGCGTATCCCCGCTTAGCCCTGTTACTGGCCATACGCATGCCACTGATGCATTAACAGACCTTAAACCGCCTAGTTGCCGTGCCTCATAGAGAAGGCATGGCAACTTGCTGTTTCCACCAAACACCGCGTGTTTCGCCAAGGGCCCACCAACCAGAACGCACCCTTGACTCTGGCAGTTTACCGTACCGTAAACTTCATTCCGAGATCCAGAGGAACAGGTCAATGTTCAGCATAGCCCCCTATACCGGTACTTCGGCTTTCATCAGGGTTCCTTACCATGCAAACTGCTTAAGCCGTTCACACTCCATTACATCAGCATGGCGCCTGGCCGAGCAGTCCCCACAAGCCCACATGAATGAGCTCCAACCGCTGTGGTGCAAGTTGCCTGCCTTACATGACCGGCAGTGCTACAGTCTCCCCCCACACGTCCTCCTGCATCTTTGCCCGCAGCTGCAGCACAGTTGTGCCCTCGCCCGCCCACGCCTTGAGCAGGCGGGGGCCCCCCGTCCACTTCTCCTCCCCTGGAGCCTGTCCTCCGTGTGCCAGGCTCAGGGCTACGTCCTTCAGGACGGCGATGGCAGCTGCGTCTGTCACGTTGAGCCCGTCCATGACCTTGCGCTCCGGCTTTGGCTGGCCTTGCTTGTTCTGCGGGTTCTGTAACACCACACGGAACGGTGAGCGCTCGGCCTTGACCTCCATCTCCATCGCGTCAATGGCGTGCGGGTACGCCCACTCGAACGCAGCCTTGCTCAGCTCCTCCTGCAGGGACCAAGTGGACAAGCAAGAGGAGAACGAATGCTGACTGGGACCAGTGTGCAGATGCAGTTGGTGTGCAATGACCGTGTACAGCCTTCACCTTTCGTTTCTCTGGTAGTACAAGGAAACATGAGCCCCTGAGAGGGTCATTTCCAAGCAAGGAGCTATGAACCGGTGTCCCATGCTCCTGACGAGCAAGCATGCTAGTGGTGCAACGCACGGGTACGGCATATGCAGCGCCTTGGGTACAAGATCGTGTGGACGCCCATCGTTCGATCCCTCAACTGTTACTCACCACCAGGTCCATGAAGAGACGCTTGCGTGAAAGGGTTGTACGCCCTTCACGTCTCCAGATGTCGTCGCTTATGTGGGGCAGCAGATGGATCAGCAGGTAGTCCCCAAGGCCGCCAGCTTCGTCCATCATGCTGTAGGAGACCTCCCAGGTGAGTGTCTGGGGGTCGGCGGCCAAGCGCGCCAGCTTGCACCAATCCTCCTGCACACGCATGCGTGCGGCGCAGGAATCAACAATCGTTATACCGTGTCAAGACACCGCGAACCCGCGTACCTGCCTCCACTGAGGGCGGAAAGCTTGTGCCCATGGCAGCCCTACCTTCCGACGGAAACGTGCTCGCAGCTCCGGAAACTTTTCCTCCACCTGCGGGAATCAAGCAAACGTGCAATTACCACTGGGAGCGGAGGTACCCAACCGTAGTAGCACGCAGCGTCACATGCTCGCTTGGCGAACTGCCATGCTGCCTCACATGTTGCAGGACGCATGCATGGAATCATGCATGCATGGAATCAGGCACGCAAGCAGAGTCGTCACACATGCTTACCGTGTCCTTTACTGAAAACCCTTTCTACAGGAACACAACACGCTGCGACAGCCAAGATCGCGCTGACTGCTAAGACAGTGCTGTAACGGTGAAGCGGCAGGTGGCTGGTCTCGTGGCACGCCGGTAGTGCACGTGCTTCATATGCTGCTGCCGAGCAAGCTGTGTAAGGTTGCATCTGTGCTCTGCGTGCCTTCCCCAACCCGTACTCACAGAGGGGCCAGGTGCGGGAGCACTGCCGTGCCCTCTGTCGTCATCACCAGCAGGCGGGGCCGCAGCGGCAGCTGGAGCCCCCTGCGACCAAGGAGGCGGGGCAGGGAGGAATGGACGGGAGGATAAGCAGATACTAACACTAGGTGAGAACGGGAGGGTCGAAGGCAACCGTACAATCGCATGCAGGGCCACACTCTCTCCAACCCGCTGATCCGCTGATCCTGTAGGTATCCCTTGTATCCTCTGTATCCCCCGTCCCTCCCTCCCTCCACGCCCAATCCTCTCACAGCGATGCGGCGAGTGCTGCGTCTCACGCCAGCGGTACCGGCGGACCGGCTTGCTCCACGTTGTGGCGGCAGCGGTGGCGATGCTGTTGGGCGGTGGGCATGCGCCCCACCGCCACCTGCGCGGGTAAATGTCACGGCGGCCCTGGGAGCCGCTGCCGCCGGTGATGCTGCTGCCACCACCGCTGATCCCGCACCCGCTGCACCAACCACGTCCACCCCGTTGCCTGGCCTCCCCACCGCCGGTCCAGGTGCTCGCTGCTGCTGCTGCCGCTGCGGCTTCCCTTGCTCCTGCCGGACAGCAGAACTGCGCATCATACCGACGGTAGGCTCCTGCTGGTCCTCGGCCTCATCCCCTACCTGCACATCAGCACATGGGGTAGCACTCTTCAGGCTGGACCCGGTGTACGGCTACGGTAGGGTTGATGCGCTTCGGCACGGGCTGCTATAAATGCCGTTACCATACCGTACTGCGCTGGCTGCACGCCCACCCGGTGTTCTGACCACCGTACCGTACCGCTATCACCGTGCATATGTACTTGTACAGTAAAGGATGCAACTTAGCGCACTTGAAGGCGGGGTGTGTCATCTTGCATGGTTGGATTTCCTCTATGATGCCGAACTGTTGGTGACCGTGCATTTGCCGATCCCACACCGTCAACCCACGCAGATAGCTCGCCCTTCGCACGCTCAGCGCATGCCTGCCCCTCTGCCTGCGTGGGGACTCACCCTGCTGTGAGGGCTGTCCCCCAGCTCGTCCACCGAACCGTCGGTGGTGTCGCTCTCGCTGGCATCCGGTTCGTGGTGTTGTGCTGGCGGGAACGCCGGTGCTGCCAGGCGGCTGCGGGCGTGCTGCCCACTAGTGACACCCGGGTGAGGTGCGCTGCTCGCCGCCGGGGCTGCTGCTTCTGGCACCGTTGCTTCGACCGCGGCCGCTAGAAGCGATGGGATGTGGCGGGGTACCCCAATACTTTCACCACCAGCGCTCTGCGACGCCCTGAAGGTGCCTGCTCTCCCGCCCGGCCTCGCCGGCACCGCCCCCGACGCTCCAGGCGGCAGCGGCGGTAGGCGGGAGGGCGCATTGCCGTATGTCCTGCTGCCCCCTCGCCTGAGAAGGTCCGGCCTTTGCGCCGCCATGGCCGGGATGCCGTCCTGCAAAACGCGGGGTAGCGTCCGCATGTGTGGTAAGGGCGTTCCGCAGGGCCCGGTTGGGACCGGTTGGGGAATTCACGACAAACAACCACCATGGAGCGCGTGACGGACGATTATCAACCGCTTCGGTCCTAATGAGCGCGGTGAGTTGCGTTCAAGGGCGCCACCGCGCTGCGTGCAGAAGCATCATAGTATCTGACCCCAACGTCATACTCAAGGCTCATCGAGGTATCGAGTTTCACACTGCGTACGGCCACAGCCCCTTCCCTCACTCGCCTGCGCTGTCACTAAGTCCGACGCCGTGCTCGTCCCACCGGTGCGGGCCGACCCGGAGGAGGCAGCGGCGGTTGCACCTGCCGCAGCATCTGGCTCCATGCCGCCCGAGCCCGCTCTCGCTGCCGTCCCACCGCTCCCGCTGCCGGCCATGCCCTGCAGGAGCAGCCCCTCAGCCGCCCCCTCCTGCTCAGGCAGGGGCTGCTGCCGCTGCTGCTCCTGCTCCTGCTGCCCCCCTGCCAGGCGCTGCGGCTGTGGGGCCTTGTCCCCGGGAACACCCTCTTCCGGCCCCGCCTGCCCGCATGGGCTGGACTGCATGGGGCTGGCGGGGAAACCGCCAAGGCGCTGCTCCCCCATCCCGGCAGCTGCGGACGCCTCCCCGCGCCCCTGCTGCTCCTGATCCTGCTCCTGCTGCTGCACCCGTGGCGACACCCCTTCCACACCCACGCCGACCCCGCCGTGCTCCCGCGGGCTGGTGAGCATCGGCGACCCAGGAGACGGAAAGAAGGCGGCGTACGCATCCGAGGCGGCCCCCTGGATAGCGGGAACGAGGGAGGAGGATAAAGTAAGCACGAGAGCAGCAGCTGCAGATATGGGTAAGAAAAGAGGAGGGGAGCGAGGTCTGCGTCGGCGATCCAGGAGACACGGCAGTGGGGACTTCCGCCTTCTTGCAGATCCCCTGGACATCGGTTGAGTGGCAGAATCACGGAACGAGTAAATGAGGCAAAGTGGCGTGCCAGGGATTGTTGATGCCGTTGCGTCCGTATTTGCCTGCGCAATGGCCGTGCTTTGGGCCGCACCCGCGACGCCGGAGCTACTGTGACCCCGCAACTGCATTCGTACACAACTTGGCATGCCTCGCAGTCCTGCTGACTACCAACTGCGCCAGCCATCGGCCAGCGTTCCATGCACCGTGCGACCTCAACTGTCATCGGCCGCACTGACTGCCCTACCTCACGTGCCCTGCAGCATTCCAACGCCGCGGCTACGATGGAGCCTGCAGCCGCCCCATCAAGCCACGGCCCACCTACGTACAAGCGCGTCCCTTGGAGGGACAAGCGCGCCGTCCCTTCCGCCTCCGCCTGCGGCGGGCGACCCGGCTGCGGGGCCTGGTGCTGCCACCGCTGAGGGCAGCTCCGGCGTCGCGGCCGGGTCGCCCGCCTCAGGCGGAGGCGGAAGGGACGGCGCGCTTGTCCCTCCAAGGGACGAGCTTGCGGGCGGGCCGTGGCTTGATGGGGCGGCTGCAGGCTCCATCGTAGCCGCGGCGTTGAGATGCTGCAGGGCTCATGAGGTAGGGCAGTCAGTACGGCCGATGACAGTTGAGGTCGTACGGTGCACGGAACGCTGGCCAATGGCTGGCGCAGTTGGTAGTCAGCAGGACTGCGAGGCGTGCAGGACTGTGTGGTGCACAGTGAGATCACGCGGCAATAAAGAAGGTCCGATGGGCGATGCGTCGTGCTCTGGGTTGAAGCGGTCAGATCCCAGTAGCCAGACATGGTTCGCTGGTCGGGCCATGGATGCCCACCATGACGTCAGCCTGTTGTTGCCGCTAGGGCACCACTGTTGCCGCTAGGGGCTAGGGCACCACTCACCGCGCCGCATCGTGCGTGGGGTGCGCCATGCGGTGGTCCTGTCGCCGCCTCAGCGCCGCCCGGTACAGCTGCAGCAGCTGCCGCGTCCTGGTGCCCTTGCGAGCTGTCCGCTGCGCGCTCCTGGCGCCCCACCTGCTGACCGCCCCCGGCAGGTGCCAGGGGCAGCGGGCGGCCGACGAACACGCCGGTGGTTGGCCCTGCGCCTGCGCCGACCTGTACACACGCAAGGGCGTTGCACCGTATTGGTGGTCAGTAATTGCTTGCGATGACAAAGCAAGACCGGCAACATCCACAACGCGGTGTCTTGAGGTGAACAGGGGTACCTACGCAGCACAACGACCCGCTCTAGCAGCAAGCCATGAACTAGGGGAAAATCCGAAGCTGCACGTACACGCCATCATCCATCAGACAGACGGCCACACATATTCGGGAGAGGCATTGCTGTTTGAGAGGCAGCGAGGTGTGAGCGCACCCGTAGACATCCCATAGGGATGTGGGTCGGAAGGGCAACATACCGGCGGTATCGCTTCCACACCAGGGCCCCAACCCCCACTCGCCTGCGCCGCGGCAGCGCCCAATGCCGCACTCGTCCCGCTGGCGGTGAAGGGGGCAGCTCTGGCAGGCCCAAAGAAGGCAGCAGCGGCCGAGCCTGCCGCAGCAGCTGTCGCTGTGCCGCCCGAACCCAGGCGCGCCATAGTAGGGACGGTCGCTACTACCCCAGCAGACGCACCATCCTGCTCAGGCGGGGGCTGCTGCCGCTGCTGCTCCTGCTCCTGCTGCCCCCCTGCCAGGCGCTGCGGCTGTGGGGCCTTGTCCCCGGGAACACCCTCCTCCGGCCCCGCCTGCCCGCATGGGCTGGACTGCATGGGGCTGGCGGGGAAACCGCCAAGGCGCTGCTCCCCCATCCCGGCAGCTGCGGACGCCTCCCCGCGCCCCTGCTGCTCCTGATCCTGCTGCTGCTGGTGCTGCTGATCTTGATCCTGCTGCTGCTGCTGCACCCGTGGCGATACCCCTGACCCGACCACGCCAACCCCGCCGTTGTGCTCCGGGCTGGTCAGCATGGGTGACCCCGGAGGTGACGCAGCGGTGACGCCCACGTCTTCGCTGACCCCCTGGACAGCGGATGCGGGAGAGAGGCATCCCATCAGTGAATGAAAGCAAGATGCCGAGGAGTACGAGGGAGGAAGGGTAACGAAGTGTTGGGCCAGGGCTTCAGTTCAGAATCAGAAGGAGACTTGAGTTGTATTGGTGCACACGCTCCATCATCCTCGCACCGAATGCCTACAAACAGTCAAGGGAGTCCCCTCCGCCCAGCCACAGCTCACAGCTGCAGCCTGCGATGCTGTCTGCTCCTTGATGCTGGTTGGCATGCCATGTGCTTGCCGAGACGTACTGTTGAAGAAGGCTACGAGAACCGGCAAGGTACGTGGTGATATGCTGGTCTGGTTACGTGTGGGCAGTCGAGGTAGCAGTGCCGCAGCACACGTCGTACGGTAACAAAGTGCCCGGAAGTCGGCAGGCTTGCACGCACTGGCACTGGCGCTGCCTTTACCTGGTGCAGGGGCGACGCCAGCCGGGCGGCCTTGTCGAGGTGGCCAGTGGCGGGGCTCGAGTCGACCTGGCCAGATCGGCAAGGGTTACAGAAAGAAGCGTTAGTGCAGATCAGGTACGAAGCGGATTGGTATGTGGGGCTTGACAGCGCTGCCGTACGTGCACACGGTAGCATAGTCAGGCGCACACAGCCGGTGGAACCACTGTGAACGGCCAGCCGAGCCCAGCCCCGCTCACCTGCCCGCGCCGCCGGCGGTTACCGTGCCCAGCTGCCGCAGCACCGACCGCCTGCCCAGCGCCCCCGCCGGGTGCAGCCCCGGACGCCGGCCCTTGCCCACGCGCGCCAGCCTCCGCGTCGTGCCCCTGCCGCGCAGCCTGCTCGCCGGCCGCGCCAAGGGACACAGGCGGCGGCGCGGCTGCCCTGCCCGGACCCACGCCAGTGCCGCCAGCCTGCAGGCACGTGCGGTTGACGTGAGAGTCAGGCGGAGTACCGGTGGTGTGCAGAGGATCGGGACCGTATGCAGCAAGGTGCAGCCGCGTCCATGCATGGTGCCGACGCAATGGCCATTGCAAGGCACGGGACCTAGAAGGGCAGGCGGTCCACCACGCAGCTTGTGCCGAAGGGACCATGTGCCTGGCCCACATGCTTGACTCACGTTGCTTCCGCAGCTCGGCGTCACTTGAGTGGAGGCGTCCACAGCCTGCCTCGCTAGCCGTCCGAGCTGGTCGGCCGCCTGGTAGGCGTCCGACAGGCCTTGGTCATTGGACCTCTCCATGCGGCGCTGCACCCCCGCAGAACTGGCCAGGAAGCCCTCAGAAGCTGCCAGGGGCCGGAGAACAGCACCTCCGGCGGCGCCCTGCGACATGCAGTCAAACGGCATGAGTTATTAGCGCACAGGGGCGCAAGCCATGCCCAACCTCATGCAAGCAGCAACAGCAACGGTAGGGCCCAACAGCCCAACAATACAGGTCGAGTAATCGAGGACTACCGGTACACAGGCCACAGCACATCATTGCTTCAAGTCGTGCAACCGCGATGTTGCTCAATCGCAAACAAACCGACCCCACGTGCCCCCGGAATGTGCATCTTGAAGGTGCACGGCCGCAATGGCACACCACCACGCACATACCCGCTGAACAGCCGGCCGGAGTGCATCGCCCAGAAGGCCGGCAGTCCGGCTGGTCACCTCAGCACCAGGACCAGTCGTCCGGCGAGGAGCATGGCGCGGCGGTAGCGAGGGTGTCCCCCGTAGGGGCACCCGGGCGGCTGGTTCGATGCCAGCCAGCCCAGGCGCCACCCCCGCCACGCTTCCGTGCTGCAGGGAGGGCATTTGGATGGAAGTGCACCTCATACCCTGGGCAACCGATGGCGGACGCATCATTTGCGTTATGAGGTACGTATGCGAGGTAGCTCGCGCGAATGTAGCGTTGTAGCATGATAATGTGCCTAAAGCGCGGGCCAACCACATGTGATGCCAAGCTCTGTGCTTGCCTGCTCAACTGCCGGGCCCTGAGCCGCCCCCGCAGCGCTGGAGCTGCCACCAGCGGCCGCAGCACCGGGGCCTGCAGACGGCGCGCCTGCCGAAGGCGGCGGTGGCGGCAGAGCGGCGGGTCCAGCATGATCCGAGCTTGCGGGTGCTGTTGGTGTTGGGCGGTCGTCCGCCTCCAGCGCACCAGTCAAGACGGCGCCGCCGGGCGGGAGCTCCATGACACCGGGCTGCAGGTAGAGGGACGGTTGCAGGGTGTTGAGTGTGGGGAGCGGGCGTTAGGCATATGTTAGCAGCTTGTAAAGACAGACACCCACGGCACAGTATAGGGCTAGTTAGGAGGGTCACTTCCGCGCGGCAGAGTATACTAGCTCTACCAACGCACAAAATATCGGTAAGGCACGTCACAGTGGCTACGTAAACGGACATGCGCCCACCTGCAAGCCACCAGGCCGTGCTCCAGCCACTGTCGCCGGGCCGGCCACCCCTGCAGACAGTTGCTGTTGTGCAGCAGCAGACGTCTCCGCGACCGCACCTTGGCCCGCAGACCCCTTCGGGGTGCGGCCCCTCGCCAAGCCCATGCTGGGCCCTGGCCCAGCAGCCGGTGATGCCGCAGCCTGCACGCTGCCGCCACGACCCACGCGGCCCTCATCCCGCTGCCGCTGCTCCTGCTGCTGCAACGCCCGCGGCGGCGCCCCGCCGCCGCTAGGCCCAGCCCCAGTCTGCATCGGCGGGCTGACCTGCATTGGTGAGCCGCCAACGCTGACGGGAGCTCCGCGAGGTGTCGCAGCTGCCTCCTGCGCGTGTAATGGTAGAGAGAGGGTTAGGCACCAGCACTAGACCGCGCCACGCACTATATGCAGTCGCACAAGACCCCAACAATCGTGCGCCTGTTGGCTGAGCCGCATACGTACGTATACCACTCCTCCCACTTGGATTTGCAAACTGTCCCATTGGCCTAATGCGGCTGCCGCTGCCTCCTCCGGGCGTCCAAGTGGTGACGTTACCCGTGCGCGCGTGCTACAGCGGACCGGGCAACATGGCGTACTGACAGAATCCCAGTTTGGGCGCACGGAGTGGCGGTGGCGGCCACACTGAGCTACGTGACACGCAATCCGCACACCGCCCAGGCCAAGGGTCCGCCGTGGGAATGCGCAGCCGTGACAGGAACCGCGGGAAGGCCATCAACACAATGTATCACACCATGCGGGTTAACTCAAGGGCCCACGCCCTAAGCTAATGATCCATAACAGGGAAGGCGGGCGGTAGCTCTCCATCCGCAGTGCGCCCGACAGTCTCCCACTAGGGTCACTCACCGGCTCACGCATCCTGCCGTCACCAGCTGCTTGTTCACCACCGGGCTCTGCCTGCCCCGGGCCCTCGCCGGGTGCAGCGCCGGCCGCCATACCATGCGCTGGCGTGCAGGCGGTAGCGTCCCCCTGACGCACGCTCAGCTCGCCGGCCGCGGCAAGGGCCATGGCAAGGTGCAGTGCCCGCTGGAGAGCTGCAGGCTCGCCTGTGAGCGCCCCCACGACTGAGCCGCCGGCCTGTGCGCAGATGAGCAAGAAACAGTGCCGGTTACGAGATAGTCTACATGCTTTGCGACCAGAATGCAGTTAAGCCTTTCCATTTCGCCAACTACAGGCTGCCTCATCGGCTAGCATACAGTGGCACATATCGCTGCACTCCGTTGCACGGACACAACTGGACCCACTGTTTACTGGCTAGATGGAAAGTGCTTGCGGGCTTGCATGGCGCCGACGACAGCATTTAAGTGACCCACATCCTGCTGGGGATTGCCTACTGCGCTAGAAAAGCTGTGCAATGCTGCACCCACCAGGGGTGACCGCGGGGCTGACTGGCCCGCGCGTTGCAGAGGCTCTTCCCCCGCCTCTGCAACGCGCGGGCCAGTCAGCCCCGCGGTCACCCCTGGTGGGTGCAGCATTGCACAGCTTTTCTAGCGCAGTAGGCAATCCCCAGCAGGATGTGGGTCACTTAAATGCTGTCGTCGGCGCCATGCAACATCAGCTTTCGGCATGCACGCGTGCGGCAGTCATGGACAACGCCCCGCAACGCCACAGGGCAAGAGTGCCAGCCAGAAACCGCTTACCCCACGCTCCCCTCGAAGGTTGGCTGCTGCTTCCCTTGGCGGTGGCGATTGTTCCTGCACGGGGGCAGGTATGCACCCATGCCCAGCATGGGATGCGGGCACGAGTCCTCCTTGGTCACTCCAGGTCGTGTCGTGACGTAGCCATTCCCCAATGCAGTGCCCCCAACGGTTTTGTGTAGCACCTCTGCTGACTCCTTAGACCACAAACCGCATCAGTATTGTGTAAGTTCCTTTGCGGTGTTGATACATGCGCCTCGCCATCCACGGTCGAGCTGGGCTAGGTTATGCTAAGCGAGCCAGCAAAACATGCTGTAAAGCTACTCTGAAATTGAGGAATGGAAGGTGCAAGCGTAAGTACTGGCGCGTGAGCACCAGCTTTGTCCAGCTTTTGCAGAAACGGGCGGGCGTTAAAGGATGTAGTGTATTGCACAGGTATAAGGTTTATGCAAGACCAGTTTGAGAGGACCGCGACGCCTTAACTGTGCAGTGCTTTTTGGCGCGTGGTGGAGCAGGGGAACGAGGCTTGGTGTCAGGGAATGCAAGGCTCCCGTTGTTCAATGGTTGCACATACATAAACGTAGATTGATGTGTTATGATTCCCAGCCGCGAAAGTTTGTCGCCTGCCGACCCTAGGGTCAGAGGCACAGATCCCACAGCCTGGTCATGGAGACGACTTGGGCCATACTGCCCATAGATGTGCCGCGCATCAGGCGTAGGTGGTCATATGAACTACCGTATCAGAGGCTGTTGACCGTGTGCCCTGCCTCACCTCATTTTGGGCCTCCGTGTGGCCTTCGTGGCCGCCTTCTGTACCAACTTTTGCGGCTAGCAGTTCGCGCAGTTTGCCGACGTGGTAGCGAATACCGTTCGCGCTATAGCACATGAGTGCCAGGGAGCTGCCGATAATAAATGCGTCCTTGATATCGAAATTCATCGTCTGGACTTTGCGTGCCACAGGTTGAAGATATGGATGTCAATTGTGTCAGCGTGTGCTTGTTCTCGACATGTTGCGAGCAAGAGGCGAGAGGCATCCATGCGCAGTACCGGCGCTGCCCATCCCGCCATGCGGTATCTTTGGCATGCATGCCTACTCTCCACACATCGCCTGACCCACGCCTCCAGGTAACGGGCAAGAAGCATAACCGCCACCCCAAAGCAGCGGCGTATTCCAGCAGCGTACACCCCACAGCGGAGACCCTTGGACTGCTCGTGGCTCCTGCTGCGGGTGACACAGGGTGACAGCGTACGCAGGGGCAATAAGCAGGGGTCTTCCCTGGCAAAAAGGTGGCCCTGCCAACCGGACCGTGCAGCACGATAGGATCTAGCGTTATTATGGATGTACCTCGGCTAGCCGAATACAGGGGACCTCAACTGGCCTTGTGGCCGACGTTGTGAGACATTCGGACTCCCTGAACCCCAGCGACACCAGGATGGTGTGCCAGTAGCTAGCTACAGTCCTGCTTGGCACGTCCGTCACCGTTAAGGTGTACGAAGGGCTCCACAAGCATACTGTCTTGTACTAGGGGAGCAGCGTGGTCGATTGATGTCAGGCAAGGGAGCTCCCCTGCTGGCACGCAAGACGGAACCTGACGGAACCTCCCTGCTGGGCGCGCCCTGGGTGCAACCTGGTGCAACACACGCCACCACCTCAACCCACCGGGAGGTGCTTCACCTCTCACGCTCGTATCTTTACGGTAGACAAAACCTCCGATCACCACTTAGCTGCGCACTTACAAGCGCAGTCGGGGAAACTTCGTATGTCCACAGGCAGGCACGCAAGCCGGGGTCGAGTGTCGGGGTGTGCGGCCGGGTGTGGCAGGGTGCGGTGCATGTTCGCCTGGCGCCACCACGTGCAACCTACCGCCCTGTAACACAGCTGGTAACACTACAGACCAAGCTGTCGGAACCCCAACCGTACAGAGCTACTCAAGCCCACAAGATCCAACCCTGACATTGCGAGATACGCTTTGCCGGCTGTCCCTTACTGTTATAGGACCAGTCAAGACCAGCGTAAACAAACAGATACTGATACTGGATACAGGGACCTGAGCCCCCCGCACCCCACACTGTCCGCACAAAGGACAAGGCTGGGCAAGGTTATGCCTAGAGTGAACCCCTAGGTCACGATCATGATGAGTAAAGCGCGCACAGGACTCTGTCGTGGCGAGAGTCCAGCTTGTGCATGCCAGGTTCATGCCAGGGCTGGTTCATGCCCCTGCTGCCGCACCGAAACCAGCAAACCACAATGGTCCTATGGTCGCATGTTGTTGCTGTTAACTGCTACCATGTTGTACAATTCTTGTCACAAGATGATTTTTATGATGGAATACAGCTTACTGCGTAGGGCACATTCAGCATAGTGAAGCGTCGCCTTTCGCCTATGGCTAAACCTTCCTGGCACTTCGGCATTACCTGCCTACACTGCATACTACTAAGTATAGGCGCGTTTGTTATCTACAGTCACCTTGGGTGCAAACTAGGTCAGGAAAGCCTGAAGGACGCTGGACAACAGCCATGTTCGGCGCAGGCGGGTATCAGCCAAGCCGCAGCACAGTGGATAAGACGAGCGGAATTCAATGCTCAAGACAAACTTGGTAGCAGTCAAGCCCAGTGCGACAACGGTCGCGTACATGCTACAGAGGAGGTTGCGCCAAATCCTCAACTGGTTTCGAAGAGGGCCATTCACGATGATATGTGCCTCGCAAACCTGGGCTTGTGGACGTTTGCTTGGGGACAGACATGTCCAAAGGCGGACCAGGTAGCTGTCAGTACAGAATCAGCACCTGCCATTTGCTTTCCAAAAGACTTCATTTCCTCCATCATAGAAGCCAACATCAATTCTTTCCGAGGTGCTCAGCCTAGCGACGTAAATGTGGGGGCGGTGTCAACCACGGTGGCCTGGAACCCAACTGCGCCCCCCGGCATGTGTCCTTTCTTCTGGACCGGAACACCTATTTCTTTGAGCTTCGACAGAGGGCCTGCAGTAAGCTATGGATCTACACCCGTTCACTTCAACGCTACACACCAGTGTCCAGGCCCTTTAAGCCTCTGCGAGTATGTCCTGGGGCAGTGGGCACATACGACCTCCCCGCAACCAGGTCGAGCCACAGACGAGGGCACGTGGGCAAACATGCGCCTCATGTACCTTTATACAGCTGTACTGGTGTCAGTCCTGGCCTTTACTTTCCAACAGCTGAGGAAAAAGGTGCGTGAAGACCAGCGAAGGAGCCCACCGAAAAAAACTTCACCTTGCCAGCTTGCCACTGACGTCCTGCCTGCGTGACATGCCCAGACCGGCCGCTGCAGGCATTTGAGCCCTTAGGTAAGATTTTGCTGCTTTCGCGTCTCCTCCCGCCTGCTCCCGCAGCTCTCCGTCATGTCCCCGCCAGGCGCGCTGGTGGCCGTCCGCGCCGCTGGGGCAAGGCCAACGGGGAGGCGCCCCAGCGTTGCACCAGTGCTGCAGCTGCGGGTGACGCGCTTGGTCCCCTCGCTGCACGCGTGGCTCTTTGGGGGCGAAACCTGCGTGGAGGTCACCACGCGGGGGCTGCTGGGGACACTCCTGCGGCAGCCGGCCGTCGCCATTGGCCACCCCTTTGCGTTCGGCAGCACCATGGCTGTCACGCTCCGCAGTGGCATCCTCCTGCCCTCACTAAACCCCGTCGCGGTGCTCGAGCTCGTCCCCCTGGCTTCCGGCAGCGCCACAATCTTCCCTCTGCCCTTCGCGCGCCTGGCTTTCTGCGGGGAGGTAAGGATGGGTCTATTGCTGCAAGTCGTCCGTTGGGCACGCTGTGGTGCTCTTGACACGTGGGGGTTACCGTACGCGAAGAACACAAGGTCAGGGAAACACGGAAAGCATGCGACCAAAAGCCAAAAACGACAGAGACGTGGGAGATTGTACCATGCCCAGCCTATGTGTAACGACAAGTTTCGTGATTCCGGCTGGGTGTTGTGTATCACAGTCGGTATATTTGCAGCTTACTGGCCATGCGTACATCAGCAGCCTGCTCCTGCGGTGTGCAATCGTGTCACGCCCAGGCCCTAAGCCACTGAGTTGCTGTTCCCGTATTTTCTCCCACCCGCCCCACGCAGCTATCTCTCCACCGCAGCAGCCCTGAGCGTTGGTGCGGTGTATTTGCCTTGAATATGGTGGCGCCGCTCCTCGTCGTGGTCACGTCGGGCGAGCTGGTGGCCGTCTGTTATACTCGAGCCGCTCCGACGGGGACACGCCCGACCGTGGTGCCGATGCTGCAGCTGCGCTGGATGCGCATGGTTCCCTCCGTAGACACGCCACAGTTCGGGAGTCAGACCTGTGCGGGGGTAACTACACGGGGGCTGCTGGGGAGGCTCTTGCAGCAGTCGGCCACTGCGATTCGCCACCTCACGGCGGTTGGCGGCATGGCTGTCGTTCCCCGCAGCGAAGCCCTCCTGCTCTCCCGTCACCTGGCACCGGTGCTCGAGCTCGTCTCCCTGGCTTCAAGCACAACCGGTTCGCTGCCCTTCGCACGCCTGGCGTCTCACCGCGAGGTAAGGGTGTGTGGGTTGCTCCATACGTACGTGGGTCAGGCTACGGCATGATGCTACGGGTTCCCTGAAGACATGGGGTTGATGCCATGTCCAGCCCATGTGCAACGAGCACTCCATGGCCCCGGCGTTTGGTCTCACGTTAAGTGCCGGTGAAACCTGCGTATTTTCCATGTGAATGTTCACCTGCCTGCCGCTTCAACAGTTCGCCAGCGCGTCAGGCCATACGCTCAGGGCATGCTGCTCCCGCGCCTCCTCCCGCCTGCCCTCGCAGCTCCTTAGCAGCAGCATGCTGCCGGCGTGTGGCAACTTTTTGCAGCAATGCGGTGTGAGTGCCTGGGATACGGGGGGGTCGTTCTCCGTCGTGTCCCCGCTGCGGGCGCTGGTGGCCGTTGCTGCTGGCGCGGCTCCAACAGGGAGAAGCCCGGCCACTGAGGCGTTGCTGCAGCTGCGGCTGATGCGCTTGGTCCCCTCGCTGCACAAATTGCTTTTCGGGGGGGAAATCTGCATGGAGGTCATCACGCGGGGGCTGCTGGAGGCGCTTCTGCTGCACCCGATCCTTGAGGTTGGCAGCTGCACGGCGGTCGGCGGCATTATGGGCTGCGGCATGGCTGCCACGCTCGGCAGCGGCACCCTCCTCACCTCCCGTCACCTCGCCGCGGTGCATGAGATCGCCTCCTTGGCTTCCGGAAGCGCCACAGCCAGTTCGCTTCGGCTCGCATGCCTGGCATCCTGTCCCGCGGTAAGGGCGTGCGGGTTGCTGCGCGTGTTGGTGGGGCAGGCTGAGAGTTCTGTTGCCAGGGGCCCGGAGGGTTACAAGCCGGTTGGTGCAAGCACTAACAGCACCCTCAGAGGGAGCAATAAGGGTTTTCGCGCTAGCATCAACCAAGGCCGCGACCGCTTGGGGCCCGTCGGCTTTCCGCCCTTTTGGCCACTCCTTTCTCAGGCCTTAGGCCGGAGCTTTAGCCTCTTGAACCTTGTCTAGTTGTCCTTAAATCGTCCACCTTCTTGCTTGGCAGACAGCTCTGTCACCCAGCTTGGGTCTCCCACTAGCGCCAGTGCAGCTGCTGCGCACGCACTCAACTGCCTGCCCCCACGGTGTACTTGCCTGTCAGTCCCTCGACTGGATCGTTCATACCCCCGCGTCTCCTTCCGCCTGAGCCTCGCAGCTCTTCCTCCACAGCAGCAGCCCTGCACAGTCGTACGGTGTGGATGCCTTGGGCATGGTGGCGCTGCCTTCCGTCATGTTCCCGGATGGGGCGCAGGGGGCCGTTCGCACTGCTGGAGCGGGGCCAACGGGGAGGCGCCCGGCCGCGGAGGCGTTGCTGCAGCTGCGGCTGACGCGCCTGGTCCCCTCGCTGCACACATCCCTTTTCGGGGGGGAAATCTGCGTGGAGGTCATCACGCGGGGGCTGCTGGAGGCGCTCCTGCTGCACCCGATCCTTGCAGTTGGCAGCCGCATGGCTGTCGGCAGCACCATTGGCTGCGGGATGACTACAGTGCCCCGCAGCGGCGCTCTCCTGTCCTCCAATCACCTCGCTGCGGTGTTTCGCCTTGTCTCTCTGGCTTCCGGAGGCGTGGCGCCTGGTTTGCTGCACTTGGCGCGCCTGGCGTCCTCCTGCGTGCTAGAGGTGCGTGGGCTGCTGCACATGTCAATGGGGCAGGCTGGTTCAGGGTGCTTCAGGGTCGCTCATGGTGGGGCGGGGTACAAAGGGTCAGGCTGTTTCAGGCTGGCGCAGGGTGGTTCAGGGTGGGGTGGAATTTAAGTGGTCCGGCAGGCTGCAATTGCTGGAAGTCTAAAAGCGCCGGTGGATGGCACGTGCATTTTGACTAAACCCTTTAGAATGCTTTTCCAACAGCCCACGTTTGGGGCGGGGCCTTCGGCCTTCAAGGCCGCGTATGCCTACCGTTTAGTGCATAGGCTGTCAGCCTTGAGCCACTGATGTTGCTCTTGTGCGGTGCTCCTCACTGCTTGCCCTCTGCACAACGTACAGCTCTGAGACCCTGCGGCTTTGGGCCTTGCGCTTTGCGACAGCTTGACCTACTACCGGTATTGAGCTACGGCGCATGTACTCAAGTGCCTGTTGCCGTGGCCTGCCAAGCCCTCAGCTGTGGTGTTGCTCTTCCCGCGTCTCCTCCCACCTGCCCGTCACAGAACTCTGTCCTCAGCAGCAGCGCGTTGCTGGCTGGCAGCGACCCTGCGCAGCAATGTGGTGCAAGCGCCTGGGACTCGGGGGCGCCGTTCTCCATCGCGTCCCTGCCGGGGTCGCTGGTGGCCGTCCGCGCTGCTGGAGCAAGGCCAACGGGGAGGCACCCGGGGGTTGCGTCGATGCTGCAGCTGCGGCTGACGGGTCTGGTCCCCTCGCTCGGCGCGTGGCTCTTCGGGGGAGAAACCTGCGTGGAGGTCATCACGCGGGGGCTACTGGGGACACTTGTGCAGCAGCCGGCCATTGACGTCGGCAACCCCACGGCGTTTGACAGCACCACGTGCTGCGGCGTGGGTGTGACGCTCCGCAGTGGCGCTCTCCTGTCCACCCTCAGCCTCGCGGCGGTGCTTGAGCTCGTCTCCCTGGCTTCCGGAAGCATGGCGTCTGGTTCGCTACCCTTGGCGCGCCTGGCGTCCTGCCGTGCGGATGAAGATGAGGTGGGTTGCTGTCGGTGTGGATGGGGCAGGCAGCGAGCGCTGTCGTCAGGGGCCGGAGGGTTACAAACCGGTTCGTGCACGCATGATCCGTTTCCGGTGCCCCTCTGTTCCTTTCTGGTTCCTGCGTAGCTGGAGAAGGTGTCCTCTCGTGGTGCCGAGGTCAAGGCACCGGAGGCGGCAGAGGACGGCCTGCCCCCGTCGTCCCCATCGTCAAGCCGCAATGCCGCCCGGCTCCCGCAGGCCAGGGCGGGACAAGCGCACAAGACTGCCGGCGACTGCTTCGGGCCAGGTATGGTACTATGCCCGCGCCTGTTGCACTACTACGCTTTGCACATGGGCAAATAGGGTGTGGGAAGCTTGCATCCCAGCAAACTGCAGGTGTCGCATCGCTGAAGCAGATCTGTGTGTGCCGTCGTACACCCCCAGTGGACCTGGAAAGCCGCTTCGACGACGCCCTGGGGCAGCCCGCCGCGCCCAGCGTGCCCCAAAGCGCGTTCGCAACCGTGCCCCGCACGTGGGAGCCATCGCCCAACCCGCAGCCGTCGGCTCACTCGGGGGAGTGCCTGCGGCGCGACTTGAGCTACCTGTTGGACAGCCCCTCCACCGCCAGCCGGTCACAGGGCGTACCCGATGCCACGTCGGGACCCCACCAACCCCAGCACCCGGCATCCCAGCAGCAGCAGCAGCAGCGGCAAGTGCCAGAGGTGCACCTGGGGCAGGGCGCGCCCTTCCAGCACTTTGCCGCTGCGGCCCAGGGGCCTGCGACGGGGCAGGGCTGCAGCTACCGGTACCCCGACTTCTCGCCAGCGGACTCCCTGCCGGCAGACCCGCAGGCCAAGGCGGCTGCAGCGCCTGCGGCAGAGCCGGATTCCGCTGTGGGTGCTGCTGCCGGGTTGCCTGCGCTAGAGCAGGCCGCCAGCCGCAATGCCGCCCGGCTCCCGCAGGCCAGGGCGGGACAAGCGCACAAGACTGCCGGCGACTGCTTCGGGCCAGGTATGGTACTATGCCCGCGCCTGTTGCACTACTACGCTTTGCACATGGGCAAATAGGGTGTGGGAAGCTTGCATCCCAGCAAACTGCAGGTGTCGCATCGCTGAAGCAGATTTGTGTGTGCCGTCGTACACCCCCAGTGCACCTGGAAAGCCGCTTCGACGACGCCCTGGGGCAGCCCGCCGCGCCCAGCGTGCCCCAAAGCGCGTTCGCAACCGTGCCCCGCACGTGGGAGCCATCGCCCAACCCGCAGCCGTCGGCTCACTCGGGGAGGGCGCGGCGCGACTTGAGCTACCTGTTGGACAGCCCCTCCACCGCCAGCCGGTCACAGGGCGTACCCGATGCCACGTCGGGACCCCACCAACCCCAGCACCCGGCACCCCAGCAGCAGCAGCAGCAGCGGCAAGTGCCAGAGGTGCACCTGGGGCAGGGCGCGCCCTTCCAGCACTTTGCCGCTGCGGCCCAGGGGCCTGCGACGGGGCAGGGCTGCAGCTACCGGTACCCCGACTTCTCGCCAGCGGACTCCCTGCCGGCAGACCCGCAGGCCAAGGCGGCTGCAGCGCCTGCGGCAGAGCCGGATTCCGCTGTGGGTGCTGCTGCCGGGTTGCCTGCGCTAGAGCAGGCCGCCAGCCGCAATGCCGCCCGGCTACCGCAGGCCAGGGCGGGACAAGCGCACAAGACTGCCGGCGACTGCTTCGGGCCAGGTATGGTACTATGCCCGCGCCTGTTGCACTACTACGCTTTGCACATGGGCAAATAGGGTGTCGCATCGCTGAAGCAGATTTGTGTGTGCCGTCGTACACCCCCAGTGCACCTGGAAAGCCGCTTCGACGACGCCCTGGGGCAGCCCGCCGCGCCCAGCGTGCCCCAAAGCGCGTTCGCAACCGTGCCCCGCACGTGGGAGCCATCGCCCAACCCGCAGCCGTCGGCTCACTCGGGGAGGGCCGCGGCGCGACTTGAGCTACCTGTTGGACAGCCCCTCCACCGCCAGCCGGTCACAGGGCGTACCCGATGCCACGTCGGGACCCCACCAACCCCAGCACCCGGCACCCCAGCAGCAGCAGCAGCAGCGGCAAGTGCCAGAGGTGCACCTGGGGCAGGGCGCGCCCTTCCAGCACTTTGCCGCTGCGGCCCAGGGGCCTGCGACGGGGCAGGGCTGCAGCTACCGGTACCCCGACTTCTCGCCAGCGGACTCCCTGCCGGCAGACCCGCAGGCCAAGGCGGCTGCAGCGCCTGCGGCAGAGCCGGATTCCGCTGTGGGTGCTGCTGCCGGGTTGCCTGCGCTAGAGCAGGCCGCCAGCCGCAATGCCGCCCGGCTACCGCAGGCCAGGGCGGGACAAGCGCACAAGACTGCCGGCGACTGCTTCGGGCCAGGTATGGTACTATGCCCGCGCCTGTTGCACTACTACGCTTTGCACATGGGCAAATAGGGTGTCGCATCGCTGAAGCAGATTTGTGTGTGCCGTCGTACACCCCCAGTGCACCTGGAAAGCCGCTTCGACGACGCCCTGGGGCAGCCCGCCGCGCCCAGCGTGCCCCAAAGCGCGTTCGCAACCGTGCCCCGCACGTGGGAGCCATCGCCCAACCCGCAGCCGTCGGCTCACTCGGGGGAGGGCCTGCGGCGCGACTTGAGCTACCTGTTGGACAGCCCCTCCACCGCCAGCCGGTCACAGGGCGTACCCGATGCCACGTCGGGACCCCACCAACCCCAGCACCCGGCACCCCAGCAGCAGCAGCAGCAGCGGCAAGTGCCAGAGGTGCACCTGGGGCAGGGCGCGCCCTTCCAGCACTTTGCCGCTGCGGCCCAGGGGCCTGCGACGGGGCAGGGCTGCAGCTACCGGTACCCCGACTTCTCGCCAGCGGACTCCCTGCCGGCAGACCCGCAGGCCAAGGCGGCTGCAGCGCCTGCGGCAGAGCCGGATTCCGCTGTGGGTGCTGCTGCCGGGTTGCCTGCGCTAGAGCAGGCCGCCAGCCGCAATGCCGCCCGGCTACCGCAGGCCAGGGCGGGACAAGCGCACAAGACTGCCGGCGACTGCTTCGGGCCAGGTATGGTACTATGCCCGCGCCTGTTGCACTACTACGCTTTGCACATGGGCAAATAGGGTGTGGGAAGCTTGCATCCCAGCAAACTGCAGGTGTCGCATCGCTGAAGCAGATTTGTGTGTGCCGTCGTACACCCCCAGTGCACCTGGAAAGCCGCTTCGACGACGCCCTGGGGCAGCCCGCCGCGCCCAGCGTGCCCCAAAGCGCGTTCGCAACCGTGCCCCGCACGTGGGAGCCATCGCCCAACCCGCAGCCGTCGGCTCACTCGGGGGAGGGCCTGCGGCGCGACTTGAGCTACCTGTTGGACAGCCCCTCCACCGCCAGCCGGTCACAGGGCGTACCCGATGCCACGTCGGGACCCCACCAACCCCAGCACCCGCGTTGGCCGGCAGGCTGGCATACCGGGGAGGGCAGCCCGCGGACCTCCGTCTCAACGCCGCGCGAGGTGTCCGACTTCGTGGTGCGGCAGCCCACGCCGAGCAGCAGCATAACAAACGGGCTGCCCTGGAGGCAGCAGCCGTCGCATACCGGGGAGAGCTGCCCGCTGACCTCCAGCACAATGCCGCCCGAGGTTTCCGACTTCGTGGTGCAGCAGCCTACGCCGAGCAGCAGCGTCACGAAGCGGGAGGGGCCGCCTGGGGCTGCCGCGGCGGATGCGGACGTGAGTCTAGGCCTCCAGGCAGATGGGAATGTTGAGAAGTCGTTGGAGCAGCAGGAGTAGCCATACGGACGGGAGAGTGCAGTGGGGCTTCCCACGGCATTGGGCATTGGCTGTGTACACGCGTTAGGACGTGCCGCAGGAGATCCAAGCCGCGAGGGGCTTCCAGCTGCACGCGCCAACCACGTGTAAGTGCTCAACGCAGAGGTCGTACCTGCTTCCCACGAGATTTATCGGTTATGCCATCTCCGCCCCTCCATCGCAGGGAAAAGCGCCAATGGTAGGATCTCTCAGCGCGGAGGAGGCCGAGCTGGAGCAGGAGGCTCAGGAGGCCGAGCAGCAGCTCTCGGAGCACCAGGGGGCTGCTGGGGCCCGCGTGGAGCCCACGCCCAGCCACCCCGCGCGGCCCGCGGCCCCAATGCCAAGAGGCGCCGCATCTGCCGCATCCGTGGCGGTAGCGGCTGCCCATGCGGCGAACGGTGTGCCCGGCGGTGGCTTCCACAGGGCTGAGGGTATGCTGGAGCCGCCCTCGCCCGTATCCTCCACTGGCAGCGTGCAGCTCCCGCTCACTGAGATACCCGACCACGGCGGAGCGGGAGGCAGAGGAATGGATACTGTGGAGGCCACGGCTACGCCTGTGTCGGCTGTGGCGGAGGACCCTGGGGCGGTGGGCAGCTGCAGCAGTGCCACCAGCTTCGGCCGGAAGGCTCGCGTCTGGGAGCAAGGCAGCTCCAGGCAGCAGGGCAGCTCCAGGCGGTGCCAGGCGGATGTGCGCGGCAGCGAAGGCACCTCAAGCGGCATGTTTAGGCCCCCAGCTGCCAAGGTGACGCCTGCAGCGGCCCCCGGGCGTGGGACTGTCTTGCACCGCTTGGCGCCAAGGGGCTCTAGTGCTAGTGAGGCGGTGCCATCCTTCAAGCTTGCAGGACAGGAGGCGATGGTAGAGCGGGATGGTGAGCCGCCGCCGCAACGGAACAGCTACGTTGCCATGTCTACGGCCCTGCCGTACGCGCCAATTGCGCCAACACGCTGCACGGCCCCAGCCGTCGTGGCCGTGCAGTCCTTCCCAGCGCCCGTGGCCTCCCCCACCGGCTCGCAGTCCTCCCCCGGCCGTGCAGGCCACAAAGAAGGTGGCGATCTGCTGTCGCTGGGCAGTAGCACGGAGGAGTCGGGCTTGTCCCCGGGCGCGGCCAAGGCGCTGTTCACAATCTCGCCCATGGCCTCCCGGGACAGCACGCCTCTGCACGCGGACACGCCGGCTGCGGCATGGTGCGCGGACGCGGCAGAAAGCGTGGGCCCAGCGGCCAGCGATGCGACCAGCAGCATGAGCAGGAGCCCGCACAACTCAGGCTCCTCGCCGGTGCGGTCCGTGGGCGGGCCTCGCTCTGTGGGCGGCAGCGTATGGCGCTCGCCGCAGTTTGGTGCAGCGGAAGGCGACCCGCGGGACGCAGCCGAGGGCACCACCTCCGCCTTCGGCCCCAACCCCGGCCCCGCGGTCCAGGATGCTGCTGAGCTGCTCAGCGCCACCTCCAACCGGCCCTGGGCGCAGCCCTTCGGTAACCCGCGTGCGCTATCTGCCACCGGCCTGATCTCCCCTCTGCTGTCCAGCTGCGCCAATGGATTGTCCAGCTCCCAGCCGGCTGATGCGGCCGGTACGGGCGGGTGGCCGGGGCTGCCGCCGCCAGGCCCGGTTGCTGCCGCTGCTTTCCTGGCTGCTGGCGGCGGCATGGGGGCACGGCAGCGCAGCCTGATAAGCCAGGTCCCCGAGCGCTCCGTGTCACCCCTGCACTCGCGCCAAGGCTCGCCCACTGCCTCGCCGTACGGCCAGCCTGGCCGCTTGGCGCACCTGCCGCTGGGCTCCCAGCTAGGCACTGTGAGCGGGGGGCTCAGTGCGCAGAGCTCCTCTGGGTACCTGCCCCGGCAGCTGCTGCCTGCGGCAGGCGGGTCGGGAGGCGGAGCCGATGCATCGGCGTCTCCGCGGCCCCGCACGCGCGATGAGGAGGTCCTTGCGGCGTTTGTCGCGGGGGGGAAATCGCGATCGCGGCCGATCCAGGGGCGGCCGCTCAGTGAGAACGACCGCATCAGCGCGTGCATTGCTCAGCTGTGCGACAGGTGGGTAGCGCTAACAAGGCATGGGAGATGGATCTGCCTGCAGATAGGTTTGCGCCTACAGGCAGCGCACGTCACTGGTCAATCATGGGTGTAAGCTGCATGAGAAATGAAAGAATTGCAGTTGCAGTGTAGCAACAACCGGACCTCTGACCCTTGCCTTATCCACACTGCTGATCAGCGCCGTTCTGATGTTGTCCGCAGGCGGGTCGGGTCCGCACGCGACCGCACGCCCGTCCACTCCCGCCCAGCCACGCCGCGCCTGCATGGGGCTGGGGCCGCCTCACCCTTTGCGCAGCGCCGCCACTCCAGCTTGGGCGGCGGCGTCACAGAAGGCCTGCTGCTCACCACCGCCACAGACCCCTTTCCGGGAGGGAGTGCTGCTCCCCAGCTACCGGCAGCCCACGGGCCACCTGCCGCCACTCCCGTTCGCCCACCGCTTCCCCCAGTGGCGCCAGCGGCATATGCCCGCCAGGCCGCGCTCGCATCGCCCACGCTGTCGTACAATCCCACCACCGTGCCCTACACCTCCATCACTGCGCCAAGGGCTGCCCCTTTGGTTGGCAGCACTTGGGCAGACCCCCAGCTGCAGCTGCACCAGGCGCTACCCCAGCGAAAGGCTGGGCTCAACACCACCACGGCCAACCCGCCCGTGCCCCCGCGGTCCCCCGTGGAGCCCAGCGTCGACCACCTGGGGCTGGCGGCTGGGAGTGCGCCTGGCCCTTACCCTGGGTGGGCGGCTTCGGACCCACCCCAGCCGCACGCGAGGCCCCCAGCCACGGCACAGAGACCATGACGGCACCATCGGTGGCAGTCGCCAGCGGCGCAGGGCCGCACACCGAGGCCTCCACACGCTGGCGCCCCCACACGGGGACCGGCAGCCAGCCCGCGGTGGGCGCCAGCAGGGCCACCAGCCCGGCCGCCAGCATGGAGCCCACCCTGTGGCACGGCATCGCGGGCCCTGCCTCCGTCCACGTGCCCGGCCCCCCTCGGAGCCACATGATGGGCGGCGGCAGCGTGAGCGTGCGGCGCAGCCTGAGCTTCCCGCGCATGATGGGCCCCGGGGACTCCCCTATCGCCTTTGGCGGCGGGGCGCCGGGCGGCGCGCCGTGGGGCGCTGCGCACCAGGTCAGCCCCACGCGCTCCGAGGCCACCTCGCGACCCGCGGGTCAGGCCACGCACGACGGCTCGCCCCCGCTGGAGTGGCCGGAGGCCGTGGAGGATGGTCAGGCTGGGCCGCTGGGCGATGGGCCTGGGCGGGGTTTGGCTGTGGGCGTGGATGTGGGTGTGCAGCATGGGGTGCTGCAGACGCCAACGGGTGGGCGGGTCGAGACGGGCGAGGAGGCGGAGGTGGAGGCGCCGTGCTCGGCAACGTCTGCGGGGGACGACCAAAGCCCTAGCAAGCCGGCCAGCAAGTGAGTACATTGTCTCTATAGGCGTGGCATAAGCGCCAGGCACGTGGTAACCGTGTCAGTCCTGCACTCAGGGCGCGCTCAGGCCCTTTTGGCTGTCGTATTTCCCATTCCGGGTTATCTCGGGGTGGGCTACTGGGCATCTGGAGGCGGACTGCTGAGTATATTGCGTGTGTTCTGCTCGCAGGACCCGGCAGCAGCTCGCGTTCGGCTTCGACCGAACTAACACCCTCCTGTAAGGGGCTGGGTGAGGTGCGGGATGCGCGTACGAAGTATGTGGCCCCTACTTTCAGATGAGATGTAGCGCTTGCGCAGAAAAAGCGGCTTGACCGTTGCCTTGCCAGGCGGAATGTGAATGTTGAAACTGGAAGCTTCAAGAAGGGCAGAGAAGGGCACAAGTAGTCCAGGCGATGTCAGCACTAGGCGTGCCATGCCCGTCGTGTCATTCTGTACCGGTATTGAAGCGTAATACCATGTTTAGTGGGGTGTGGCGCTGCGGTGGATAGCATGTGCGGAACAGTAGGCCCCGCCGTTGCCATATCACTTCAGGAGTTGACAGTGGACGATCTGCTGCAGGGCACGCGCAGTTCACGTGGCCTTGGGCGTGGCGTGGACACTTAAGGTGTGTCATATGTGCGTGCCAGGTTTTTTTTTGCGTGCCAGGTGAAGCGTGGCATGTGAGAGCTTGCGTATCCCTGCACTTATGTGGAACTGGAAGGCGTGCACTGTGCTTTGTTGAGATGGCATGCCCTTGCTTTCTTTTCTGTGGTGAGAAGGAGCATCCGTACTCGCCGCAATGTGCGGAATAGTCATGGTGCAAGGGGGTGGCAGTACTGCCCAGGGGAGTCGCCTCACTGTGCCGTGCAATCTGCTGGAACAGCCATGCGTTCACGTTCGCTGGCCTGTGCTTTCTTACGCCCTCCGGGTCATGACAGAGGTCTGATTGAGATTAGGAAGGACGGTCACAGAGGCTGGGTTCGACGGGGGGGGCGGGGGCACGTGTGTCTGGGGCACGCCGAAGAAACGTGTGCCTGGCGCACTACGCAGGGGAGACTCCAGCCTAGGGGCGATCACGTACGGTCGAGTGAGCGTCGATAACAACGCCGCACAGTTCGAGAGACCGGCCGAGCTTATGGCCGCTGTAGTTACCTTGCCCACTATTCACTGCATTGCTTCGCCCTCAACTTGTGCTAGGCGCAACACCTCGAGTTCGGCAGCCACGCCCTCCTTCCAACCTTGGCGCCTACTACTTGCGAGCGTCATTGACTCTTAAAATAGAAGACAATCCACTTGAACCGGCTGCCTAATTGTCTGCCAAGGTCGCGCCTGCATCGCGGTCATGGCTGTTGTTGTGCCGGAACAGAAAAAGCACATACGATATGTCTTCATCCCCGCAGATGTGTAAGTCAGCGTGATGCTATCGTCATCGAGTGTCGGGCTTTCCCCTAGCATACCCTCTGCCGCCTGTGCCTAGAGCCTTCTACACGAGCCGCAGCGCACGGCCGTGCAGTGCCGCTGATGGCCTCCGCACCGGGGTACAACTACAGCACACATGTCCGCACAGTGATTCATCTTCGTACAAGGGTCACTAGCACGGGGGCTAGGGGCTTGATTGAAACCCTGTGGCCACGTGCCGTTGCAGGCACGAGGACATTGAAGAGCGGCAGATTACGATTGAGGATGGGCGGGAGGTGGAGGGGCTGCTGGACGTGATGAAGGTGGGGCGAGGAGGTCAGGGCACGGGCCAAGCAGGCGAACGGGCGGGCCAGGCGTCGGCGGGCCTGTGGCCAAGGGGCGAGGGGCGATACACGCAGGGACAGCTGAACCTGGCTGAACCAAAACGCCTGTGGGTCGAAGCTTACTACAGCGGCAAGATTGTGAGATCTGGCTAGGGATGGACTGAGCGAGCTCCAACGCGACGACGGTTGCTACGTGCCGGTCATCAGTGCGCTGTACGGCAAACAGCATGTATGAACCAGGGTATGAACCCTACTCCTGCCAGCTTTCGCGCTGAACAAGAAAGGCAGACAGCATTCCCTGCGTACTTGCAAAGCTCATCGCAACTTCACAGTACCTTACTCTCTCCTCCCCAGGAGCACTTCAAGCGGGCGGGCGGCACCAAGACGGCGGCACAGCGGGAGGCGCAGCGGCAGGTGGGGCGAAGCGGAGCAGGGCCCCTACTGGCCGCCGCACCAAGATGGATGGGCATGGCGTATGGGGCGGCAGGAGACCTGAGTCAGGCGGGGATTGTGTGCGGCTGGCAAAATGGGTGTTGGCGGGTTGCACTATGGGGTACTGGCAATCAAGGTCATACCGTACCACAGGCGATGCCTTGGGACATTGACCGCGTCCATGCATAGCGCTCTCATTCGCCGTGTCCTGAACCTGCTGTGGTGTGCTCAGGCCCAGCAGTCAAGATGGGTAAAGGCCCTCAGCGCCAATCGGCCCATGCCTGCTTGCCCGTTCCTGTTCCGCCTCCGCTCTCCCCGGGGCCCCCATGCACAGGCCCTGCTGTCCCAGGTGGGCGCCGACGCGGCCTCCAAGCTGAGCGAGGACCTCATGGCGGCGGCGCTGGACCTGCAGATGGTGGGTGGCGGGGTGGGGGGCAAGGCCACAGGGTTACTGTGGCACGAGTCGCCTGTGGTGTATTGCTTGGTAGGACGGCAATAGCGAACACACGCGGACAGGGTGAGACTGTAAGGGGACGCACCCATTGGGGGGCCAGCTTCATGTTGGTCACGTGGGCAGGGTGGTGTGCTGCAGCCAGCCACCCGGCTCATACCCACTTGCCCTGCGGCCTGGCACCCGCCTCAAGGTTCCATCGCTCCCTGCAGCACGGCATCCCCCGGGTCCCGGACGCACAGCCCCCAGGCCACCTCGCCCCACCTGCTGCCCCCCACCCCCCAGGTTGAGACTGTCCCTCTGCTGGTCAACAACGCTGCCAGCGGCTACGTGGGCGTCAACCTGTACTGCGACGACCAGGCGCAGGTCAAGGAGCTGCCGGTCAACGTGCGCGCATCGCAGATCGCCGACTGCTGCGGGAGGCCCATGCAGGTGGGGGATGGGGCAGGGCGCGAGAGACGCGTGGGGAGCCGCGTGGGTTGCAGGGAGGCTAACCCTGTGTGGATTGAGGAGGAGCAGGCTGCAGTCCCGGTTCCGCCTGTCATGCAAGTGCATGTCATGGGTCTGGCAAACGGCGGTGGTGTGTGCGGGGGGGGCAACACCGGGCCAATAAGTCGGTTGGTCTACTGGTAGCGGGGTAGCACAGCGGGGTTGATGATGAACGGGAAGTTACGCAGTGATGGACGACGGCAGTCAGACGGGTCTCCGGGGGCCCCTTCAGGGGGATTGGTTGCGCGCGGCAAGTCCGCGCACTGTAACACGAAGCCTGGGAGCATCGGTGCAGGGCCCCTGCTCCGCGCAAGGCGGGGCTGGACGGGGCAGGGGCCTGCAGCTCGCGGCGGCCTCCGCGGAGGGGCAACAGCGCTCACGGGCGTCGTATGCACCACCTGGCCTGGGAGACGGTGGCCAGCAGCACGTGCCGTACGGTGCTGGGGGCCCACGGGTCGATGGCAACAGTAGAGCCCACTGTTGCCATCGGGTGCAATTTCCGTTACGGCCAGCTCCGGGTGTGTCCAGACCCAGCAGCACTTCGTGTGGTACGTACCGTACATCCAGGACATTGGATCAATCCCACACAAACCGATGGCTGCTAGCGCACCCCGCTGACCTTCCTCCCCTTCCGCACCTGCACTGCCTGCCTCGTCCCCCTCCCTCACCCTCAACCCCAGGTCCGCGGCGACGCGTTCGTGGGGCGCATGTTCGACAACGAGGACCACTTTGTGCGTCTGGACCTGGGGCTGGGGGAGCTGGGCAGCGGGGCGGCGTGGGTGCGCCAGGCGGCTGAACAGGCGGCGGCGCGGCTAAGGGAGGGCGACCGGGCGGCGGATTTCATGGCGCGCATGCAGCAGCAGCAGCAGCAGCAGCAGCAGGGCAGGGGGCAGGCGGGCAGGGCTCCCTCCGCGACGGTGCGTTTGGGTTGGTGGGTAGGGGGCGCGTGTCAAAGTTGGTGGAGAGCATGGCTCCAGCCGGGGCAGGGGCTGGTAGGTGGACATGCCTGGCCGCCGGAAGCGCGTTTCGCGCCGCGGCCCCCGAGGCTGGTGATGGTGCACTTGCAGGCTGCCAGCACCATCAGAGGTTGCTTGTAATGTCTATACGACACGTCGGCCTATGGCCCTGGCGTTAGCGTCCTCACACCCCAGTTGGGTTATGTTGATCCACTCAAGTCTGACATGCTCCAAATCCCTTCCAACCCTAACGCGTCGTTCCTGTTCCTCTCTGCCCCTAAGGTCCGTGAGCTGTCCCCCGCCGAGGCCGAGAAGGAGGCGGGCAACGCCGCCTTCAAGGCGGGCGACTGGGCGGAGGCGGTGCGGCGGTACGGCGCGGCGCTGGCGCTGCAGCCGGGGCTGGCGGCAGCGCGGAACAACAGGGCGCTGGCGCTGCTGCGGCTGGGGAGGAACGCGGAGGCGGAGGAGGACTGCACGCAGGTGGGCGGAGGGGAGGGGGCTCGCACTGGCTGTGGAGCCATGGGTGGGCGTGTAAGCCAAACTTGCCAGAGTTGTAAGGCAGCTGATCCACCAAGCCTCTTGCCACCAGCCATCTTTGTCGCCCGTCTCCATTATCGTACTCTACATGGCTGTAAGCGTCCTGAGCTTGTACTCCCTTGCACTGAAGTTTGGGCATGTGCGATGAACACTTTTTGCCACCTTGCGCTCGTCTACCTACCGCGGCCGCCACAGTTGCTACCGTGCTCACCGGCTCGTTTCCCTTTTCCTTGCACCCACCCCTTGCACCCACCCCTTGCACCCACCCCTTGCGTCCCCCAGGTGTTGTCCTCCGAGCCCCGCAACGTCAAGGCGCTGCTGCGGAGGGCCACGGCGCGCGGGGCGCTGGGCCGCACGGCGGAGGCGGCGGCGGACCTGCAGGTGGGGCCGGGGGCCGGGCGCAGCGCGGTGGGTGGGGGGTGGAGCACTTGGCCAGGGTCCTAAACCACTCGGACACGTCTGCACATGTCATCATACACGGTTCAACGCACAAGTTGCCCCTTCGGGGCTGGGAGGGGGCGGCGGAGGACGGAGCACTGGGCCAGGGCTCGCATCGCCTGGTGCACCAGGCAGTGGTCTGGGCTGCGGGTGCACGGCACACAATGCATGTTTCGGACCACGTCATGTGGCCCGCCGTACTTGTAGATAGCTTGTAAACCACTTGACCGTTATGAGCATGTTCCGTCCCACCTGCCCCAACGCACTCCCTCCTGTGCCGACCCCCACCCCGCTTGTGCCCAGGCGGTGCTGTCGCTGGAGCCCCACAACAAGGAGGCGGCGCAGCAGCTGGCCAGCATGGCGCCGCCGCCGCCGCCGCCGGCAGCAGCAGGCGCAGGCGCACCAAGGGAGGAGCAGCCAGCGGGAGGGGAGGACCAGCAGCAGGAAGGGGATAAGCTGCCAGGGGAAGGGCAGGGGCAGTGAACGAGGTTGGCGAGGATGCGAACGGTGAAAGCTGGGGGTATGCATACGCGGCGAAAGGTGCTGAGGTGCAGCTACTCTAATACACAATGGTGCTGCCTGTCCGTGCCTGTGCCCTAGCTGCTGCTGGGGTTGACACGTTTTCGGCTTTTTGCCAGATGCAAGTGGTTTTGGCCCCGTGCAGTAGCCCCATATGTGTGGCGCTGTGACACTTGTCTCCATGTGCTGGTTGCCGACCCCATGCCAAGGAGCGAGGGGCATTCGGCACAGCGCTTGTAACCCGAGACCTTGCCGTGGGAACAAGCCCTGCCTGCACAGCGTGCAAGACTGTGGGTTGACACCTGCGAGCGGGCCTAGGGGCAGCTCACTGCACCAAGGTCTGGGCATGCCTCGCCGACTGGACCGGGAGCGCGGGAGGGCAGCACTCGGCGTGGAGTAGCGGCACCGGTACGTGCTACGTGGCTGGCAGCCGGACAGCTTGCATGCACACAAGCGGGCCCCAGCCAGCGCAGCGATCCAACGCGAGCAGCTTTCAATACCATAACTCAAAAGTGTGCACAGCTGCACACTGTGATGGACAGAGGTCATCTGCTAAAGGTCCTGCCCGGTATACACAGCCTTTTCCCGCAGTCCGTAGTCCGCCTTGAATACTGGGGAACCACAAAGCGTTCATGGCTGGTATACGGTACAGAGCCTTTTCCCGCAGTCCGTGGTCCACCTTGAACACTGGGGGACCACAAACCGTTCATGGCTGGACAACAAAGCATGCCGTACGGTGCCTAGGGGCGGCCCGACCACCTGCCACGCACCTGCACCCACATGCCAGGTGCTAGGCCCGCAGAGGCTCCTTGTCTTTACCCGTGTCTGCAGGTCACGTGCAGCCATTCAGGGCCATTGCAGGAAACTGGAGGGTGGGCTGCCTGCCACCCTGCCTGGCCCTGGCCCACAGGAAGACAAGTACACGATGCCCCCTCCCGCCTCTCCAGACTCCTGCGCCTAAATAGGCTGCTGCCACGGAACAGCACGAAAAGGAATGAGGCCCTCAGGGAGACAGGTGGCACCAAGGCAGGCAAGGCAAGGCAGTCACATTGAACACCATCAACTGCCTCTTTGTCCTCCCTCTTGCCCTTGCATGACTGTCCACCCTGCGGCGTTGTACGTGTACCCTACTGCCCCGCAGACGCAGCAAGCACACCCGCAAATCAGCAAGCGTGCACGAGAGCGGCACGGCCTCAGCCTTGCCCATGTCAAAGCACGCCGGCCCTCCGACTACAGCACGCCGCTGCTGCCTAACGGCCTCACTTCGCCCGCCACTACATGCAATGCCGCTTGCCACGCTTGACAGGCGGACCTCAGGGCTCCTCCTCCAAGCCCGCCGCATCGCGCTAAGCCACCACGCCCCATCCCAGGGGGGGCACTGCCCAGCGGGTGCCACGCTGCTACCCCATCCCAGCGCGGGTCCCTGCACGCCTGCTGCCGGGCGCTGCTGGCTCAGTGGTTCTCCTCCAGGTCGGCCTCCTTGGCCTTGAGCAGCGCGTTCACCTCACCGATGAAGCGGTCGGTCAGCGCCTGGACCTGGGGAAGGGAGTGGGAGGGGCCAGGCCGCACAAGGGGTTGAGGGAGGTATGGGCGAGGCGGCAGTAGGAGGTGCTACACCCTTCGGGGGAAAAGCATCCTGACATTCTCTGCTTCCCCGTAGAGGCCCCAAAGAGGGGGAGAAGAGCCCCGTCCATGCAAACCAGTACTGAAGGTCCTTTCAATGAATCAGACCTAGTCCTCAGAGCCTACCCCTGGCCGCAGGAGTGCTGCACTTTGCCACCAGGAAAACCCCTCCCTCCATTCCCCCGGCCCGCCTTAGCCCACCTCCTTCTCCCTCCGCCGTGCCGGGTCCGCCCCGCCCCCCAGCCCCGCTGCTGCGTCCAGCGCCTTCCGCCGCGCCTTGCGCACGTGGCCGCGAGCCGCCTCCGCCTCCTCACGTGCTAGCTTGATCATCTTCTTTATCATGTCCATGCTGGGCCTGGGGAGGGGGCGTGGAAGGGCGGGGGTGAGGAGCGGGGAAGGGAGGAGCGGGGAAGGGAGGGGAGGGGTGGGCAGGACAGCAGCCCGCCAACACCCAGGGCGACACACTTGCGCAAGGCACACCGTGCGCAGACACGGGTGCGCATCACGAGGCTCCTGGCATGCAAAGCCAATATGTTGCGATAAAGCTGTGACGAGGTTGACTGGACAATCAGGGACTGCGAAAACATAGAGCAGTAGCAGCAGGGGGCCGCGCACCCAGGCGCTGCGAGCCAGTGGCATAGTTGGGGCAACTCACACGCCACGAGGCTCCCCAAACCATGGCCCCGCACCGCAGCCCCGCCCCCAGCCCCCCTACTCCTCACGAATCTAGTACTTGTTTCCCTTTCACACACACACACACCCTTGCCACCTACTCGCGTTACTGCTTTCTTGTCCCCCCTTGACCCTCGCTTTGCGGTTACCCCCCCCCCCTGACCCACCTGGGCACGGGCACCAGCACCTCGTTGCCCTCCGTGCGTGCCTGGGGGGATGACAAGAAGGGAAGCGATTTGGGGGAGGGGGAAGAGGGGCTGAGGCGATGGCAGACGCCAAGGATGGGCATGGCGGCTGCTGATTGGAACGGATGTGCACTTGGTTCCTCCCCCCGCCTCGCACAAGGAAACGGATACAACGCCAGGCTGGTAGGTTAAGGGGGGCTGCAACACCCTGCAGGCCTGGAGCGCAAGCACTGCCTTTGTGGTCGTACAGCGGCACCTCCCGCCCCACCGGTCGCTCTACCCACCGACAGCTTGAGCGCCGAGTTCTGGATGGCCTGGGCGATGGGCTGGACGTCCTGCGCGAAGCAGGGGGGTGCGGGACACGGAGACAGGTAAGGGGCAAGAACTACACTGCCCTGCGTCGAAGGACTTCGGCATGCGCGGTCCTGCGGGCACACTACGTAGTGCTACCTCTGGCCGTTGGAGGGATGGCCTGCTGCCCGGCACCTTCCACGAGCGCCTCTGTGCGGTGCGGGCAGGTGATCGCACCGCAAGTGAGTGCACGAAGGCACGCTTGCCCAGGTGCCCTCCTTCACAACCACCCTTGCTTGTCCATTGCCACTTGTATGACATCCCACACGTAGTGCAGTCATGCTCGTCACAGCCATAAGCACGAGTGCGCTCCCCCTCCCCTCTTCCTCCCCTCCCCCCTGCTCACGCTCTTGTCGTACACCTCCACCACCAGCAGCTGCGGGTTGCGCGCCACCACGGTGCCCAGCTTGTGCAGCTGCACGTGGCGGCCGTGGCTGGCCTCCCCCACCACCACGTGCTCCAGCAGGCCGGGCGAGGCGCGGCCGCTGCGGATGCCCGCCAGCTCGCGCCGCAGGTGGGCCAGCGCCTCCGTCATCAGGCTGGGAGGAGGGCGGGAGGAGGATGGGCGTTGGGGGTGGGGATAAGTAGGGGCCGGTCACGTATGGTGGGTTGGTGGCGGGGGGGGGGCGAGTAGGCGATGCCAGGGCCCCACAATGCCGGTGGGTGCGGGTGTGGCACGGAGGCTTGTCAGGTGGTGCCCAGGACGGGGCCAGTATGGGGCCTTAGGATTCAATTGGCAAAGCCGTATGGCTTGCGGTTGGGGTTCCGGGTGCACCCAAGGCTGCGCAGTACGGCAGCTCGTCACAGGGACCGGGTAGGCATGCCTGCACGCCTGGCTGCCCTGCTCCGCCTCCCCGCTGCTCCTGTGTCCCCCACCCCACCCCCTTGCCACCTCACCCCTCATACGGCGCCAGGTCCAGCTCTTCGCCCGCCAGCGCGGTCGACTGCTGCGCCTGAGCCTGGCCCTGTTGCCGACCACGGCCCTTGGCGCCCCCGCTGCCGCCTGGGGGCAGAGGACAGGCGCTGAGCGTGTGTTGGCAGCCAGTTGGCACGTTCCTCCTCGTGGGACGTGGCCGGCCAAGCGCTGTTCTCAGTTATCATCCACTTCAGACAACTAAAACGGCATGACCACATTTGAATCATAGCATGGGAGGTGCGTCAAGCACCAGGCGTCGCCCTGTGCGAACAGACGTCAGCCCGGCAGCGACCAGGCCCACTCCCGCCCCAGGCACAACTACAAAGGTCGCCTCGTGCCCAGAAGCGGCAGCCTCACCTTTCGCGTACCACGCTACTTGTGTCCATCCCCAGCCGTGGCAGCTAGAGTAGCAGGGCGACAGCTGTTGCGTCGCAGCGGAAATGCCGTCAGCAAACAGCCATCCCTCTGCTCCAAGGGCCCTACGGCACGGCAGCGAAGCGCTTCCTCATTTTGTTGCATACAAGTGCATATTATATTTAATTGGGTACGTTGGCGGTGTGTTCTGACCCGCATGGTTGTCCATGGGCCCTCGACAGCTGCCCAAGAGGCACCGCCGCGCGTGACAGCAGCGCTATTCCTCTTCGTAACCGCCCATACATCACGCCAACAAGAAGTGCAGAAAGCTCCTACCTTGGTGTCTGGCCCGCCGATCCTCGTGCTGACACTTCACGGCAAGGGGCACGCTACGGCACGGACGCGTCCATGCAGGTGCTGCCAGAAGGCTGCCAAGAAGCTTGATGTAGCAATAAGCCTGAGTAACGTGCGTGTCCGGCATTGAAACTGCCGATACGTAGCGTTCTAACTTCCCAGCACCATATGCTGCCACGTGCCTAGCACCGAAGCAGGGCACCAAAGCACGCTGCGCACTGTAACGTCCGCACCTGCCGGTGGCACGCGGCGACGCGGGCCGCGGAGGGGCCGGTCTCGTCCAGGGGAGACCCCACCTCTCCCCTGGTCTCGCTGTCGGCATCAGGGAAGGCACCTGTTGGGTGCGCGGCTCCCAGCCAAACCCCGGCACTCGCCCGATACCATGGATTGGGTGGTGGGCCAGTAAGGATTGTATTCCCCCAACTCCATTGGCGCCAGGGGAACGGAATTCCCCCGTCATTTACCTCATTTTTGGCATTGTGTGTGCCCACCTGATGCCCACATGCTTGGGGCCAGCAAGTGGTTCGCCCAGGTCTGCCCAGGCAGGCCCAGCCGGGCCCAGGTGCACCAGTGCGGAAGGAAAGGCACCTTCGTATAGGCGTGTGGCCGCTTAGAGTATCACGTACAGCGTTTGCAAGGAACTGGATGACGGACGGCGGGACGGGTGGGCCTGGACCGGTGGGGACCGTACGTCAGGTCTCCGAGCATGCGGGTGTACACGACGATGCGGGTGTACACGACGTACAGGCATTGCGCGTCGACCGTGGAGTAATAGGCCAGTTCACAAGTGGATAACCTTGCAATCAGGTGCTCTTCGCGTTGAAAGTTGACAACCCTTTGCCTAGTGAACGCGACAGTTGCGCCTGACCTCACCTCAAAACCGCGTCACATTATTGATAACACAACTATTACATAGCTCAAGTTGCCGCATTGCTTACCGCAAAATCGCTCACTCCTTTCAAAGAGCTAGTCGATCTCTCGGGACAAGCTGCGCAAGCGGTCTAGCCAAGCTTCGTTAGCTCTACAATCCAGGAGCAACATCCATCCTTGCTCATGTATCCACCCGGTCAACAGCAGCAGTACGGGCAAGGAGCCGATGGCTTCGCGCACCCGCCCCAGCCCCACCATCCGCAACAACCGTGGATACCACCGGCGCCTGGGTCTGCGTCGGGGATGCCACCCATGGGTGCTCCGCCTGGAGCGCCTCCACCTAATCCCGGTGTAATGCCCGGGTATGGGGCACCCCCCGGCCCTGCGCCTGGCCCCGGGTCCTACGGCCCTCCCCCGCCAGGCCCGTACATGCCCGCGCCTCCTCAACAGCAACCCTACAACCCGTCAGCATACCAGCCGCAGCCCTTCCTGCCCTCACAGGTACGGCTCATGGCCGCGTCCCTGTGCTGCGGGTCCCGCTGTCTCCGGGCACACCGTGGGCAGGCACATCGCAACCCGTTGACTGCAGCTGTGCAGCGACTGGCACTGCGCGGCGCTACAGGAACTTGGCCCTCGTGCCCGACCTTCTTCTACGTTACCAACAATCCAGCACCCACGCGTACCTCACGCTCTTACACCCCTGGTGCCCTCGCGTTTTACGCGTACCCCTGGTGCCTGCATTCCCCTCCCTCCGCGGCGTCCGCAGCCACCGCACCCCGCGGAGGCCGCCCCCGCGGCCCCCTCCGCCCCCGCGTTCGGCATGCCGCTCAACCCCCTGGGCCTCATGGCGGCAGGTGGGGCGCGAGCCATGCTGCGTGCTGGGGGTTGTGGGCATGCCTCGAGTGCCTCCCGTCCTAATGACGTGCAAGGCACCCAGGGGTGGGCGGGGAGGGGCGTGCTGCATGCATGCGAAAACGTTGTTGACTGTGGCCCTCGCTCTCAACTATATGACTGCTTGTACAAGTGTACGGGCCGAGCGCAGATCGCAGGCAGGTCGCATCATGAAGCCATCAACCGACCGCCTAAATGCTAGGTGACGCATGGCGCGCGCCCCCTCGCTCCCCTTGCCTTCTCGGCCCGCATGACCCCTCCCGCGCAGGCAGCTTCTTCGGCAGCAGCCAGCAGTGGGGGCAGCAGTACGTGGAGCGCATGCAGCAGCGCGTGGGCGCCTTCACGGGGGGCGCGCTGCACTTCCACTTCGCCATCAACAACCAGTACGGTGCGCACGGGCGGATGCGGGCGGGCCAGCTGTTTGTTGCTGCCGCACGTCCAACGCAAGCTGGCATGACATCCTGTGCAGCCACACGTTAGCCCTGGACCTGTGGGGTGCCCAGTGCCATCCTGTGTGGGTCCGCTTGACGCTGTGCCTGGCCGCTGGCCACCGCACCGCTCCCGGGCCGCAGTGTCTGAGAAGCTGCTGATGCTGGTGGCGCCCTTCCTCAAGCGGTGGACCTACACCCGCCAGGCCGAGCAGGTGGGTGGGGGAGGGGAGGACGGCGCCAGGCCGAGCAGGTGGGGGCGCAAGCCGCTTGCCTGCTGCCGGCAGGGCTGGTGCCGCGGCCTTGCATGCTGAATTTGCAGGTGTCAACTTGTAGCCACGCGACCGACCTGCGGCGCAGGGGCACGCGTAGCCCTGTGTCCCGCTGGTGCCTCACCCTTCCCCGCAAATGCACCGCCTACAGCCGACCGCTGCCTCCATCTGCCCCCCGCCCTTCCCCTGCCGCGCAGATGCAGGGCGCGCACGCGTTCAAGCCGCCCAAGGAGGACGTCAACTCGCCCGACCTGTACATCCCCACCATGGCGCTGTGGACCTACACGCTGCTGGTGTGCGCCGTCAATGCGGGCAGGGGCAGGTTCAACCCGGACAAGGTCTACCCGCTGGTGCGTGCAGGCAGGGGGCGAGGGGGGTGGGGGGACGGCGGAAATCGAGGTAGCGTGCTGGGCGTGGCGGTGTCGCTCTGGAAGGCAGTGGAGGATCCTTCTGAAAACAACACATGGCAGGGTCTTGATGTTTGTGTCGTATACAAAAGCGGCGGTGACGCTCTGATCCATGGCCTCCGTTTGCTCTTGAGACATGTGGCTGTCCCTCCCTTTCCCCTTCCAAGTCCTTCTTGCCAACAGTCCCCCGCTCGCCCACCTACCTGCCTCCCCTCCCCTCCCCTCCCCTCCCGTAGCTGCACCTACACTCTTGTGTCCTGCCTACTGCACCTGGGTCCAGTGTCCGCATCCCCGCACACACCCGCGGGGGATCCATGCGAATGATCCCCCACGGTGCATGGGGTCGGTCGTGAACCTCCTAGGCCCCGACCCCAT
Source organism: Chlamydomonas sp. KOR1 (assembly GCA_036984285.1). Classification (NCBI taxonomy): domain Eukaryota; kingdom Viridiplantae; phylum Chlorophyta; class Chlorophyceae; order Chlamydomonadales; family Chlamydomonadaceae; genus Chlamydomonas; species Chlamydomonas sp. KOR1. Next base: position 46,611 of record BQMZ01000336.1, read on the forward strand.
GCCCGCATGCACCTGGGGTCGTACGGTACGCCGTACTTCCCTGCGTGTACTATGCATCCTTGCTCTTCCTGCCTGCCCATATTCCTACCTGCCCATCTAACCCGTCCCAGCATTTTAGCCGCATTTGCATTGCACTCCTTGCCCTGCTTCCTACATCGCCCGCTGCTAACGACTCCGCGCCTGTGCCTCTTGCCCCCACTTCGCGCCGCTCCGCCCGCCCATGCGTCCGTTAGGTGAGTCCGGGGTTGCGATTAGTTGATTTTTCTGTGCGGGCTACGTGTCTGGGTGGGAGCTGGGGTCGGGAAGCTTAGAGCACGCACGCTCTCAGCCCAGCTATCGGCCAATGGCCCTACCCTCACTACTCGACCTAAGCCGCTTTAGACTACGCTACTGTTGCTTCGCGGACCTTCCGCGCCGGCCAGCCTGGGAGCTGGAGCGGACGGCCGACCAGTACCTCAGTGGGTCGCTGTTAGCTTACCAAACGGCTGCCATTACTACTACTACCACTACCACCTATTCGCGTTACTGCTTTCTTGTTCCCCTCCCCTCCTCCCCCCTCCCCTCCCGCAGGTGTGGTCCAGCTGCATGGCGTGGCTGGTGCACCTGCTGCTGGCCAAGGCGCTGCTGCGCGCCATGGCGCTGCCCGCCTCCGTGCCCTGGCTGGAGCTGGCGGCATACACCGGCTACACCTTCGTGCCAGTGTGCGCCGCCATCGTGGCGGGCCAGCTGGCGGGCGCCTGGGCCTACTACGCCGCCTGGCTGTACGGCAGCACCGCCATGGCCGTGTTCCTGGTGCGCACCATGAAGCGGGTCATATTCCAGGAGGCGCGGGGGTACGGTGAGTGGGGCCGGGGGTCGGGGGGCTTGGGGCGCCAGCTTGGAGGGGGCATGGGGGCTCAAGTGGTGGCGGCAACAGGATGCAGAAGCTGGGGCTCTTGCTGCAAGGGAAGCCGATCGGCGTACGATGGCCGCGTACACCGTTCGGCGGTCAGCGCCGGGCCTCAGCGGCATAACGGCCACCATGCTGGTGCCGTGCACTGTTACCCGGGACTCCCTCTGCCACACGCCGTAATGCCAGCCTCACCAACATCCTACCCAACACACGAGCACCGCACCTGCTGCACTGCCGGGACCGCTGTCCCCCGGGCCCCACCTGCTCCCTTTTTTTCCCTGCCCACCTTCGCCCGCCCTCCCCCCCGCTGCGGCCAGGCCGCGACCTGACGCTCACCAACTACCTGCTGCTGGGCCTGGCGCTGTTCCAGTACCCCTTCGCCTTCTACCTGGGCGTGCGGCCGGGGGGCGCGGCGGCGCCAGCCAAGCCGCCGCACCCCTGAGCGGCGGGGCTGTGGAGCGAGCTGCACAGCCGGAGACTTGCTGGAGCTGTCGGGATGGCGCTGTCAACGGGGGCATGAAGTGCTGCCGGCGCATGCAGGGTACTGTGCACAGGGCCAGGGCGAATGGTGCTGTCGGTGGGTGGCGTGCAGGAGTGGAAGGGGAGTGGGGTACCGGTAGGCGCGGATGTGTACGGTGCGCAGATCGTATGGCTCTTGACGCTGATCACCAGCTTTGCGGTTGCGCCTGGCAGAACACAGGGGTTCTAGGCATTAGGCAGGCGTGTGCAGAGGCCATTGTGGTATGCCGAACATCCCGCCTTGGCGTGTAGTGCAATGGCAAGCTGAAGACCGTGACACTTAGGCTGGCTGAACACTTCTTACGCTGGCACCTCCAGCGAGGCTGGCTTGGCCGGGCGCTCTGAAGCACCACTCGTAGTGCTTATGCTGTGCAGTGCTGTACCTGATGCATGGATGTACACGTGTGACCTCAGGTGATCCCTTGGTATTCCCCAGCCGTTGCTACATCTCGTAGCACAGCCAATGGGCCCACATATATCGTGACTCAGCAGAAACGGCAAAAGTCGTGCCAGGAGTGCTTCAAAAAGTTGCGAAACGTAGGCATTCTTTCGGGACAAACCGCCCAGCCACACAGTCCGTAGGGGGGCACCCAAACACGCAGGCCAACGGCCCTCAACACAGCTACCTCCAGGTTGTAACCCACAACACACGAGGCCTGTCTGGCAACCTCAGAGCAGCCATGCAGAACGCCGCCAGTTGGAAAGCAGACGTCATTGTCCTCAACAAGACTACTAGGCGCAAATGCCGCCTTGTTCAAGCCACCACACGGGAATTTGCCACAGTTGATACATGCTCACTTTGCATCCTGCCGCCCCTGGCACATTAACCACAGGTACAGGTCGGCAGGGGTGCTTACAGCCTTTGGCAGCCGCATCAGTAGCCCTAAACACATTACAGCCATGAGCGTAGCTGGCTGGGTACGTCTTGCCACTGCCGTGTGCCTACCCCCGACAGCACCCCCATGCACATCATCCGAAGTGCTGCAACCCCAACGACACGTACATACGCGCCTACATCTACCATTACGGTACTTCACCGAAGCAACCCAACCCTGCCAAGAAAGATGCACACGTTATTGTTGCACATATGAGGTTGCACAATTGGGCAATGGCGATCGAGCATGGATACCCTTCAACCCTCGTTCTGACATGGGCACTTGATTGGGGCGAATGCAGCCCACTCCATGTAACAAAACTTACTGACGTTATTGCTGGGGGAGACTTCGACGCCGCCCTCCACCTAAAGGACCGCTTGACAGACACCCAGCTCGGCGTAACAGACAAGCAACATGCCGCGCTTCAGGACCGTGCCAAACTCACCTCTGTCACCAACCCGACCAAAAACGTGCGCACACGTACACTGAAATCCAGTTCAACAAAATAAGGCACTCCAGCCGCATGAATGACGTCCTGAACAGGACGCGCTGAAGAACGGGCTTGCTGTGTGCGCCAAAACAGAGGACAATGCCACTGCGTTTGGAGCGGTCCGACATGACGGGAGATGACAGCGACCATGCCCCTCTCCACACGTACTTCCCTCGAGCTGCTGTGCAGCTCTATCTCCTGCGTCAAACACGTGCCTCACATCGTAGCACATCGTAGCACATCGTAGCACAAGGTCAGCCCATTCATACATGAGGCTGACGCCGCACGGGCCACCGCCGGCATGGTCCAGGTCCAGCGCGCCGGCCAGGCTGTCGCGAAGGACATCAGGAGCGGGCGTTGCCGTGCCGTTTCGCATCAGCGTGAAGCCCCGCCCCGCCCCGCCCCGCCCCGGCCAGCAGCTTCAGCCCGCCCGCAGCACCTCCATCAGCCGCACGTCCTGCAGCAGCTGCAGCCAAGGCGCACCGCCGTCGCCTGCGCCCCCACCCTGTGTATGAGCCGCCGCCCCCGCACTGCCCCCAGCACCGTCTGCTTGGCCTCGCTGCCGCTCCGCCTCCGCCGCCTCCCAGCTGTAGCGCGTTACCAGCAGCAACGCGTAGTCCAAGGCGACGGCCGCGGACGCGCAGCTAGAACCGGTGAGGTACTCGGCCTCGTCAGCAGACCATGCGGCACCGTCACCCACGCACCGGGCCCCATCGCCCTTCTTCCCAAGCCCCATCTCAAACCAGCACGCAGTGACACACGGCCGGCAGCAGCTGACACGCCGCGTACGACACACGCAGCGCCGCCGCCGCCGCCGCTGCCGCTCCTGCTCGCTCCTCACCGCCTGCCGCTGCGCCGCCGGGCTCAGGCGCACCGAGCAAGTCCTGCCAAAGGGCCTGCAGGATCATTTCGCTGGCGAAAGTCGATACCCCGAGAGCCACATTCCCCAGGAAGCCCACCCCCCGACGCCGCGGCGCCCCGCGCTGTCGCCCGCCCCCGCCGCCGCCGCCCGCCGCAGATCCTCCGCCGCCAGCCGCAGCCGCCGGCCCGCCGCCGTCACCAGCTGCCACACCTGCCCCAGCGGGCCGTGCAGCAGCACCTCTGGCCAGCACCGCTGCTGTCCCGGGGAGGCCTCCAGCGGAAACAGCGCCGAGACGCCGCCGCCTCCCGCCCCATGCGGGTGACCAGGCGGGCGATGTACGGCAGCAGACCCGCCTCCAGCGCCGCGGCGGCGTCGGCAGAGGGCCGCGGCGGCACCCCTGGCGGCGGAGCAGGCGATGCGGGGTGCGAGGGGCCACAGTCACGTCGTTGTCATGCAACCACTACGGCATCAAGGCGCTGTGGGCCACGGTATTGGCACAAGGAGTGAGGCGGAGACCACATACCGCGTGTCGTCGTGACGGTCAGTGCCATCTGTTCCAACTCGGGAAGCAGGTCGCACGTTGCCATGCTGCGGACTGGCGGCCTATCGGTGTGCGCAGTGCACAACATCAGCCGTGGGCACAACCCCACCACGGAATGCGGCGCTGCTTGGCGTGCGAGCATCAATGCATTCTATGCAGCCCACCGTGAGCGCCGGTGGTGATCCAGCTGGGGTCCACCTGCGGGAACGCCGCGCCGACCAGCAGGGCCTCCGGGTGCTGCGCCGCCGCCACGTACGTCTGCCACCACTCCCTCAGCTGCGCCCGCGTGCGCCTGGGCACCCGCTCCCGGCCCCACACGGCCGGCAGCAGCGCCAGCCGCGCGCAAATCAGGGCGTGGTACAGCGCCGAGCAGCCGCCTAGCTTGGGCGGCAACGGCAGGGACCCGCCCCGGCTGGCGGCATGCGCTGCCGTCCGCGCCCCTGGCCCGCCGCCCCCCCAGCAGCCCAGCAACCCTTGGCCAGGCGCAGGCACAGTGCAGCGGTGGCGGGGCGGCTGTACGGCGGCAGGCTGCTGGGGCTGCCAGCCGCAGGGCCCTCTCCTTCATGCTCCGGGCGCTCAGACACCCGCTGGCCCGCCCCACACGCAGCCCCCTGCAGGTCGCCACCACCAACCTCCCTGCTGGCCGCCCCACCGCCTCGCGGCCCCACCCCTTCAACGTCCGCAGCTGCCTGCTCCGACCCCTCCGCTGCACCCGGGGCGTCCTGCAAGCTCTGCGTCACCAGGGAGATCCAGGCCCGCAGGGTGTGCACCGCCGGCACCAGGCTGACCGCGGCCCCCACCAGCCGGCTGTCGGCGGCGAGGGCTCCCGGGTCCACCTGCTCCAGGTAGTCCTGGTCCACCACCCGCGTGGTGGGCAGCGCGATGCGGGGGAGGTCGGGCATGCCGCACATGGGTCCCCCGTCCAGCAGGCTGCACAGCAGCACCATCTGGACGGCGGCCAGGGTGCAGCCCCAGGGGCGGCGCACGAAGTTGGCCCAGTCCAGGTGGGCCTGCTGGCGCATGGTGCACAGCGAGCAGTACAGCCTGGCCTGCAGCGCCTGAGCCTCACACTGCTACCCGGGGTGAAGGAGGTGGCCCCCGCTGCACGGTGCCCAGCCCCCGGTGCCCAGCTGCAGCACGCGCGCCCAGTGCTCCAGCACGCACGAGGCCTCCACCTCGGCACGCAGGCTGCACTGTGGGGTGGTGCCGCCCCCCTGCCCCTCCCGCTGCATGGCGCCGCGCTCCGGACTGACACCCATGACTAGAATTGTGTTTGCGACCTCGCACAGCAGGGCTTGGAGCTGCCCAAGGTCCGGCAGGGCGGGCTGCCGCCCCCGCTGCGACCCGGTGCTGCCACGCTGGCGCTGGTGCTGGTGGTGGACCCGCCCCGCAGGCTCTGCGCCGCCCGCCCCTGATCCTGCTCCTGGCACCTGCTCCCCGGTCAGTGCCGAGCAGGCTGGAGAGGCCATGGGGGCAGGTGGCGCGGGCAGCATGGCGGCGGCGGCGGGCTGCAGCTGCTCAGCTGCCGCGGCCAGCAGTCGGGAATAGCACCGCAGCGTGTCCCCCCTCAGCAGCACGGGGCGGAGGACCTTGCCGCAGGTGTCCAGTGCGTGATCTAGGTCGATATTCTGGCCGAAAACGCACATGAGGTCGCTGAGCTTCGACCGGACCCTGGCAAACGTGGACTCAACGCTGTCGTCGTCGTAGGGCGCGAAGGGAGTCGACCGCCGGAGAGCCAGCAAATAAACGACCAGCAGCGCCTTGGTGTGCTGAATTGCCATCACCGCCCTGCCTTCAGCCGTTCCAGGTATCAACGCAATGTCCAGGAACCTAGGGCCGAGTCCAAGTTCCAGAGCAAAGAGCGCCGACTCTGAAACTCGTTGTCCATCATTGTCTAACACAAAATCAGCAAGCTGCACCAGCTTGCCAAGCACGGCGTGCCCCCCCGCTCTGGCAGCAGCCATCGGACGAGGAGCCTTGCACGCTAGGCGTCTGTTATTCCACTAGTGGTAACAGGAGTCGAATACATACGATTCTGCGTCTACAGCCCTTTCTCAAAACTATATGCGGTGCAGCAGCGGGGCTGCGTCTTGGCTACGCGCCCTGCGCCTAACCCCTGACGCCTAGGGTTCCCGCACCATCGGTGACGTGGTGAATGTTGTCAGCACCTTATACGCTCGCACACTGCTGTATACACCCTGCGGCCCCTTTGTTGCGTGCTTGCGTGTTGCGTGCTTGCGTCCAATCCAGCACCACACCGCTAACCGACAACCGCTCGATGCGTTGACGTAATTGTGAAACAGTGATAAGCGCAGTTACGTCGGCCTCAATTAATCGTCATCACGATCGCTTGTTGTCGTAATAATTTGTATGCATTCTGACAGTGCGTTAAACTCCAGACTACGTGCTCGGGCCAGACTTCAATCAGCGACTGTAATCCCACACGTTCCAACGCAATTGGCTACGCAATGGCTAACCCGATCACAGGCAAGACTGTGGTTGTGACTGGCGGCAGCAGGTAAAAGCAGGTCGCACCGCGCAGCACTGCGGTGTGTGGCCGTTACGGGGGACTCCCAGGCGCTGCCGCAAATGACCCGCGACCAGCTCCATGCCACAAACTCCATGCTCTATGTGAAATGCATCCCCAGGGGCATCGGTCTTGGCCTGGTGCGCAAGTTCCTGGCGCGGGACAACTGCGTCATCGCCACCGGCCGCAAGACGGCCGAGGCGGCCCAGCTGCAGGAGCTGCGCCAGCAGTACGGCCCCGAGCGCCTGCTGCTGACCGACCTGGACGCCTCGCGTCAGGACAGCGTGGTGGCGTGGGCGCGGGGCGTCAAGGGGCTGACGCAGCACGTGGACGTGAGGCGGGGGCGGGGGGCGGGGGGCAGGAAGCAGCAGTGGGAGGCGGGGCAGGGGGGCGGCGGGCGCGCCCTCTTTGCGTGCCGCCAACCAACCTACACGCTGCGCTGGAATCACTGTCGGTAATTCCCACTACTGCCCCAAAGGCGCGGTATGTGGCACTCTCCCACGGTGCTGCCCGTGCCCTGGCGCCAGCAGTGCTGTAGTGCGACACGCGCCAGGCCCCGGGGGGCTGACGCGGCGCCCTCCGCCGGCGCGACAGCACGACAGCACGACAGCTTGCCCCTCCCGCACACGCACTCCCCGTGTGCAGGCTGCGTCAAGCAGCTGGGCAGACCTCCGCACGCCCTCATGTGCGTCGCCAGGCCTCGGGCAGCACCAGGCCTGTGAGCCGTGAGCGGCGGGCGGCTGGGCGGGGCAGCAACAACGCAGCACGTGAGGGCACACCCTCCCCCACGCTCCGCAACCCAGACAACTGCTGAGGCAAGCGACACGCTGCGGCTTCCACCCCCACGCTGGCACCCTCGTGCCGCCTGCACTCCAGCTCCATCTACCTGCCTTACCCACCCGTCCCTACCGCTGGCCCCCTGCCCCCCTCCCTGCCCCCTGCTGCCCCCCAGGTGCTGGTCAACAACGCTGGTGTGTACGGCGAGCGGCCCACGCTGGGGTCCTTCACGGAGCAGCACTTCCTGCACAACTTCACCACCAACGCCATGGGGCCCTTCTTCGTGGTGCAGGAGCTGCTCAACCTGGTGGGGGGCGCGTGTGTGTGTCTGGGGTCAGGGGGGTTACGCGTAAAGCGCGAGGAACACGGTTAAGGCGTCAGGGAAACATGGGAACGCTGGTGCCTGCACGGGAAGAGACAGTAGGTTGACGAGCGACAGCACAAATCATCTTACCCATGTTCACAGCGGTGCGGGGATGAACAAGACCTGTGCAGGGGTGTGCGGGGACGGCTTTGTAGTGCGGGGGGACAGGTCGGTCGCGATGGGGTTGCCGTTGATCGCTGCTTGGCAACATGGCGAACGTGCCCGGCAGGGCTGCCCATTCCCCAACGACAACTGGCCGGCAGCAGTGAGGGTGGACTGAGACGTACCCCGCATAACACGTGCCGTGTGCACCACGTACCACATGACCCGTGACCTTTCTCGCCTGCCCCGCCGTCCCGCAGGAGCTGCTGGGGCCCCCTGGGGTGAGTGGGGGCCGGAGTGTGCGGGCCCGATGAAGTGTGGCGGGGCTTGGGTAGGCAGTGCCAGCAAGTGCTGCAGTCCACTGGTGTCTGTGCACGTGGCGGCGCACGGGCAGGCAGGCACTGCAGCGCTGCAGAAGAGTGGCGAGCAGGTGGCGGGCGGGGTCGGGAATCCCATGACTGGGCATGCAATGTACCGGAGTAATCTTCGTTGGAGGAGTCTCTGCGTAGGCACACGTGCGTGCGACCGTGACCGTGTGCACAGCTGGGGTTGCACACACCATGCTGCGCCGCGCCCCAGGCTGCCCGCCGGCCCTGTGACAAAGCACACGCCCACACATGTCGACCCTCTCCTGTTTGGTCATGCTGCCCCTCGCCCCCGAACCCCGCCCCCAGTCCCTGGTGGTGAACGTGGGATCAATTGTGGGCTCCAACACCGACCCCACCGTGTCCGCAGTCACCCCTGGGGGGTACGCCTACCGCGCGTCAAAGGTGCGGCGGACCGGGTGAAGGGTTGGTGGTAGCCTTTTGATCAGTCTAAATCCAAGCCTCGCTTTGCCTTGGTGGTAGCCTTGAGCAAAAGCCCCCCAGGTGCGAATAACACAATGTCTGAACAAGCGTAGCAGATGACGACGCCTGACACCGCTGTGTTGCTATTCATCCAGTGCCGCTTCTGCCAAGCCAAGGCCCCCTTCACTCCGCCCTCCCCCTACGCACCCACACCCCACCCCGCCCCCCCACCCCTCGTCCCCCAGGCTGCGCTTAACGTCATCTCCACCACGCTGGCCCGCGACCTCAAGGACAGGGCCATCACCACCGTGGTGGTGCACCCCGGCTACGTGCGCACTGACCTTACAGGTGGGCGCGCAGGCAGGTGTGGGAGGGGGTGGCGGAGGGGAAGCAGCCGGAGTGGGAAGGCAGCGGCGTTGTGGCTGGTTGGCGGTGGCTGGATGTGTGGTGTGTGGAGGTCGGGGCGGTGCGGCAGGTGGGGGTCTTGGGGAATGCTGGGTCGGGTTGGTTTAGCTGGGTGAAGGGTTTTCAGGGCTGGGTGCCTACGGTTGGCTGAAGCCGCGTTGTGTTGGCTGCCGTCTGGCCCGTTCCCTACCACCCAGCGGTCAAGGCAATGTGAGCGACTTTCCAAGTCGCTTCCTGATTGCTGGCGAGCCGTAGCACCCTCCGAGTCATGCCTTCGGTTCGTCTCTCTGCTGCCCCACGCCGTCCCTCCTTTGCTTCCACCCCACTCCCATCCCGCAGGCGGCAACGGCTGGGTGGATGTGGAGGAGAGCGCCAGCGGGCTGCTGGGCGTGCTGGAGAGCGGACAGCAGCTCAACGGGCGATTCCTGTCGTTCAAGGGGGAGGACATCCCCTGGTAGGGGTGGATTTGAATGCGGTAGGGTATGGTACTGTTGTGGAGTGCGCGAGGCGAGAGACTGAGAGAGCTAGAGGAAAGTAAGAAGGAGCAGAGATACCGTACCAGGGGAGTGTTGAGGCTGGGCGCAAGAGTGGAGCGTTTTGGGTATTAGGCTACTGACAGCAGGGACCCCTGACTGACAGTGCCAGGGTGAGCATGGAGGCCAGTCAAGGTATGAGCTGCCAGGTTGGATAGGGAGGCAGCTCCCTTGGAGACATTGCCTCTTGCTAGTTTCTGTTGTGATGCTCGGTTGGTCGCCTCTGGATGCGACCTCTAGCATACGGTACAGTGACGCATAGCTATGTAAGCGTCCGTACGACCCTGAAGGAGCTGGTCGTTGAGATGTGACTCTGACTGGTTGACACTGGCGCACCGCACCGGCAACGTATGGACGGTGGGCTGCGCGCCCCGTTCACACCACGATACCGGGTGGTGGTAACCCCGCCGTATGCCGCAAAAGGTACCTTCTGGTATCCGGGGGTGACGAAACGTGACGCAACACAGCGAGACTAAACGAAGTGAGCCACACCCTTGGGCCTGCGCCCAGCTTCACTGCAAGGCAACTCTTCCGGTCAGGGCAGGTCAGGGTGTCGTACCAGCTCTTACCACGACACCACCCTGAGGGGGTATGAAGGCGGCCCTCTCAAGGCAGCACGTGCTGCCAGGGCCGCCAGCGTCTGCAGCCCACGGCAGCGCGCGTGGGCGCCCACGCCTCATGAAGCCATCAGCAACACCGCCGCCGCAACGACCAACGCACACTCTCAACTCATCACTCGTTTCGCCGTCCCCAACCCCTAGCCGCAACACACCAACGCTCGTGTCCCTCATGCACGCATCAATGACACACGCCGGTCAGCTACTCCCTCAAGCGTCCAGTCCAGGGTCCAGTGCTTCAGCCGCAGTCCCAGTCCCAGTCCCAGCCCCAGTCCCAGGGCCAGGGCCAGGGCCAGGCAGCCAGGGCGCGCTTAGCAACACGCGCCTGACAACTCTCTGGGTGTCCGGTGCAACAATGTCGACTCCTAGCTAGTTAATTGCAACTGCAGATCGCTGCTTGGTGAGTGGGAGGGTGCAATAATGTCGATTCCGAGCTAGCTCATCCAGGCTCATCACAATCTACAGATCGCTGCTTGGTGAGCGAACTCCTACGCCCCCTTTCCTTCGCTGCTGCACTCCGGCAGCTGGGCCGTGCTGCGTCATCCCGCACGGCCCCGCTCGGTTTCGCCATGCCCCTCCGCGCCGTGCCGTGCGGCTACCGCGCCAGTCCGTTCATAAGTCCGAAGCGCATGGCCCAGTACACGAACAGCACCCACAGCCCCACGGCGGCGCAGGCTGACCCGATGCATATCTTGAGGAAGGCGCTGTAGTCCTCCTCCAGCCCGTTGGTCACGTTCATGCCGAACAGCTACAGGGGGGGGGGGACGAATGGGGTGAGGGGACAACAAAAAAATGGGAGCTGACAGGGGCAGGGAAGGAACACGTGGGACATTGCTGTGCAGCAGGTGGTTGCATGAGGTGGTTGGGAGGTGACGCCAAACGGTGGGCTCGGGACCTCGGGTTCAATCAGCCCTGTGCCCCACTACCCCTTGCTCCCCTTAGCTTCACGTTCACCCTGCCCGCCCTGCCCGCTGAGCCCGCTGCGGCGCTGCCCCCATACTCCGGCCACACGCCCCAGTCCATTGCTGTATGCACCTCCACCCTCCCCAACATCTCACCCCCGCTATGACGGACATGGCTGTGAGCAGGAAGGAGCCGAACGTCACCATCAGGTCCACACTGAGGGAGGGGGGAGAGAGGTGGGGGGGAGGGGAGGGGGGAGCAACATCAGGCTGCCATGCGCGTCACTTGCTACGGGGTGGCCTCGACAAACCGAGGGAACAGCAAACGGCAACACTGCCCCGCGGCCTTGTCCCTGTCCCAGTGGCTGAGCCCCCACCTGATGAGGTTGTTTCGCTGCTGGTCTAGCTCCAGGTTGATGAGGTCCTCCGTGGAGTCGATGTAGGAGGACAGCGACTGGGAGGGGAGGAGGGGCAGGGGGAGGAGGGGAGCGACGTGTGCGAGTGGTTCATTTACACGTAAGCCAAGGCCCCGCCGGCACACGCTACAGTGACCATTTCGTTTGTTTCAAGTTACCTTTATCCTACCTGATCCACCTCCCTGCGGCAACGGCTAAGACGCACCATGCATGCCCTCGTGCCCCCACGCCTCCCCACCTGCAGCCGCTGCCAGGTGTGCCCCAGCTGCATGAAGTAGGCCTCCAACAGCATCTCCACCACCGCCGCCTCCTCCTCGACGGCCGTGGAGCCGCCGCTGCTCACGCTGCGCTCCCCACCACCCCCGCCGCCATGTGGCCCGCCGTACATCTGCATGGAAGGTGGGGGCCATGGCGGCGGACGCACCCGTACTGTGGCATGCGAGAGCAGGCGTATGCAATGGCAGAGTAGAGGAGGTTGGGCTTGGGAGCTTGCGCAACGGAGTCATGCCAGGAGGACAGCCATGTCCTGCAAGCAGTACCGCGGCCCGACGGCCTCGTGGCTATGGCCGCCGGGCATGCGGTATGCGGTATGCGGTGTGCGGCATGCGGTATGCGGTGTGCGCCCCCGCCCGCAGCCCCACCTGGCTGCTGGCGCGCTCGAAGGGCGGCGGGCTGCCGCCCCGTGTGAACAGCCCAGGGGACAGCCCCGGGAGGGAGCCCCACCCGCCCGCACCCGCACCCGCATCCGCACCCGCGCCGGCCGCTGCCGCTGCTGCCGCAGCAGCCGCCGCAGGGTGCAGTTGGGGATACAGGCTGGGCTGGGGCTGTGGGTGCTGCAGGGAGACGCCCCCGCCGGGTAGCTCTGCGGGAAGTGCGCCCTGAAGCTGCAGCGGGGTCGGACGGGTCGACCGGGCGCACGGGTCAGAAGTAGGCAACAGGATGAGGGTCTTGACTGTACAGCACACATTCCTTACAGGGCGTGCAACCAGTGCAGCACAGTGGCATAAGGCGCACGCATGAGCAGCCGCCCCAAGCCCATACCCACCGTGGCCTGCTGCAGAGCCAGCGACTGCTGCATTTGCAGCAACTGCATGTGCTGCTGCATCTGCAGCTGCTGCTGTTGCTGCTGCATCTGCAGTTGCTGTTGTTGCTGCTGCATCTGCAGTTGCTGCTGCTGCTGCTGCTGCTGCTGCTGCATATGCGTGCTGTGCTCCAGTCGCGCCGTGAGGTTCATGGCGGCCATGGCGCGGTCGTCGTCCAGCAGCTTCTCCAGAACGCCGCGGACCTGCGGGGTGGGGTGGGGGGTGGATAGGGGGTGGATGGGGGGCGGCGGGAGGTTGATTGGTGTGGTATGGGGTTACGCGTGAAGCGCAAGGAACCCGTGCAAGGCGTCAGGGAAACATGGGAACGCTGGTGCCTGCGCGAGAAGAGCATGGCTGGAGGGTGGTGCACGTAAGGATGCAGACCGCGTGCGGGGGACGTCCGGAACGCAGAGGGGTCACGCGCGGGGAGCGGGGACCGCGAAGCCGAAAGCAAGGTGGCAGGCGGGGGGCGGAAATGGGAACGGCGGTAAGGCCGGTGCGTGGGGATGGAAGGCAGGAGAGCCAATGAGGCTAAGTGACGTACAGCGGCACTCTGGGAGCGCTGCCTTTGTGCAGCGGCCAGCGCCAGGCAAGATCGGGACTTTCCGGCCAGGCACGTGCCGCCCTTGTCCCTCCGCTCCCCGCCCTCCCTCCCAAGACGCACCGTATCGACCTTGCCGCTGAGCGCCGTGATGCGGCCCTTGAGCGCCCGCATGCGCTCGAGGTTGCGCGGCGTGACCCGCAGCGTCAGCTCGTCCAGCGCCCGCCGCGTTGCCAGCTCCAGCTGCGTGGTCTGGCCGTCAACCAGCAGCACAGTCTGGGGGGGCGAGTACACGCGAGGGAACCGTGTCAGGCGCCAAGAAAGCACGGAAACGCTGGGCGAAAGGGTAGAAGGAGAAGCCGCTTGTGCGGGTGGGGGAACGGAGGCGGTGCAACAGCGGTCGGTTTAGGTACGGGCTTGGGGGTAAGGGCAGGGGTGTATGGATGGGCGGTGCAGGCCTGTGGTGAACACGTACGTGTGCAGGAAGGGGAGAGGAGCGCAGGGAAGGTCCACGGCCAGTCCGACACAGGCAGTCGGCTGACAGCGCCCAACATGTTGAGCCCCCGGGCGGCAGTCGGGGCAGCGAGGCGCAACCCCAAAGCCTCTGCATTGCACCCCGGCCCGCGCAGGGAGTCGCTGCGTGCCCACACCTCCAGTGCACCACGGCAGCCTGGTCGACCACGCCTGCACGATACCTTATAAGGCTTGCTGCAGCACACCCCACACCCTTCCCCGTCCATACGCGGGCCCCCTGCCCCACCTGCTCCAGCGCCGCCTCCAGCGCCCGCAGCTCGAATGGCATGGACGCCACCAGCTCGCTCACTACCTGCACGCCGCCGCCGCCGCCAGGGCCGCCGCCGCCAGCCCCCCCGCCGCCGCCGGCGGGCCTGAAGGTTGCCTCCTTGGTGGCCCCGCTGCCGTCAGCCCCCGCCGCCAGCGGCGGCAGCCCCTGCATCTGCAGCGCCGCCAGCAGCCCGCCCTTGGCGCCGCCGCCGCCGCCAGCCCAGAAGCTGGGCGCGCTGGAGCCTGATGCGGCGGAGGGGCCCAGCAGCCGCGCCGTCTCCCCGCTGCCGCCGCCGCCGCCCCGTACAGCTGTGGGCAGCACCGCCCGGAGTGCGTTGGCCACCGACCTAGCCAGGGGTCCGTGGCCCAGCGCGGCGGAAGCGGCAGCGGCGGAGGCGCCCGCAGCGGCCGACGCCGTCACCACAGGCCCGCCGCCGCCGCCGCCGCTACCGGCACCGTTTCCGGTATCGTTGGCAATCGACGACAGAGCTGGTGTGGACGAGGAGCGGTGCGGCCGGCCGCCGCCGCCGTCCCTGCCGCCCTCACGCGCGGGTGCCTCATGCGCCGACTGCTGCCCCTCCGAGGGCATACCGGTCAGCTCGACGGTCCCTCCCGCCGCTTGCCGCCCTCCCTGCTGCCCCTCATCGTGTTCCCCTCCATGCGGCTGAGCCTGAGCCTGCTGCTGCATGTGTTCATGTTCCGCTTCCTGTTGTTCCTGCTGACCCTGTTCCTGCTGCTGCTGCTGCTGCTGCTGCTGCTGCTGCTGCTGCTGCTGCTGTCGCTGCCGCTCCGCCACCTCCGCCAGCATGCTGTTGGTGGCGTAGTGCTGCAGCCGCCGCTTCAGCTCGTCCACGAAGCTGCGGACCTGGGGCGAGCGAGGTAGATTGCGAGAGATATGGGGTGCAGGTGGGTTGGGGCGTGCCCGGCAGGACAGGTGGACAAGTTGGGTTAGCCACTCAGCCAACTCGCATATTCTCTGCAATTGTTAGCAAACTAACAGGCTGGCGTAGCCGCTTAGCGCATATTAGCTGGGTTTTCACCCACGCCCCACCTTGTCCGCCTCCGCATGGTTGACCAGCGCGAACTCAGGCGTGATGATGACCTGGGAGGGCACAGCGGAAAGGGCACGGAGCTCAAGGCAACGGTGAGCTGTCCCCGCGGCAATGGACTGCTTGGCACACTTCCTCACCAACCCGTTTGCATTCCGCTTGCCTTATAATCTATTTCAGCCCATGGTAAGCATCAGGCAAGTGCCTAGTTGCTTTCCCAGCATGCACTTGCCATGTTGCTACAAATAAACATACACGCTCACCCACAACCTCCCATCCACCGTGAGCCTCCTTTCAGCCCTGCCCCCCTGCCCCCTGCACGCCCTGCCCACCGCCCCCTTCCCCTCCTGCCCGGCCCCCAGCCCCTCCCTCCCTCCCTCCCTCCCTCCCTCCCCGCGCACCTTGATGTGGTCCAGGTTGACGATGAGCGCCCCGTCGCGGCACAGCAGGCAGGCGGGGTAGGTGGCGCCCAGGACGGGGTCCAGCACCCTGCGGGCGGGGGACGCAACGTAACACTCATGGTGGGCGCAGGACGGGTTGGTGGCGGGTGGGGGCGCACAGGCCGGGAGACAAAATCCATGAGGGCAAAGTGCTGAGGTGACACTGCTGGGCCTGCATTCCCAGCAGCTTCGCACCAACACGCGGGATGAACCACTGATGTGAAGGTAGCTGGCCGCCGAGGTGCAAGTGAGTCCCCACCCTCGCCCGCACACAGCCTTCCTCTGTTCCTCGTGCCTTGGCCTTGGCTGCTTTGGCGGTACCTCCCCCCGGTACCTCCCCCCGGGCCCCATGCCTTGGCTGCGGTGCCTCCCCCCGGGCCCCATGCCTTGGCTGCGGTACCTCCCCCCGGGCCCCATGCCTTGGCTGCGGTACCTCCCCCCGGGCCCCATGCCTTGGCTGCGGTACCTCCCCCCGAGCCCCATGCCTTGGCTGCGGTACCTCCCCCCGGGCCCCATGCCCGTCCACCTGAAGTCCCTCAGCTGCACGCCGTATCGTGTGCCCAGCTGCGCACGGTCCAGCTGCACGATGGAGGAGCAGCCGTCGGGCAGCACCTAGGAGGGCGGGGTGGGGTGAACAGGGTGCCGGGGTATCACAAGGAGTAGGGCACGGCATCTCTCAAGGGGAGGACGAGCAGCATGCCAAATTTCCAATGCGCATGTGGTGATCACCACCCCAAGTGTCCGCGTCCTGACACGAGCACTTCGCGCCCACGCTCGCTCCACGGCCGGGCCCCGCATCCCGCCCTCCCCCACCTTGAGCCACGTGCGCACCCCCGCGATGCCCAGCTTCTTCTCCCCGGGGCCGCTGCCGCCGCCGTGACCGCCGTGGCCCCCGCCGCCGCCCGCCGCCCCCCGGTGCAGCTGCCGCGTGCCCGACCCCGACCCGGAGCGCCCCGCGCCCGCCGCCGCCCCTGCCCACGTCCCTGACCCCGCTGCTGCCCCGCTGGTTCCATTTGTTGCTGCTCTTGCTGCTACCGCCGCCTGCTGCATCAGGGCCGGCGAGGAGATGGACAAGGGAGGGGGACCCCGCCTCGCCCTAGCTGCCTCCCTGTGCCTGTGCGCCAGCAGCGGCTCGGTCTCTTCACCGCCGCCTGTTGTGGGGCTGTCACCACGCGCGACCCGCTCCACCTGCTGCCTCAGTCCCGTGCTGGCGGCTGCAGACAGCTCCCGCGGCGGCACAGCCCCGGAACCCACACCTGCGGCCGCCGCCGCCAGTAGCGCCGGTGCCGGCAGCTGGCCCTGCACCGCCGACCGCAGCCGCGGCGTGGCCCCCAGCGGCCCCCCGCGCGCCGCCATCGCCCCCAACGCCAGCCCCAGCTCCACCCCGCCGTCGCCGCGGTCACCCGCGCGCGGGGCCCAACCCGGGCCCAGCCCCACGCCCTGCCCGCCGTCCACACCAAGACCCGACCCTGACGGCCTGCTGCACGACGGCAACGGCAGCGGCGGCCCCACCGGCACCGGCGGCGATCCGCCGCCGCCGCTGAGCACGGATGCGTAGCCTGGCGGCGACGTTGACGGCATGTCCGCCGGCGCACTGCCGCCGCCGCCGTTGACTGCTGCCGCCGTCGCCGGCGGTATGCCCCGCTGGTGCTGCAGGTAGGCCTCCATGAGGGAGGCGGCGCCGCAGGGGAGGCCCAGACCCACGGCGCCGGGCACAACGCCACCGCCGCTGTCGCCGCCAGCGGCAGCGGAGGCCTCCCGAGGCTCATTCTCCGCCGTCGCCAGCCCGCCTGCCCCGCCGCCAAAACTGGGGCTGGGGCCAAACAGCGGGACGGCATCGGCAGTGGGGCCGGCCGGGGCCGCGGCCCCTGCCCCGCCCGCGCCGCCCCAGCTGGACCCGCGGGAGTAACCCCCCAGGGTGGAAGCGGCTGCCGCCGTGCTGCTGCCGCCGTAGGGCATGGGGTTGGTGTGGGAGGCGCTGCCTCCGGGGAAGGCGGGGGGGCCGGCTGTGGCGGCGGGGGCGGAGGCGGTGGGGTAGAGCGGCTCTGGGTGCAACGGGTCGGAGTGCAGGGCGGCTGTTGCAGGAGCTGCTGCTGCTGCTGCTGCTGCTGCAGCGGCGGTGGGCGTGTACCCGCCCAGCGGCGGCGACACGGCGCTGCCGCCCACCAGGCTGCTGGCCAGGCTGCCGCTGCCGCCGCTGGGGGCCATGCGGCGGGGCCTGCACGGGTTGGGGTGTGGAGTGGGGGCAAGCCGTCCTTGACAAGCGCAACAGTGGCCACACTCCAGCAGTGCGCAGAGCCCAGGGCCCACAGAGCCCTCCCCAGCGGCGCCACCTTCCCCCAAACCTGCCCATCAAAGCCCGCACATGCCCACTGAGCAACACACCCCTCGAGCCTCCACCCCCGACGTCCACCCCTGCGCCCCTGCACTCCGCCTCCCCACCTGAGGTGCATGGACATGGACATGGAGCTCCTCCTGCTCAGCAGCGGGCTGTGCTCCAGCTGCGCCTCCACCGCCTGCAGGATCTCGTCAGCGCTCTCGATTGTGTGCGACGGCGCCTCAGGGCCGCGGAACAGCGAAGACGAGGGCAGCGCGCCGCCGCCGCCCTCAACCGCGGCTACGACATCTGCAGCCGTGGCCGCGCCGTAGGGGTGTGCGCCGAGCCCGGCCGCAGCGCCATAGCCTGCCCCGGCAGCGTATGTGTCGCCGCCATTGGCGTTCACGGAAGGGAATGTGGAGCTGCCGGCAGCTGCCGCCGCGGCTGTGAGGAAGGAGGACTGGAAGGCGCTGGAAGCCATGAGGGGCACACTGCGGGGCCAGGGGACGGGGGCGCGAGGGGGTGGGGGCGATGGGAAGGGCCGAGCGGGTGGGTGTTGCAGGGGGTTCTGCACCACCACAACGATAACTAGCAAGGGGAGACGGACTGCGTGCGTGCAGTCTTTGCTAGTCTGCGTGAAATGTCCATTTGATACTTATGCCTTACGTCTCGAGCTCGCCGCCCGTGTCCGCGATGAGCGAGTTCCCGCCTCCCAACATGGCTTGCAGCGGGCCGTTCCTTTAACGGCCTGTGCTATAGGCTTCTTGGGTCATGCAAAAGAATAGTAAATTGCTACATCTTTCAACCTGACAAGTTAGTGACTGGAGCAGCTTTCTTCCTGCTCGCCAACCCTGCGGGCTTTTAAGAACGTAGCATACAAAGAGTAAGACTTGATACGCCTTGACCCAAATGTCCTGCCGGCGCCCGTCAGACGGAGTATATTCCAACCGGTCCAATCGGTTGCACGCCCGGCCACGTGCGGGCCCCGTGACCCTGTAGTCCAACCGCCGGTCAGCCATAAAATCATCAGCCCGGTCTTCCTTAGCCAACTCCAGCTAATGGCGCATATCCTGACATTCCTCACACCTAGGCCTGCACCTGAGCATGCACCCTCGAGTGCGGCACAGGGAGCGCGGCGGCGCTGGGCTCGGCGATCTGGAGGTCAGGACATCGTGTGGGACTGTGGGTCAGGGCCTCACCCTGGTGTGGGCACACGCCTGGGTCGGGAGCTGCAGACAGGTTGAGCGCCACGCATGCAGCACAGCTCCGGTCCTCTTCTGAGGCGTGTACAGACCAACATGTGAACACGCCACTTGGCGCTGTCCGTCCAAGGATGGGGGTTACTCGTGGTAACACACTGCGCCACGTCCAGTTCGTCTAACGCATCCTGCTACACCTCGTGGGTCAAGGTGTAGCAGGCCCCCGCGCCGGGCTGCCGGCGTGCGGCGGGCCATGTTGCCACTCATGATGGCCATGTGCCTCGAAAGCCGCGCGTCAAAACCGTGGCATGGCACAAGCAGCAGCCAGCGGCCCTCGCAGAACGACATTGCGTGCCTGCACATACCGTAGGGTACCACCCCAAGGCGTACGGCAGGACCGGGCGAAAAATGAGCCCTTCCTAGTGAGGCTGGCCGATAAGTCGGCTGCCCTCCAGCGAATTGTAGAGCCCCTCACTCCAACTGTCAACGAAACACGTGTCACGGAGCCGCCGTGAGCAGCCCCGCTGGTCGATCCCTTGCCACTATGGCAAAGGGCGCCAGGGCCAGCAGCCGTGCCGAAGCTGGTCTGGCCGCCACACGCCCTGCAGCGCCCTGCTCCGTCAGCGCCCCACACCAGCACGCACCCAGCCCTCACCGCACACGCCAGCCGGGCTCTCATACACAGACCCATGCACAGGCGGGCACGCTCGCTTCCTGCACGCACAGCTTCGCTTCACCACCACCCTCCCCGGCGCCTTTAGGCGCGTGACGTTTCCGCTTTCCACGAGCCAGTAAGTGCCGAAACAGATACACGCCAGCATGTTTAAGCCGCTTCACGCGACGGCCGCCGCGGCGCCTGCTCACTGCGCCTTGCCCTGCGCGCGCAGCTTGGCCAGCAGCGTGGCCGTCTCGATGGCCGTCAGCGCAGCCTCGCCGCCCTTGTTGCCCACCTTGCCGCCCGTGCGGTCCAGCGCCTGGGGCAAAGGGTCAGGGGGCAAGGGGATATAATGACAGGGCTTCTTCACAATGCGCACAGCGCTCAGGTGTGCAAAAGCAATACGCTGCCTTGCCGGGCAGGTGCAGGGTGGGCGCGCCCGGGCGGCGAGGGGACACCGCATACCGCCAAGAGGCCGTCCCCGCACACGGGCCATACCCCAACCGTCACCGTGAGCGCCGGTCTGCCCCACCCCGCAGCCCATCCTGGCTTGCCCTCCGCCCCCCTCTCAGCACCTCCTGCTCGCCAGGCTTTGGCCCTCAGGCTGCCCCGATTAGCCCCAACCCAGAACTCCATCCTACGCTCACCCACCTACCGTTGGTCTGCTCGGCGGTTTTCTGGTCCAAGCCCCCCGCGGCCCCCCAACCCACCCAGAAGCCCTCCCCACCCCCCGCCCCACCTGCTCCAGATCGTCGGTGGTGAGGACGCCGAAGATGACGGGCACGCCTGCGGGAGGGTGGGCGGCAGCGGCTGCAGGTAAGGCAAGCAAGAGTGTAAAGCAGCCACAGGTGCAGGGTCCACCCAGCAGTTCCATGGCATGCGCGTGGCTGCAGTGCTGAAGTCCCGCGCCGCGCCACCAGTGCTCTCGGTGCCGCGACGCACACCCATCGCATACCCGCCTCCTGCCCAACGCACATCATACCAAAGCACGGCGCACACCGCAGACGGAGATCGGTCTGTGGCGCCCTCGTTATACTCCTGGCAGCCCGGCACCGGCCCGCCATTGCCAGCGGGCGCGCTGGGCCCAAGAAAATCCCCCCAGTAATTCCCGTTGCCGGTCAGCGCAAGGCCTATGCGCACGCTGGCCCGGCCGCGCAGCAGGGTTGCCGCTCAGGACGCCACGTGGCGCGTGCGGCCTCCCCGCCAGGTCCGGAAGGCAGTGGGCAAGCGGCATGGCTACCCAGGACAGCACTGCTGTCGGCAAACCCAGTACTCCTGCGCCTGTACCCCAAGTGGCGGTGGCGGTCGGCGCCTCACTGCTGCCGGACTGACCTCATCCGGGGCCCCTATCCCTGTCCCTGTTGGGCCCCGCGTGTAGCACCCCACCGCTGCCCCCAGACCCCTTCTGCTCCAGACCACGTCACCCCGCTTGCCTCCCCCTATTTAGACTGCCCGTGTCGACACCTGTGTGCAGTACTCCGCTGTTTGTCCCCAGCTCCTTACGGCCGTGCGCCAATGTCAGCCGCCGCCCACAGCCCCTACCACTGCTGGTTCCCTGCCGCATCACCCCATTGGTGGAGGCGAGCAGCCTCACCGCCATGCCCATGCTGCGCCACCCCTGGCGGCGGGAGGCACGTGCCTCTCCCGCCCTATGTGCAGCATGGGTCCCCACCCCCTTCACACCCACCGGTGTCGGTCCCCGCGTGCAGCACGCCGCTGGTGGCGGCAGAGACTACCGCGTCGTAGTGCGTGGTGGCGCCGCGGATCTGGCAGGGCAGGACAGGGGCACGGTGAGGCAGGGGTGAGCGTGAGGATGGGCAGCAGGGTGAGGGTGCGGGCATACGTGGGGTGACGGTGGTAGGACGATGCCTGGTCCAGGTAGGTTGCGTGAACGTTGCGTGCATGGCAGCAGCGTCTCAGGACCGCCAGCAGCGGCCTAGCAGGCATGTGCAGATCTGGGCCCGTGGGGGTACAAGGTGCGCGTGCATGGCTTGCCGTGCCGGTGCCGTGCCAACCAATGCCGTGGCCCTCTGCGCGTAGCGCATTACTCTGTCTCCTGGCCAGGTCAAGCCCCGCGTGCCCCCGGTGGTGCCAATGCGCGAGCCACGGCTGCGTGCGACTCCCTGATGGCCGCCAGCCACGCCCTGGGCCCCACTTCCCTGCCTCGGGATCCGGTCGTGCGCGCCCTGGCTCCTCCCCCCCCCGCCCCCAACCCGGCGCAGGCCCCTCGCCGCATGCCACCATGCCACCATGCTCGTCATGAGTGCTGCTGCCGCCTGGGCACGAGGTAAGCATGTACCTAAGCACCACAGTCTGACCCCGTTCCCTGTGGAGCGCTTTCCGTGCCCCATGGCCCCCGCCTTCCTCCCCATGCACCTGCTCCCGACCCCGACCCTCCCCCTCCCCCGGGCCGCCCAGCCCCGCACCCCACTCACGATGGCCCCGATGCACACCACCGCCGCGTACTCGCCCGACTTGGCCATCTGCTTGGCCACCACGGGCAGCTCGAAGCTGCCGGGAACCCAGGCGACCTGTCGACACGTTGCAGGAGGGGAGGGGCCCAGGCAGGGGCCGGAGCCGGGTGACAGCCGGGAAAGGAGCTGAGACACACGAGGAGGGGTACGAGGAGCTCTCGGTACAGCAGCCCGGTACACGGCATCTGGCTTCAGCTGCAAGCGCGAGGCCCGGTGCAGGGGAGGCCTGAAGCCCTGCTTGACCACCCGGTCGCGACCAATTCCCTAAGCCCCAGTAAGCAAAGCTCACATCGATGTGCTCCTCGGGCACGCCGTGCGCCTCAAAGGTCTCCATCGCGCCTGTGAGCAGCCCCTTGGTGATAAGGCTGTTGAATTTAGCGACGACCACCGCGTAGCGCGTGCCCTGACCGGCCATCACCGATCCATGGTACGCAGCGCGCGCAACGCAGCTGGAGCGGCTGGAAGCTGCTTGGGCGTGCGGAGCTGCGAAGGTCGAGGCCGGTCCGGCGGCCATGGATATCACATTTGGGTTAGGCAATAACTTGACATCATGTCGCCGCGATCTGCTTAGGTCAATCGAGTGCTTACCAGCCGTAAAAGTGGAGGTGGAAGTGACAACAGGCTGGACAGCTGCGTGCTGGGCAATCGGCCGCGAGGTGACCGGCACGGACACCTGGCGCCGCGAGAAACCAGCAGCGCTGGGAGCAATCTGAGCTTGAAGGCACGCCATTGTTATGACCTAAACTGTAATGCCTCCGGGCAGGGGCTCTGGTGCCAGAAGTCAAGGGCTCATTGTCTGACTTGCTGCTCGTACGGCAAAGCACGTGCTGTCCTGCCTGTGTTGAGGCCCCAAAGGCGATGCCGCTGGTCCAAGACCTCTGTTACAGGAAGCTTTCTCCCGGTCTGGAGCGCTTAGGTGATGGCCCTCGCACTCAAGCCCAGGGAAGAGGGTGTACACCGCCCGTGCCAGCCGCCCACGTACCGTACACCGCAGGCAAAATGGCTCAATCACTTCTCAGGAATTGGCAGTCTAGCCTTTGAAGCATGGTCCCATAGAACGTCGGAGCGGCGCCTACTGTACCTGTGCCCCTTCCCAGGCCACTGGAAGTTCCAGGCCAGTCCCAGGCGACGCGCGCGCGTGCCTCCCGCAAAGCAGCGCTCCAGCGCCGAGTCGCACGCTACCACCCAAAGACCGTGTGTCGACCCGTACGTACTCTCACGTTCCCACTTCTGGGCTCCAATCGCCTCTGTTCACCCTGCCTGATCTGGCAAGGTTCACCTCCGCGCCTCATCCGGTCCATGGTGTTCCCATGAGCCATGGCACCCACCCCGTACCCCG
Organism: Chlamydomonas sp. KOR1; assembly: GCA_036984285.1. Lineage (NCBI taxonomy): Eukaryota > Viridiplantae > Chlorophyta > Chlorophyceae > Chlamydomonadales > Chlamydomonadaceae > Chlamydomonas > Chlamydomonas sp. KOR1. The sequence continues at coordinate 70,100 of BQMZ01000336.1, forward strand.
GAACCCGGACCTGATGCTCCCCTGCCTGGCAGTCGACTGGGAGCTGTCGGCCTTACTCAGATGCAGTAGTGCTGCAGTCAGCGGCAACTGGCGTGTGCCTGCGTAGCCTGTAGCGCTGTTTGTGCAGGGTGCTGCGGTCTTCTGGAAGGTGGTCCTGAGCTGGTGTCCTGTCCTCCTGTGTCCCTGCAGGGCTATCGGTACACAGGGGGCACCCACCGGTTTCGCCATTTGCCACCTCCCCTGCTTGCCACTCGAGTGAAGCCCGAAGGAGAAATCTTTCAATTTAGCGTGGTGAGTATCTATTGCCTGTGCCATACCGTACTTGCCCCAGTCTGAGCCTGAGCTAACACACGTCCCGTACCCCAGCTGCGGGCATGGAAGCAGTCGCTCATGCTGAGGGCAGTTACACCAGTTGCACAGCCTGCACAGCCCATGCCCCTATCTTGCAGCCAAGCTTTGTAGGGACGTCCCTCTCCAAAGGCCACTTCACCACCATCATCCTTGCAACCATGACAACATAGACATGAAATACTGCACAAGTTCATTTCTTCTCTTCTCCGTGTCACGGTGCTACACGTCAACCCACCCCACCAGCAGCAATGCCTGCAGCGTCAGAGGGAGCAACTCGGAACAAGAGTGCAAACCATTGTACAGGTGGTACATCAGCATAAGGCATCAGCTTCACAACGAACTCACGTCTTCATAGCTCACATTGAAAATACAACGGGCCCTGCGGTAGGGTAACAATGCGCCCCCTCCCGTTCACATAGTGCTAATGCGGCATCCTCCTGTACGGCAAGGTGCGCTTGGGCATCGCAGCTACGGCCGCGTCGCTCACTTGTCGCCGGTGACCTGCAGGCAGTGTGCAGCAGGAACAGGACAGTTGCAAGAGTGACATGCCTGACGCAAGGAAACTCACTCAGCTGTAGGACAAACCTGCAGAAAACTGTGCAACCGTACAAACCGTTTTTTGGCTGTCCCTGAGGCCCGTTGCACGACCCCAAACCCTGTCCTACCCAACACCCTGTCCAGCATGGCGTGGGACAGCGGGGGAAGGGCGCACATCATGCATTCCATGCCGGGCGCCACAAAGCCCACAGGGCCCTGCCCCACCCCACCCCGGCACCCGACCCTGCCTTTCCCACCTTGTTGACGAAGCCGGTCACGGAGCCCTTGACCACGTCGCGCTCCTCGGGGTCGGTCACGATCTTGAAGATGTAGTCTGGGGACGGGTGGGGGTGGGGGTAGGGGTGGCAAGGGTTGGCAACAAGGCGCTGCCAGGAAGGTGGAGGTGGTCAGACTGGTACATTGCAAGCAGGGCCCGTCAAGCACCGCGTTCAGAAAATGGAGCCAGAATGCAATAAGGGTGCAGCACATTCGCAGGCCCGCTGCTAAGTACATGCGGGTGACGCGGCTGTGCTTGGTCGGCTTTCAATTGCATGCTTGGTACGGTACCACAAGGCCGGTATCTTGTACGCCATAGCCCGGGATACCTACGAACGCTGTAAGTGATGGCCAACAAGCCCAGTCCCAACACCATGCACCACATGTGCCCTCCATTGCGTGTACTCACATGCGGAGACGGCGATGCCCACCAGCTGCAGCACCTTGTTGACGATGGGGATGCGGTCCACCACGTCGATGGTGGCGCCGATAGCGATCTGCGCCACGACGGCGCCAATCAGGATGGCCAGCACGGCGGGCTGGGGGAGATGAACGAATGGGCGGGAGGAGCAGGGTCACGTGGAAGCCGCATGCCGCCGGGGCTTGATGAGCAGGGGTTACACAGTACCGGAGAGGGTACGCGGCGATCGACGTGCCGGACAGGGCACCGGGGGACAGCAACGGATAAGGGCGCGCGAGGACCGGGTACGCGACCGCGCTAGGAACAGCATGAGTGCGCCGACAGCGTTTGCGATGAATTCACCTTCTCGCTGTCCTCGGTCGCCTCCCACTTGGTCTTGGTCCAGGTCCAGGCGTCGGTAGCCCACGTCTGCAAATATTGGGGAGCTCAAGGGTCAGCCGCAGTGTAGCCGCAGCGCCCGGCCGCAAGGCACCAGCCGCTTACCTGAACCTTCTGAACATACTCATTCGTCTCCGTGGAGGTAGGCTCAGCCGAAGCGCGGATCACCACTGCGGGTTCGCGGCAGGGGTTCCGTTCAGAGCAGCTCTTGTGCCAGCCGACAGCCAAAGTACAACACTGACATCAAATGACACTTGCATGCACTTACGCTTGCGGCTGGGAGCACGAAGAGCAAGAGGGCGGCTTCCCGCGGAGCACCTGCAATGGGTGTTGCGAGACTCGTGTCGGAACAGAAGGAAGCGCGTCCCCAGCACCCGTGCCGTTTGTGATTGTGGCTGTGTGCGACACTCCCGGGCATTGCAACGCCTCACCGCTTGGCAGCCACGGTGGGCATGGCAGTCTTCAGGGACAGTGCCATCTTGACAGGATTGAATGCCACAGTTCCGCGTATGCCAATATTTGCCGAGTGCACTTGGAGGACTGTCAGTATCGCAGTTGCAGAATCCGAGAAAGTGCAGCGCGCTATATACGCAGGCGCTTTTCAAACCGGTGTACGGTAACAATGGACGGCAGGCCGCAAGCACCTTAACCGCACCACAGCAGTAATTATGCAGCAATGCAACTACAATCTTCCATCTGGTGGAAGGTGGCGCGCGCGCTTTGAGGGCAGCTAGCTTCCGGAGACGCGCTCCCTCCCCCGCATGGCCCTTCGGCGGTGCGCACGTAGCTCTTGTGAAGGTTTCCCTAAACAACATTGAGCATCATGCTGGAAGCGTGCAGTAGTGCAGCTCTGCTTGACGAGCGTTACGCGCCTAATCCCACGTACCTCGTCAAGGGAGATCCCCGCCCTGACCCTCCCCCTTGCCGCCAACATCTCGTGCAGCACTGCAGCTTTGGCCACGCAGCCTGGTTAGGTTGAACCGGTGTCATGTTGCCTACGAGATACCAGTGGCACATGGGATGCCGTACATGTTCTTGAAGCGTCATGCCCCAGCAAGCCAAGGTAGACTCCCACTCGCGCGCTCACATCTGACGACCTGAGCGTAAAACTCTCGCTACCTCAGTTGTGTACCGCTCTGGAAGCCCACCCTGGCCTGCCCTGGCCCACTCGCGCAACTAGACTGGAAGGCATTCCATTGTGCAACACACTGCAGCGCCCGAGCGTTTCCGGAACGCTGGTCCGTTTTAGTCTGGCTTCAAGTGCTGGTACGGACGCATGCTATTGACTTCAGAAGGATTGGTCACATGTGGGAGCCCTGGGAGTCGGGGCCCGCATGGACACTGCCAGCATGGCCGCAGGCACCCGAAGCATGATAGCGTGAACATGCCAACGCCCATACCATGTACCAAACGTTTACATAGTTGAAACGCTCAATCCGAGCACAAAAGAATACATGCAATGGACGGCAGTGCCTTGTACTAAAACCCTAACTGACCGTGACCCTGACAACCCGGCCGTGCAGTGTCCTGCACCCTGCCTGGCGCCGCAGCGTGTGGGCGGCACGGGCGTCCCGCGCACCACTGCTGCCGCACAGGGCACGGCCCTTCCCTGATGTCCCGCCGAAAGCCCACGGCCTACTGCCACACGACCACGCAGGACCCGCCTGCCGCCGCACCATGTGAAGGCAAACGCAAACACGTCGCAAGCACGATAACGTGCAAGCAAGCACCGTATGCGACCAGCTTGCCGTCAGACCTGAATCTGACCCCTGCGTGCAGCACATAGCCCGTCAGGCACAAAGACTTGTATCACAGCGCCACGCCCGCCTGCGCGACCCCGCCGGCCTGCTGTCACGTGTGTCAAGCGCGGGCACACGCCGTCACGCCGCCCGGCCAAGCTCGCCGCCACCCTCCCCCTGCTCCTGCACCTCCCCACCAGCCACGTGTCCCTGCGCAGTGCCACGGTCAGCATCACGCCTTCCCACACCCTGCCAAAACACGCGGTCAGCGCTCGCTACATCCCAGCTTCCCGCACCTTCCTCCGCCCATCCCTCCCTCCCCCGCAGCCCGGCACCCCGGCGCCGCCGAGCCTCAGTGCAGCACGGTGGTCTCCACGATGAGGCGCGTGACGACGTAGGGGTCCAGGTTGGAGGCGGGGCGGCGGTCCTCGTAGTAGCCGCACTTCTCCACCGGCACCATGCGGCCCACGCGGATGGAGCAGCCGCGGTTGGCCACGCCCCACGAGAAGTCGTTCATGCTGCTGGTCTCGTGCTTGCCCGTCAGGCGACGCTCGTTGCCCTCGCCATACGCCGCGATGTGGATCGCGTGGCGCGCCTCCAGCTTGGCGCAGTGCTCCTGGATCACCTGCAAGGGGCAGTGGAGGGGACAAGGGGGCGGCGGGAGGACACGGGGCTGACGCAAATGGAGGAAGTAGAACAGGACGTGGCCATCGAGGGCGGGATACACTCCCCAAACTGCTTGGACGGAGAGACGGACATGTATTACGGAAGTCATGGACTACATGGGTGGCTGGGGAAAGCAATGCACAGGTGGCAGAAGACGTGCCCCCAGGCTGGGCAGAGGCCCACAGACCGTAGGTCAGGAGGCCATGAACGTGGTTCCCGCAGGGGGCGCATTGCCCCGTTGCATGTGCAGCGGCAGGACAGGGGCACGACACAGCATCTCCGTGGCAACTCCGGCTCCGCGGCGCGCACCTTCCAGCCGTCTGGCGCCGTGCGCGTGCCCTTGGTGGAGTAGTTGGTGTGCCCGCCGCTGCCGTTCCAGTCGCCGGGGATGGGCTTGGGGTCGAACGACACCTCCACGTTGAACATCTCGCACACGCGGTACATGATGTAGCGCGACATCCACATGTGGTCGCCCATGGCGATGCCCTCGCAGGGGCCAACCTGGAGAGGGGGAGAGGGGCGCGGGTGGGAGGGGACGGAGGTGGATCGAGCGCCGAGGGTAAGCTGCGGAAGAGTACACGGACGCTGCGCTACCGTACTACAAGCCATGGCGCAAGGGGTGCTCATGCGGCATGCTCATCTGTCGCTCGGGCTGTGCAGCTTGAGACGTCGCGGACTGTACCTTGGACCCCCAGGTCCACTGCTTGCCCCCTGCACATCCCGTCCCGCCTCGCCCAGCCTCACGCAGCCGCCGCGCGCCAGCCCAGCCCATGCGCCGCCTCCCAGAGGGCCCACCCCGCGCTCCACCCACCTGGTACTCCCACTGCGAGGGCAGCACCTCCGCGTTGACGCCGCTGATGTTGATGCCCGCGTACAGACACATGCTGCGGCCGTGAGGGAGGGGAGAAGGGCAGGGAAAGAGGTGAGACGGTGGGGGAGCAGAGTCGTTGGCAGAGGTGCAGCAGCAACACGGTCTGGCCAACTGCACCGGCACCACCTTGGTGGCACAGGGCGGGCAGGTCTGTTTGATGTTGCGCGGAAGGCCCTCAACCGCCTCAAGCATAGCTGCCGCCTTCCCAGCAGTGCCAGCACGCCGCAGCCCCCGCAACGCCCTTTGTGCTACGCACGGGCGCACGTCCACAGCGGCCCCGTCGCAACCCATTACCAAATTTCTCGGGCCCCATAAGCACATGAGAACGCAGCGTCTCGCAAGCACTGTCCGTGCGGGAGCCAAGGTTCTACGTTACGGTCACCTTGGGATACCCCATCGCCTCCTCTGACCCTCCTATTGCTCTTGTTCTCTACCCCTAGCATCACATGCGCACCGGTACGGTACCATGACGACTCGGGCCATAAGCCCCTCCCCTGGCGTACCATTACGCCGTGCGGCGCCCTTCGCTACTGCTTTCGTCGCGCTACCTGCCCATCCTCCCCGCTCCCAGCGCTCCCCCATGCCCCCCCTCCCCCTTACCGGTAGTGCACCTCCGCCACGTCACGGCCGATGGCCACGCCGGCGCCCGCCGAGCAGTAGTAGGGGCCCTGCGGTGCGGGGTAGCCGCCCTTGGGCCAGCCCAGCGGCCACTTGGTGATTGCGTTCAGCAGCGTGTACTCCTGGGGGCCGAACGAGAGGGCGACGGACGCGGGAGGATGGATTGTGTGGTTGGCAAGCTTGCCGGGCGGCCGTCTGGCTGCCAAGGGAACACCAGCGCTGCAGCATGACCACAAGTGTAGCACGCCTGTCGTACCTGATCTTCGTGACTCCAAGGAGGCTGCCGGCATGCGGCATGCGGGTGGGTGCAGTGCGCCTGGCACCGTGACAGGTACGATGCCTGCCCTCTCCCCGCAAGTCCTCCACACCTCTCCCGCAACCCCAACACCGACATGCCACCTGGCGCCTGCTTGCCTTGCGACCCTGTCACTTACTGCTGCTTCCGTGTCCCTGTCACAGGCTCATATTGCCTGCTTCCCGCACCGCATCCGCTCTCAAGCCCCAGCCACGCGCAGGCCTGCTCGACTCACCGAGCACCTGTCTGCCATGCAGGTATGGCTGTGCTGCAACCACACCACTGCTCACCTGCTCAATGCCGAACCAGGGCTCCTCGGCCTTGGCCTTCTCCATCACCTGCAAGTGGGCATGAGGCGCGCCAGGGGGTCAAGGGCGGGACACACAAGCGCGCAGCCCGGCAGCTCCAGGCCCCGTGAAGTGTCTCGGTCAGGCCCCTCCTGGCAAGCGCCATGCACCCTCCAGCGGCAGCCAGTCAGCGCAAGCGTCCGTGCGGTCGAGACCCCAGCCCGACCCACATCGCATGTCTGGGCGGCTAGCAAACCCACCTCAACAGGACACACCCCACTCCACAGCTTACAATGCGGCTCTACGCATGGCGCCAACCACCCCCAGGCACCCCCGGCCCCACCCCGCACCCCCGGCCCCACCCCGCACCCCCCGGCCCCACCCCGCACCTCGGCGCAGGCCGCGCGCGTGTTGGTGGGCAGCGGCTTGGGCGCCGTCATCGTGCCGTCGGGCTTGACCCTGGGCGGCTCGTACGTGTCGCACATGACCAGGATGTTGTCGCCGCCGCTGCGGAGAGGCACCAGGGGGCCAAGGGCAGTTGGGTTGGACACAGCAACGCGGCAACGGGGAAATTACGAGTCCGGACCCAACCTCAGCAAAAGGGCAGGGCGCGTCAACCGGTGGCAGGTGAGGGAGTTGGAGCCCCTGCAGGGGGGTCCGCGTCGGCATTGGCCCAGCCCCCTTCCCCCGCTCACCGGAATGGGTCCCGGAAGATGGAGCGCGGGATGAGGTACACCTCCGAGTCGTGGCCGGGCGCCTGGCCGGTGGAGGAGCCGTCGTAGTTCCAGTGGGGCAGCTCCTGAGGGTGGGGATGGGGTGACGTGGGGTGGCGGGCAGGGGGAACGGCAGGGGCAGCCCAGCAGCGCAGGGGCGGCAAGGGGTAATTGGGGAGCTGGGTCAACGTCACACGCAGTGACCTGAACCTATGGGAACTGCACAGTAACCAATGGCACTGAACATTTGCAGCGGTATGACGTGGCTTGACTATGAGTGCTGGTGGTCCTCGAGGGGCAGCGCACAGCAGGGGGAGAGTAACACCCGCTGGCGGCGTGGACGACTCGGGAGACCCACATTCGGTGGCACAGTGGAGCTGGCCAACATATGCCTGCCGCAGGGGAGTGGTCTTAGGGCTGCATAAGTCGTCTGATGTTGCTTCGCTGGCGCCCCAGTGAGTCCAAGGGAGACCCAACACCCGCGCGCCAACCCGGCACACATCCTTACCTCGGGGCCCTTGGGGATGGAGGTCAGCGTGCGCGACTTGGACCTCACATCTTGCATGCTCCCTCCAATCCACACATACTCCGCGGTGATCTTGCCGGCCTGGTCCTTGAGGTTGGACAGGTAATGGCGGGTGATGGACTGGTCCAGCAGGCTGCACGGGACAGCGAAGCAGACACAGCAGCGGCGGCGGAGTAAATCACATTATAGCACGCCTCATATAGCAACTCGCAGCAATACTTGGCCGTCAGGGTTTCTGTCCGCTGTAACACGGGGCAGCGATGCATGCAACGCGTGACCCTGTGCCGGAAGCTATGCAACCGCAGCACACCTGCCACAGACCCTCTAGGATCAAAGGAATAAGTGGGACAACCTTTTGTAAATGCAGGCGGCAGGAATGCGTCTTCCCAAGCGAGCAATCAGGTCGTGACCATCAGTAGGGCTCTGGAGTACCCCCAGTACTCCTGCTTTATCGCGGTTGACTTAATGCAATCCTCACCTGCCAATCTTCTCGTCGGTGGCGAACACGCCAATTGAGCCGGCGGCCATTTTTCACTTGGGGGCCTGCACGTCAGTGTGCCGAAAGAGAGTTGCAGCGAGAGTGAGGACGTTGGAGCAACTAAAGTTAAGATATATGTACTTGTGCCATCGAAGAACTATATGTAAACCCCTGCCGCAATCGAGCCTGCATTGCTAGGGCTTAATGCTCAGTCTCGGGGCACAACTCCAACTTTCACCGGAGGCAGCTCTGCAGCAGCATGTTAGCTGCTGCTGCCTGCTTAAATGGGTTGCATATGCCCGATGCCAACTCTGGGCCAAATCTCCTTGAAAGTGCTGGTTTGCCCGAGACGCCCGGCAAGCAACTGCTCACGGTTTTCTCAAGGCAAATGTGGCACTATGCAGTGAAGTGCAGTTCTGATCAAACCGATCTTTCTGTTATGAACGCACCTGGGAACGCGGTCGCCTGCTGTGCTAACGTTGGAGTAATTGCCGTCGGTAAAGGTGAAATGGCAATAAGAACGGACTCCAGGAGCAACTCTCTTGCAAGTGGCCTGATCTGAATGTCACGAGACCGACCCTCCTGCCACTTATCACGCTTATCATGAGTTCCACACTCCCACTGCACGTGGGTAGCGGTTGGACAGTTCCACGCTCGCCCACGTGAACACATTGAAACAACCATCTTGCGCCGAAGGATTTGCCCTTTGCTGCAGGAGGTAGAGAAATGCGAGAATCAACTGCCCGGCACTGGCGACTGCTCGGCTTCCAGGGGCTTGGACTCTCGCGTCTAGGAGACGTTAAAACTTCCGTGTGCTCCCAACTTATATGCGATATGCTGCTGGAACCGCTTGTGTAGAGGAGTATAAGAATACGTGTAGGCATCACAAACAGTAAGGAATCGTGCGCGCAGGCAAGCAGGTACTAATCGCGCCAGGCCAGGTCTACACGTGGGTGCCGGGCCCATGCCAAAGCTCACGGAGGAAACCTGGTGAAGTCCGCTCACTACGCTGGTACATGCTTGAACGCTGCAGAACGGTTAGGCCTGAGGCGATACCAGGTATCGACTTCCCAAGAGCCAAGCCACAGGTGGAGACATTGTACGTTTCACCGCTCTCTTGACCAACTGACCTCTGGCCAGTTTGGCCCACGGGCAGGGAAAGGGGTTGCTCGGCACCGTAACCAGCTGCGTAGCGGTCCCACCCCGCTGTTCATGCATTGTATGGGCAGATGCAGGGGGCCCTGGGTAGCTGTGCGCATTTAATGCCAGGTAGACACGGCATGACTGAGGAGGCATGACTACTGGCACCAAGCCAATGTGCACCCCGCCCCCAAGCCAATGCAACACGACCGCAACAGGCACCACGGGCGTAAAAATTCAAAATTACTTGCCTGTGGACTGCCCTGGACTGCCCCGCTGACAACCTGGCGCAGCACCGGGGGCGAGTGGCCGAGTGCATGTCCGGGCGTGCCGTGCTGTGCCCTGACCTGCACCACAGGCTGCGCGGGCTGCAAGGCCGTACGGCGCGTATTTGGCTTCTGTATTGGTAACGGTGACATGTCATCGCAGACAAGGATGTACTTCCAGCTGTGCTGCTGTCCGGCCCTCACTACGCGTCCTGCTATACGGCAGGTTCTCCTTTGTCCTCAGTCACCGAGAATCTCCCCTGCCAGGGGCCAAGCGTCATTGCCCTGAAAACGGTGCAGGCTGCGTCCTGATAACACATACCTAGGCTGACATGCCCAACAATTTTACGGGCGTAGCATCATGCATCGTCTCAGGGCCACGGAGGACGTGACCTTACCTCGACGACCTCACCTCCTACTTGTGACTGACACGCGACATGAACACCTACTCGTTGTAAACAAAAAATAACTACAAGAAGTGTAGGTTGTGCCTGAGCTTTAGAAACCTCTCGCACAGCGTCAGTAGCGTCAGTGGTTGTAACCAATATGGACGAAATCCTTCGGGCTCGCAAGCTGACGGAGGAAATCCTCGCACGCGCGGCGAGCATCAAGACTCACATGACGCAAGTAAGTGGCTAAAGGAGGTGCTCCGAAGCGGCCCCTCGGGAGTTGCATCGGGCAGCCCACCTGGTGTGCACCTCCCCAGCCCTGAGTAGGAGGTGCGCTGCCCTACGTCACCGTATGACCGTCCACTGCAGCCCCTTGACTGACACTCGCTGTACGCTAGTCCGCAATGCCGCGTGCGTCTGGGCCGCAGCTTGCACAGCGTGGTTGTCGTCCCTGAACCCGCAGTCTTGGCAAGCTACCAGACCCCAAGGAGGATCGTTTTGCACTTGTTAAACAACTCCTCACCTATGCCCCCAAGACGCTGTGCTGCGTAAACGCCGTGCACCCTGTACCACGCCCGCATGTGGCCCTTTGCACCAGAACCCTGCCCGTTCCCCCTGGTTGCCCCCACACAGGTAAACCAGAGCATGGCCAACATGGCCCTGATTGAGAGCGAGCGCAGCGCCAGGGCTGAGAGACAGGCTGCGGCGGCGGTGCAACAGCAGCAGCCCGCCCGCCTGCTGGTGCGTGCGTGTGTGGGCAGGGACACGGGAGGGAAGTGGCTGGTGGAGGAGGACAAACCGTGTAGTTGCTGTGAGTACGCGGAAAGTGAAGGAAGCTGTGTAAGGCATCCGAGAAGCAGCTGCTATGTGTCAAGGCATTCCGGCACGCGAACACCGGTGAGCACCATGGCTCGAGTGCTGGTAGTGCTCGAGCTTCAGCCTCCTGCGCACCTCGCACCCTATCCCTGCTCCACCTCCGCACCCTGTCCTTCGCGCCTCGAACCCAGGACCTGCCCGACGACGTGCTGCGGGCGGTGGCGGCGGCGGCGGGGCGGCTGCCGGGCGGCGGCGGCGCGGCGGCGCTGGCGTGCCTGGCCGCCACGTGCCGGCGGTGGTGCGGGCTGGTGGGGCAGGATGGCGAGCTGTGGGAGGCCATGTGCAGGTGCGGCTGGGGGCAGGCGGCGGGGCACACCAAGGGGCAACCGCGGAGCGGCGGGGTGCTCCAGGGCATGAGGGGTGCTCCAGGGCATGAGGCGGCGGGGTGCTCCAGGGCATGAGGGCATGAGGCGACTTGTGTAGCGTAGGCTTGGCGTAACGGCTGCCGGGCGTCTGCCACCCCAATCTCTTTCGCGTCTACGCACATCTCACGCTGCGGCCTTCCCTGGCGCCTCCAGGCGCCGCTGGGGCACCGCCGAGCGCCTGGCCTCCTCCGTGCCCGTCACGGACCCCTACCTAATGCAGCTGACCCTGCTGCAGGGCTCTCGGCCGGCGGGGTCCCGGCAGGGGGCCCTGGGCGGCCTGGGAGGGGGCCGGGGGGCTGGGCCGCTGGGCGGCACGGCGGGGCTGGGTCTGGCCAAGCACAGCAGCTTCGCGCGCTCGAGGCCAGCGCGGATGTCCGGGACGGGGCAGGTACGGATGGAAGTATGCTCATGATCTGCAACGCTTTGGATTTAGCCGGGTTGAAATGATGTACCTTCTGGGGTGTGCGCGAGTTAGGGAAGGGGTGGACTGGGGTGCAGAGATGTGGCCGACGACATGTGGTGCAGACCGCCAGCTTTGCTGGGCGTCTTGGTCAGCACGTGTCCACTTGTGCTGCCAACCTCCTTCCCGCTCCGCCGGCTGCAGGACATGAGTGGCGCCAGCCCCACGGCGAGCCCGACAGGACCAGGTACTGCTGGTCAAACCGCTGTGCTTACGGGTTGCCGCTAATCAGTATTGAACCCTCTCAGCACCTGGTGCCCGAGAAATGTACATCAACATCTGCTGGCATGAAACAGGGAGTTTAGGTGCCTCAATGCTCGCCCATTCTCCCGGTCCACCAGGTGGCGGCGGGACAGCGGCCCCCGGCCCTATGTCTCCGTCCTCCCCAGGAGAGGCAGCGGCGGGCAGCGGCGGTGGGTTTGGCGGCGGAGACCTGTGGGAGCCGGCGCCTCTGGGGCGGTGGTTGGCGGAGGCGGAGCAGCAGCAGCAGCACCATAAGCCCACAGCGCGGCACAGCGTCAGCGGCAGCCTAGGGGCGCCGGGCCGCGTGACGGCGACTGAGGTGGCCGGCAACTCGGGCGGTGGAGTAGTGGCGGTTCCAGCGGCAGGGGTCGGGGAGCCCACGCGTGCGCCTGTGCCGTGGCGCACCACCGCCAACCCCTGGCGCCTCGTGTACAGGGACCGGACGGTGAGTACCCCGGCGTCCCGCCCTTCCATGCTGCTGCACAACCACCGTCGCTCCAATTGTTCAGCCAGAACCACACCCTGCTGATGCCTGGGCCTGCCTGCCTTGCCTCCGCTGCCAATCCCGCCCTCACGTCTTCCGATGCTGCGCCTCCCCCTCCCTACAGGTGGGCTGGCGCGTGTGCCGGCACGTGTTCCGCTGGCTGCAGGCCCACGGCTGCCCCGCCGCCGTCAGCGGCTCCCTGCACCGCCAGCAGCTGGTGGCGGGGCTGAGGTACCTGGGGATGTGCACTGCGGCAGCAGCAGCCGCAGCTGCAACACCCGCAGCCTCCTGCACAGGGGAGTCCCCTGGCGGATGCTATTGCGGCAGATGCAGCCGTGGCGGCACCGCTAGCAACGGCTGTGCGCGGGCGGGTGGTGGGGCACCAAGTCCCTGCCCCTGTTCCTGCCGCAGCCCGCAGGCGGCCCTGGCTGTGGAGCTGCTGGCGGAGGTCCCCGACCTGGTGGGGCGGGGGGTTGGGTGGGGGCGCGGGGGATAGAGGGGACTGGTTGGGATGAACGGGGTCAAGGGATGTGGACTGCAGAGGAAAAAGGATACATGACGACTAAGCCGAGGACGTGTCGGCGGGATGGCATAGGGCAGTTGGTTGTGCGCGGGGCGTGAGATTAGACAGGACCGTCTTGGTTGTGGTGATGGGCAGTAGGTAGCGGACCGTTGGGCAGTAGGTGGTGGTAGCTGGTGCCGTCGGACGGGGGTGCTGCATAGGCCAGTAAGGGGCGGACGGTGTTATTTTAAACGCCGTTATTAACGCTGACTCTCGCCCCCTCGGTCCCTCGCCCTCGCCCCCCAGGTGCCCTGCCTGCTGTCCCTGCTGTCCAACGACTCCGCCCTGGTGGTGGAGCTGGCGGCGGGGGCGCTGGCCAACCTGCTGGCGCTGGGGGACGGGCAGCTGGAGGGCGCGGCGGCGGAGCGGGAGGCCGAGGCCAGGAGGCAGGCGGCGGCTGGAGGCACGGGCGGCCTGAGGCTGCGGCGCGAGGACGCCGGCGTGCTGGTGGGTGGAAGGCTGGCATGAGGGTACACCCGCCATTGCCACAGCAGCGCGCCCACAGCGTCGTGTTGATTGTGCGTCGGCTTCTGCGGGTCCCATTTGCCCCCCAGCATCCTCATCCGGCCCTCAGACATGCTCGCCCGCCGCCTCCTGTTCCCCTCCCCACAGGCCCGCACGCTGCTGGCCAGCAACAGCGGCCGCTCCATCGCCTCGCAGCTGCGGCAGGGCATGCGCTCCCCCGGCGTGCTGCGGGAGCTCACGCGCTGCCTGGCCAACCTGTGGGCGCACAGCGCGGGCGGAGGCGCCGGCACCGCCGGCGGTACGGGCGGCGGCGATGTGCAAGTGCAGGTTGTGGAGGTCCCTGCGGTGGTGCCACTGCTGCTGCTGCGGGGCAATCCGGGGCCGGAGGGCAGCGCGCGGCCGCTGCAGCACCTCCAGGTGAGGCCACTGCGAGGACCGAACAAAGCTTCCATAAGGGCTAAGCGAGCGCATTACAAGTCGGGACGTGCTGCACCATGGAGTAGAACCTCCCATGTCCGATGAACATGGTCCTCTCCCAGATGGCCTGCGCGGTCCTTCGCCCGCCTGATGTGACCGTGCTGTGCCCTGACGTGTCGGCCCCCGCTGCCATCTCTCTGCTTTCCGCCCCGCAGCAGGGCGTGTGGCAGCTGCAGGAGTACTCGGCGCGCGGCGACCCCCTGCGCCCCATCCACCTGCACCTGGACTTCGCGCACCCGCACCCGCACCTGCACCCGCACCAGGACCTCCAGCCCCGCTCCCCTGGCGGCCAGCCGGGAGTTGCAGCCGAGGGCAGTCCCGGCAAGAAGGCGCGAGGCGCTGCGTCGCCGCCGGTGGCGCCGCCCGGCAGCGGCAACGGCAGCGGCAGCGGCAGCGGCACGTCTGGCAGCCCGGGCGGCGCCAGGCGGGCCACATGCGCGGGGCACAGCCAACGCACCAACGGCAACGGCAGCATCCATGGTGTGACTCGGACCGAGTTCGGCGCTGGAGGCGTCGGCGGAGGAAGCAGCGCCGCGGGGCACCAGCGGGCCAGCTGGGCAGGGGAGAGGCGCGCAGGCGGTGGGGGTGGGGGTGGGGGTGGGGGTGGCGGCAGCGGCGGCCTGCTTGTAGACCCAGGTACGGGGCGGCCGCTGGGGGCCACGGCGGCGGCGCTGTTGGCACTGGGCGGCGGGCGCGGCGGCGGCCGGGAGCGAATTGCGGTGGCGGGCGGCGGGTACGACAGGATGATGGCGGGCGGAGGCCCCAGGACGGCGGCGGCGGCGTACGCCACGGCTTACGAGGCGGCGGTGCTTGGGCTGGCAGGCGCAGGAGGGGCGGGTGCTGGCGGCTGGTCTGTGGAGGAGTTTGTGGTGGAGGGGTGGGTGGACGCGGGCAGCGGGGAGTGGCAGCTGGAGCGGCGCTGCGTCAGCGTGCCCTTCGCCCTCAAGTACAAGGTGCGTGGGGGAGGGCAGGGGGCGCGCGGTGCAGGACGGCAAGGTGCGCCAGCATCAGAGGGCAGCTCGGTCCTCCAGGTGCCCCTGCCATTGTGCCACGCGCTGATAAAAAGCGACGGCGTCCCTTTGTCCTGCTGTGCACCATGCTGGCCCCGACGTGGTCAAATAGCCACAGTACCTTGCGAGCTGGACATGCTCCAGTTGCAGTTTGCCCCGCTGCCTGTGCTGCTCCTCCCCCTTACCTCGCTTTTTACGCGCACCCCGCCAACCCCCGCAGGGCTACAGCGACGCGCACGGCTGCTGGGGCATGTACACCGTGCAGCAGGGGGAGGGGCAGGGGGCGGCGGCGGCGGGCGGGCAGCGCGGTGCGTCCGACACAGGGGGCGGCGGCCGGAGCAGCAGCGACGGCGCGACGGCCGTATCAGTGTCGTCCGTGGGCGCACCCCGGATCTTCAGGTGGGACCAGCAGTCGGCTGACTGTGCGCGGGGTGCTGGGCGGGTTGCCGTTCCGTGCAGTTGCCTGGTGATGGTCCGGTGGCACGTCCACCCCGCATTGACTGGTGCCCCCGCGGCACATAATGGCACCCCTTGCCTCCTCCCCTGCACATCCTGCAGCCGCTCCAGGCGTGCCTGGCCTGGCCAGACCGGCCGGCCCCCCTCCTGTCTGCCAGCCAGCCGCTTTTGAGACCTTAAGGCTCGAGTGTGATCCGCCGCTCACCCCACCCTCAGGCTGTTCCGCGACCCCGGCGCGGCGCTGCCCTCACAGGCAGCGGAGCTGCTGGCGGCCGTGGCCCGCAGGCACAGCACCACCGGCAGGGACAGGGACAGGGACACAGGCTGGCGGGCTGGGGGCCGCGAAGGGCCTCAGTTGTGGGTGAGCGGGGCCTCGTGCAGTGGTGCTTTCAGGGAGCGAGGCGTGGTTGTGGGGTGACAGGGCTTGCGAGCAAGGCTCTGCGTCGCGCGGTGACGTGCACCGTGATGTAAAGGCTGGAAACGCCCAACCGGCCAGTTGAGGGTCAATGCCGGTAGGGCCACGGCGCAGTGCAAGCGCGGTCCGAGCACAGTGGTTGCGCCGCCCATTTAGCGGCATACCCTGACACCCGTCACACGTGCGTACGTCCGCAGGAGGGAGAGGAGGTGGAGGAGCAGGAGGAGGGAGAGGCTACGGATGGCGTTGCGTTCCCCAGCGACCTGCCCCACCTGGAGCCCCTGGGGGTGGGGCCACCGACACCCTAGGCGACATGGAAGGCTTGCGTATAGGCAGCTTCATACCGGCCTAATGTAGCTACGGTACGTAGAGCATGCGAGCCACGGCGGCACCGTTGAGAGAGAGGCACGAATGCAGCTGTATCTGGGCAGCTGACACTGCTGCGGGTTGTGTTCAGACGCGGTCTCACGTGTGTGCGATCGTAGAGGCATAGGCATGGTATGCATAGCGATGTTGGGAGGAAAGGCAAGGGCGTTGGGGTGCGCCCTGTCCCCCCGCTCACCACCCTGCCATTGTGGCTGGCAGGAGGGTTTTTTTTTCTTCGTGAGAAGGTTACAGGGGCGCGGAATTCGGTGCTTGGCAAGCACATGTGGGCGGTTTCAGGGTGCGCACTGAACACTGAACAACCGAAGCGGCTGCAGATCAATCCTGGCGCGGGACAGGCCCGGCAAGTACCGTAGACGGCCTTGGAGGGTGTGCGGTCGGGGTCACCGTTGGCTGCAGTCCTGGCGGCTTTGAGCAGTACCTGTCAGCGGAGCTCCCCTGGTACCCTCCGTCAGGCCCAGAGACCAGAGGCGTGTAGCTCCGCCTTGGGCTGCCCCCGGTTGCAGCGTGTGTGCCGTCGTCTCAGGATTGTCCCTTCAGCAATGGCTCCATCACGGTTGGGCGCGGTGTGGCTGAAACGGAAGGGCAGGTTTGCCGATGGGTGCGGGGCAGCAGGGGACCTCCCCTGCTGCTCACACGATGCAGGTGCTAGGTGACCTGGAATTGTGCAACATGGATGGCGCTCAAACCCTATCAATTTATACGTACTCTGCAGAGTCGTTCATTCGCCATTAGTTACTGACGGAGCAATGACGAAGACGTGCTAGTATCAGTTGCTCCGCAAACGGATACTAGGCCCTGTTGGTGGCAAGCTTCTCCACATAGTACAGCGGCAATGCAGTTACGAAGCTGTATCTCAGGGAGTTGGGCAATCTACAGGTGAGCCACTTCAAAGTCGGCCACCAGCCGAGCTTCCTTGGGGATACGAGATACACTCCTGGCTGAGTTTTATTGATTTCATATGGACTTTATATATGATGATTTGCAGTCAAATCTGTGTCGGAGGACGGTCGCGGCGCAGTGTCCCGTAGGTCGGCCCGCGGTCTTGCCAGGCGGCGTGCTCCCTTGGAATGCATCTTGGCTGAGAAAACACGACAGGTTATGGGTGTTGGTTCCATTGAGAAACTTGCAGCAGGCAAAGTCAAAGGGGATAGGTGCATGCTGCTTCGCCACTCCGCACGCTCCGCACACGGCATGCGGCGACGATTGAGACGAATGTCCGACGCATGGCGACAAACCATGCGCTGTACTCCCATACATCCGCATTTCCTATAAATTGGGGTAGAGCCTTTCTCCTACGCCATAACAGCATTACAAGACGACCATAGGAAAGCCCGCTTGCGCTCTGTGATCACCCTAGGCGAGCCGTGACCCCTATTGTTATTCTGCCTGTAACTTATCAGCTTTCGCGTCATCCTCTCAATCTTTGACATACAAGGTACTGAAGGTGTTTCCCGATCTTGGCAATGTGCGTGACTGCGTGCTCTTTCGCTGGCCCGCGAGTTGACAAGCCGATACATGCCCCGAAATCCTCAACCAGCTCTTTCCCACAATGTCCCGTTTGACTGCATGGTACAGGTCTCTCTGTAACCGGGCTGTTACCGCTTCAAGTTCAAAACTGTCCAAGGCTGGCGTGTGTGACTCTGCACATCCCCGAAGTCAGCATGCCGGCATCGATGGCGCTCCCCCTTTCGCCAATCAAGTCCGCCAGCGGCACCGAGAACAAGCTGCACGAGAACGATGACACAAGCCGTCGCTCCGCCAAGGCCCCTGCCCCGCCCAAGCTGAAGTTGTTCGACGTGCGCAAGGACCAGTCCGTGCTGTGAGTACCGCCGGCGACGTCAGAGCGTCCTACTGCATTTGTCTGAGCTGCCCACTGTTGACGCGCATGTGAAGTAGCATATTGGTCACACGCGTATAAATGCTTTACGTTCAGTTCGTGTGTGCATCATAGGCTGTAGCCATTACGCTGCCGAGCAGGGCAGCGCTGCGCTGGAGCGTCTCTGGCGGACTGCTCGACGGCGTGACCTTAACCCCTGGCCCTTGTTGCCGTTCGCCACCCACAGGCGCGACCAGTCCAACGGCCAGCGCACGCCTGCCGCCCCGCCCTCCAGCCCCACCGCCGCCGCCTGCTCCCCCCTGTCCCCCGCCCGCGACGACGGCCCACCCCCCAGCCCGCTGCCCGCCAGCCACCGCGGCCTGCCCTCCGACTACCAGGCCTTCATCCACACCTCGCGGTACGCCCGATGGGACGACGCCAGGCGCCGCCGGGAGACGTGGCCCGAGACCGTCAACAGGTGCGGTGGTCGTGTGCCAACGCATGCGGCGCTAGGACACGGGACCACGGCCGGTTGTTGCCCTGCACCTGGAGGCCCGCTGCGTCACCTGCCGCCTTCATGTCCGCACACCAGCCCCTTGCCCCATGTCCGTATCCGCTTGCCCATCGTCCCAAATATCCTGCCCACCCGGCACCTACGCTCTGTTGTCATACTGCGCCCCCCCTCCCCCTGCTTCCACCCTGGCCCCCCCGGGCCCGCAGGTACCTTGACTTCATGCAGCGCCACCTGCGCGACACGTGCGCCTACGTGCTGCCCGGCGAGCTGCGCGCGGAGCTGGCTGCGGCCATCACCGAGCTGGAGGTCATGCCCAGCATGCGGTGAGGGGAGGGAAGGGGCAGAGAGGGGGGAACGTGGGAGAGGGCCCACCCGCCCCCTGCGCTCGCCCTGCGACCTGCTGCGTGCCGCTGCCTGCGTCATGCTGCACACGCACCCCCTGCTCGCCCCCGGTGCCGGCGCGGCGAAGCCTTTTATTTGGTACACCACGTAGCCAGCGTGAGGCAGAACGATATCAGCCACAGTGTTCGACCTTGCGCTGATGCACTCCCCGCCCTCCCCGCCCTCCCCGCCCTCCCCTCCATGCCTCCCTGCCCCCAGTGCGCTGATGACCGCCGGCGACGCGCTGTCCAAGTGCCACATCGCCGGCTACAACTGCTCCTACCTGCCCATCGACCACCCCTTCGCCTTCGACGAGCTGCTGTTCGTGCTCATGAACGGCACGGGCGTGGGCTTCAGCGTGGAGCGCAGCTACACCGAGCAGCTGCCGCCCGTGGCGGAGAGGTGAGCGAAGCGGTGCGCACGCGTGCTGCTGCACAGCCCCTCCTTTGTGTGTTGGACGTACCTGCCTGTGCGCTGTGTGCTTACGCTCTGTGTTACCATTATTGCGGCTAGTATCTCGCAGTCGCCCTCGTCGCTTATGTGCCAGCCTTGCCGACACACCTACTTCTTACCTCCCTCCCGTGCCCCTCTGTTGCCACCCTCCCCCTCCCCCCTGCCCCAGGTTCACCAACAGCAGCACGCTGGTGGTGGTGGAGGACTCCCGGGAGGGCTGGGCGCGGTCGCTTAGGGAGATCCTGGCGCTGCTGTGGACCGGCCAGGTGCGGCCTGCGCCCACCTGCCTGCTGCCACCCGCCTGCCTTTTAGCCCCACTGCCCTGCACCAAGCCCCTTGCATATTCCGTCAACCGTACCTCACCTTACATGCCTGGCTTGTCAACAATATGTACCAGGTCACAGACTTGCACCCACTGCCCTTGCTACCCCTGTGCCCGCCGCCCATCCAGATCCCCCGCTGGGACACCTCCCGGCTGCGGCCCAAGGGCGCCCGCCTGCGCACCTTCGGCGGCCGCGCGTCCGGCCCCGAGCCCCTGGAGTCGCTGTTCCTGTTCGCCGTGCAGCTGTTCCAGAAGGCCAGGGGCAGGCGGCTGACCCCCCTGGAATGTCACGACCTGGTGTGCAAGGTGGCGGAGATCGTGGTGGTGGGCGGCGTGCGCAGGTGAGGGCCTCCCGGATCCTGCCTTGGCCTTCCATGTTGCCACGTGCCGTGCTTGTCCCGACCTGCTCCCGCTTGCCCCTGTCTGGCTCACACGTGCACCCCCTCACCTTCACCGCCATGTTAAGTCTGCTTACTGTCCTACTTCCCGCCGTCCCCACTTCCTCCCCACACCTCACATCCCCAAACCTCACCATTTGCCCTGCCGGGCATCCCGGCCCAGCACCTGCTCGCATCCCCCTCCGCACATGCACCTCTTGTGTGTTCATGGAGTTCATGACGCTCAACCCCATCCTCCGCGCTGGTCCCCTTCCCTTCCCTTTCCCTCCTCCCCTCCCCCTCCCCAGGTCGGCGCTCATCTCTCTGTCCGACCTGGACAGCCCCGACATGCGGGAGGCCAAGGCGGGCGCCTGGTGGGAGGAGCACCCGCACCGCGCGCTGGCCAACAACAGCGCCGTGTACACTGACCCCGTGCCGCCCATGGCCGTGTTCCTGGCCGAGTGGAAGGCGCTGCACGACAGCGGCAGCGGAGAGCGGGGGCTGTTCTCGCGAGCGGCAGCCAGGCAGCAGGTCATCCGCAGCGGGCGGCGCGACCCGGGCCACGAGTTCGGCACCAACCCATGCAGGTGGGAAGGGGGGACACCAAGGCCCGCGACCCACGCAGACCGTCAAGGCCATGGGTACTCATGGTGTTGCATGCCCCTGGCGCAAGCGTCCATGTGTTTGCGAACTCGCGCTGCAGTCCAAGCTTCCTTGCTGATCTGCCCCTCCTACCGGTCTCCGCTCCTGCAGTGCACCGTACGGTGCCGTGCAGGTACCACCGACGCCCGAACACGCTGCACCTCCTATAGCCGTATTCCCTTTCACCAACCCTACGTACTGCCCCCGCCCCGCCCCGCCGTTCCCCTCCCTCACAGCGAGATCATCCTGCGGCCCTACCAGTTTTGCAACCTGACGGAGGTGGTGGTGCGCGCTGGCGACGACGCGGCCAGCCTGGCCCGCAAGGTGCGGCTGGCGGCGGTGCTGGGCACCTTCCAGGCCACACTCACCAGCTTCCCCTACCTGAGAGAGGTGAGCACGCTGGGGGGGGGGGGCAGCGGGTGGGGACGCGGGGACAGGTTGCTGCACAGCCATGCTGTGCCGTTGGTGGTTTACTCACTGGCTGGGGACCGACTGCCAACAAACCCATCGCATGCCCGCCTCCCAGTGCCATGGCCCGCCTGCGTGCAGGAGTTGCTCAAGCCGTGCTCCGCCGTGCAGTACCAATGGTCCTGGAACAGCGTATGATGCTTAACTCTCATCCCTTCCTGCCCTTGCCCCCCTGGGGGTCTGGTAATGAGTTGGGCTGGGTTGGTCCTTTTTGTATGCCGCGACCTCGGCGAATTGTAGACTTCGTATGTCGTCCTACCGCCTACCCCCCCCCCCTCCAGGTGTGGCGCCGCAACACGGAGGAGGAGCGGCTGCTGGGCGTATCGCTGACGGGCATCATGGACAACAGGACCACGGCCGGGCTGCAGGTGGGGCCGCAGGCCGCACTGCTGCTATGGGCGCCCTGCCCCTGCCCCTCGCCGTTTGCTCCCCGTGAGGCGACCCGGCAGCCCATCCGCCCTAACCCCACCACCCTGCGACACGGACGTGCTTTCGCTCCACATGCTGCGTACACACGCTGCCCTTAAGCAATATGCCTACGGCACCGGTATGCGGCGAGTGCCTCTGTTCCCTGACTGTTCCACCACGGACGCCCCCAGCGTGAGCCCTCCCTTGCTGCTGTTGTTGCGGCATCCTGAGCCCATCCTCCTCCCCGCCCGCCCTCCCCGCATCTCCCTCTTCCCCACCCCGCCCAGGGCCCCGAGGCGCTGTCCTCGCTGCTGTCCGACCTGCGCCACACCGCCGTGGCCGCCAACGCCTCCCTGGCGGCGCAGCTGGGCGTGCCCGCCTCCGCCGCCGTGACGTGCGTCAAGCCCAGCGGCACCGTCAGCCAGCTGGTGGACGCGGCGTCCGGCATACACCCACGCCACGCGCAGCACTACATCCGCCGAGTGCGCTGCAACAAGGTGGGCACGTGATGCATCATGGTGTGTGGGTACTGTCGACACGGGCCTTGCACGCTTGGGGTTGTCCACCTTCGCATACGCTTTGACGTCCACGCCACGTGTGCATGGCCGTAGCACGATGACAGTGCAGAGGTGAGCGCTACGGGACGACATTTGCTGTGCACGCCGCCCCTGCAGCTGACATACAAGGTGGTCAGCTACGCTGCTATCTCACCTTGCTTCATCTTTCCGGCCCCCACCGCCCCCCCGCCCCCCAGGACGACCCCCTGACGGGCTTCATGGCGGCGCACGGCGTGCCGGTGGAGGACTGCGTTGTCAACCCCAAGGCCACGGCCATCTTCTCCTTCCCCATCAAGGCGCCGGAGGGTGAGCGCACAGCCACCTGCCACGTGTCACCTGACACGCGTGGCACACGGCGGCCCCACGGCACCCTCCGTCGCCATGCGCCCCCCGGCAACCCCTGCTACATCCCCAGCTGCAGATTCTCCACATTGCGCCAACTGCGAACGCTGGCCACAGTCCTGTTCCGCACGTGTTCCGCTTCCACTTGCCGTACCCACTCGCACCCTCCCGCCCCGCCCCCCGCAGGCGCCGTGACGCGCGACGACGTGTCCGCGCTGTCGCAGCTGCAGCTGTGCCTGGCCTACCAGCGCCACTGGTGCGAGCACAAGCCGTCCATCACCGTCACGGTGCGCGAGGAGGAGTGGATGGAGGTGGGAGCCTGGGTGTACAGCCACTTCGACGAGCTCAGCGGTGAGTGGAGGGGGAGCCAGGAAGGGGGAGCCAGGAAGGGAACGTGACAATTTAGGGGCATCTACATATCAGCATGTGTTCGGAGGCTGCATGGCGATGGTGGGTTTTGCTGCTGTGATTGCAGTGCGTTGCCTGTGCCGGTGGTCATGTTCTTCGGGCTGCTGAGGCTACACGTAGTAGGGAGGACCAGCTCCTGTCCTAGCCCATGCATGCTGCTCCCGCTCGTCCTTACTTGTGCGTCGTGCACCCTTCTGCCGTACTTCTACCCCAGGCGTGTCCTTCCTGCCGTACGACTGCGGCACGTACCGCCAGATGCCGTACGAGAAGGTTGACGCCGCCACGTACGAGGCGCTCAAGGCCCGCATGCCGCCCGCGCTGGACTGGGCGCGACTGCGGGAGCTGGAGCGCGACCCGGGTGAGGGGGAGGGAGGGGAGAGGACAAGCGGGGCATGGTTCTGGGGGTACCGTAACCACATAGCGGCATCGTCAAGATCACTGGGGGTCACCATTGGAGTCGACCTTGGGTTACGCCCCTTGCTCACAGTGGGGCCTTTCCGTGCTGCTGGCCTAGTGTGCGTAGCTGCCGTACGGAGAGCCTCACTGCCGGTGTCTGCTGTATGCTGTTACTGTTACTGTTACATAGCTTGAGCGGTGCAGCCCACAGCCAGCGGTATGCCCCATGAGCAGTGTGGCTCCGAGACCGTCAGCAGGAGTAGACAAGGAGAAGTGCACCTGGCCTAACGCCCGTGGGATAATATCCCAGCCCGGGTCTCACTGATGCGAAACAACAGCCCTGCCAGACTGGTCTGGTCCTCAACCGCCATCACAGCACAGATCCCCTGGTCGTAAGGCAAATCAACAGTAGCACGGGCACTGGCATACGCAGGGCAGTGGATAAGCACGTGCTCTTCGTCCTCGACAGCACCACCGTTGCTGTGTATGCGGTTGTGGCTGCAGGCGCCGACGAGAAGATGGAGGGCGAGCTGGCGTGCACGGCGGGCGGCTGCGAGATGGTGGACATTGCGTGAGGGCGACGGGGTGGCTATGTGGGGGCTGGGGTGGGGTTTGGGCGGGGCTTGGATATGGGCTGGGTTTGCGTGCAACGTAGCAGGGTAGCAGGGTAGCAGCAGGTAGCACGGCGCCCTGAGGCGGGTGGCTGCGGCGTGGGGGCGTGTTGAGCGACAGTTGGCTTGGTGTGCAATAAAGTGGGCGAAGATTGGCGAAAGCATTCTTTGGATACAGAGTTTCACGCGGCGTCTGTCCGATGTAAGACGGCAGTGGAGAGGTGCAACGACGTCTGCTTTGTAGGACTAACGTGAATCACTGGACATGCATGAGCGCAGGCTGCAGGTTATTCATGGTGTCTGTGTTGCTGTGTGGTGTGGCAAGTGTTTGTAAAGACTATGGTAACAAGTGGAAGGCTGGGAGGGGTATGCATGCAGGTGGACGTTGCCTGGGGACATGCATGGCTCCCTATGTGTAGTACTGCGATGTACTGCCTAGTGGCCGGAGATAGACTGGATTCGCCAGCAGCATTACGTAGTGCACAGCGAGCGCAAATGGGACTCATGCTGAAACACGTTGCTAGTCCTTTTTACACTTGAACGTGCGCAAACCGTGGACGCGTGCTTGACCGCGTCTCAACCTATGCTGGTATGCTCTACTGTGTCGGGCAGGGTGTCGGGCTGTGGTACGAGTGCAGCGGCACCGAGCGCCGCTGGCGAGAGGGCATTACCGGTATCCCGCGCGTCCTGATACCAGTACTGTAACACAACGCACTGCGCTTCAAGCAATGCTGCAGTCGCCACAAATGGCTTCCCCTATCTAAGAGATGCCGAGAGGAGATGCTGGCGGTGCATTATCCACCATGCGCCGTACACGATCCGTGTTGCGATGTAATGGCGGTATCACAACACATGCTAGCGTGATTACACGTCACCAAGTTTGTTAGAATCACACGCAACGGATAGCAATATCGCATACCGTATACCACGCGCAATCTGTCTGCAGACGCAGCCCTACAGTCATCCGCCTAGTGTTTCCCTTTCTACCTTACGTTTATCCACGAACCCAGCACATACCAGGGGAGCTTCCCTGGCACATTCAGGCCCTAATCGCGCCTTGCTTGCTTCTCCTGCACGGCAGGCCGCTACCTGCCACGTATGCGTGTGCCCCACGTGGCCTTGGATACCAGCGCCCGCCGCCACCGCCACCCCGCGCCGCCACTGTCCCGTGCTTGCCGCCTCCTGGCATGCCCCCTGCTGCCCAGCCTCCGCTGTGCACCAGCGTGCGGACCCGCACCTGCTGTGCCGTGCCCCGTGGTGCCCACGCCCGTGTGTAGCTGCTGCTGCTGGTGTTGCTGCTCATGGTGTTGGTGATGGTGGTGGTGCTCGTGGTGGTGGTGGTGGTGGGTCTGCAGCTCTTCTGCAACCTTGCTGTCTTTCTGACCGGCGGATGAGGCGGTTGGTGTGAGGTGGGTCATGGCGCCCAGCGACGCCGCCGCCCTGGCGGCACGTGTCTCCGCCTGTTCCGGGGTCAGCCCAGCCACGGCACTCTTCTGCCGCTTGTGCTTTTGCTGCAGGGCGCCGCCACCGCCTGTTGCCCCGGGTAACGCACTCCCAGCGCCAGTGGCAGCAGCTGCCCCGGCGCTGGTCAGCTGCTGCGTCAGCCAGTGTGCGTCTGCGGCCACCAGGCCGCCCCCTGCCTCGCCCCCGGCAGCCTGCAGGTGCCTCTCCTTCTCCAGGCCGCCCACCTCCACGCCGTCGCGTTCCTCCCCTGCCTGCCCCGCTGCTTGCTGCTCCGGCACTCCTTCCCGCGGCTGCTGCATCCCTTGCGCGGCCCTGTCCTGCATCAGGTGCGACATGTCAATGGCGGCCCTGTTGTGGAGCCCCTCCACTGCTGCCCCCTGTCCTTGCAGCATGGCCCCATTCCCCTCCTGCGCCTCCGCCCTGCCGCCAGCCACCAGCGCTGAGCCTGCTGTACCGGTAGCCGCCACGGCATCATTCGGTCTGGCGGCGCCACCCGCGCCTGCTGCCGCTCCTCCGCCTCCGGCACCGCTGCTGGCGGCCCCTGCCCCCGGCACGAAGGCTGCCAGGAGGCCAAAGGGGCTGTCCACGTGCATCAGCTGGGACACCACCATGGACACCGCACCCTGGGGGTGGACGGGGAGGGCCGGAAGCGAGGTGAGCGGACAGGACGGGTGCATCTGGTATAACAGCTTACAAGCAGTGTTAGGGACGACAGTGGGGACCAAGACAGCAACCAGTGCATTGTGCTGGCACTCTGTGCTGGTGCCCCTCCAGACACCAACACTGTTGCGCCAGGTACGGGGGTTTCGTGCTTCAGGAGTCGTCCTATATTGCTGTATGTCAATGTCGTGCATGCACTACAAGGTCCGTTCAGGGCTTTGCGCTCGCAACGCTGTGTATCCATGTGCACAGGGTATACCGGTACCGTTAAGAATGCCGTTTAACGCATGCCTCGGTGTGTACGAATGCAGTTGCGGGGTCACCAAGCAGCTAACGCCCAGCCTCTCACCAGCAGCAGCACAAGGTACAGGCCGGTCATGGCGCAGCTCAGTATACCCACGGCGCCGCGGGCCGTGGCCGCGGCGGCCGGGGGCTTGGGCGCAAGGGGCGTTGTGGGCGCATTGGATGACAGGGGGAGTGGGGGTGCGGTCATGGATGCCGGGGCCACCGTCCGTTGCGAGGCGTTGGGCATTGCCGTCGAGGCAAAGACCTGAGCGGTATGTCGCGAACTGTCTGCATGTCCTATGCTGATTGTATACTCCTTGTCTGGCGCTTCGGGCATGGCGGGTAGAGGAATGCCCTTGGTTGGGGTTGGTGAAGAACGATCGGCTCTGGTGTCCTGCGGTCGTGTGATGCTGTCTGTAGAGCTTATAGAGCGCATAAAAGGGGGAAGCCCATAGGATGGGGCTGTACTGACCGCTGGGTGACTTGAGCTTTGAAAGAGCCACATCGCGAGCAGGGTTGGCGTTGCGTCGTTGCGCAAGGCAACTGCTGAGCAACGAAAGGAAGCCAATGGGCACAAAGGTGTAAAAGTATAAACTACGAATGGTTCATACATGACCTATGCTGAAACTGCTGCTGTTGGTGGCGTCGAGCCGTTGCCTCGGTCACATCGTGGCGGTTGGGTTTCGGCGGTACGTGCGAACGTGCCGTTACGATACATGCGAACACCGTAGCGACTAATCGCCCGTGTTAAAGTAAGGGCCTCGCCTTGCTCGGCGCACCCGTGTTTTCAATGGAGCATAGCGCATTTCGGGGTGGCATGTAGGAGTCGGGATGTCTGTGTGGACCTTTGTGGTGGCTAGTGATGATGCCGGTGTGATCCAGTGTTGCACTGTGGGCAAGAGCCGAGGACCAAGACACAGCGGTGGCCTTTAGGGCCATGTGCACGTGCCGAAACACGGGACAACGTCCGACAGCGCGTGCGGGGGTCTACTCGCCTAGCTAGGGCAAACCGGGGCCCCCAGACGGCAGACAACACCCAACATCCGCACACACGTCCCAAGCACCCAACGACACGAAGCCCCCCAGAGCAGCAAGCAGCGCAAACTCGACAGAGCACAAGGACCGGCAAGAAGGGCCGTCTTGGGCGCCCGAGCCACACGCAGCAAGGCTGCACACCATTCGCCAAACCCACGACGGCGGACACGTCCCCGTCCAATCTGGTCCAATCCCTCTGGCCACGTGGCCGACGCAGGCAAGAAGGACGCGGTCTGACCAAAGCAGGCGAGAAGCAGGGCCGGGCACTACACGCCCGATAACTGACACCTCAAACGCAACCCGCGAGACGGGTTGGCCTACGGCAGCTGTAAGCCACCGCTACCACCCAGGCGGCGGCGACACTGCAGCACCGTAACACCCCATAAACCACGCGCAGCAGTTAGCAAGCCCACCACTAAGGCCCACCCCTAAGAAAGGATACTCTAATCCTTAGCCCCAGGCGGGGTCCCACGACCACCTTCGAGCCCCGTACCAGGCCTTCTCTCCTACCGCTGCACCCAGGAAGGTCAGTCCGCTGCCTTCTGCGCGTCACAGACCACCGGTGCGCTACCCTGAGCCGCCCATCAGCACCGGATGGTTGGGCCCTACTTTCCCCCAAGCCTTGACGTGGGTCACCTCAGGGCCGCGAACAGCCGCGAAAGAATGCAACCTTACCCAGAAGGTGCTGCCCGCGCACACACGCTCCAGGGGTTGCCCCCGACCTCCCCACCCACAACCAGCAGCGAACCTGAACCGCAAAGGGGCATACCTCAGGACGGTGAGGAACTGAGACCAAACACGGGACCGAGCAGGACAGGACAGAACACAGGACAGGACACAGAACAGGTCCAAACACCGAGGAAGCGAGGACAGCAGACGGATTGTGTCGCACCGCCAACCAAGTGACCAAGGGTGCACCAAGCCTGGTCCAAACAAACTCACCCACACGGCAAGAACGCAGAGCGCCCACGACACCCACCGCCTCAGCAACACCCAGCAAACCGAGGACAAGCCCAAGTCGCGTCTGGCAAACCACCACCAACCCGATCCATACAATCCCAGCCCCATCCAAAATTGCATGCAGGGCCGGGCAGAGTTGAAAGCGCATCAGAAGCCGTTCCACTCCCACATGCAGTACTGAGCCAAGTGTGACGCTGTGCAGCAGCGGTTCGTCTGCTGAGCCACAGGCTGAGCAGCGTTCAAGACTGTCTCGTTCCCTTCCTCTCCCGCTTGCCCATCCTGGCATCTCACCCCCCGCCCCCCCGGCCCCAAACACCATGGGACTGAGGTAGGAGCTCCTTGTACCGCTACGTTCCCTGTGCTGGGCCATGGTGGTGCATTGTAGGCCAGGGCGCCGTTCCATCGGCTACACGGAATCCAGCTGCCGGCATCGCTGTGTAGTAGAGCTGAATAGAGAGCCTGTTGCTGAGCCCACAACAGCGCAAGCCTTGGATGCCAGCTTGGCAGAACCTGTGCTGCTGCCACCAAGAAGGGCTGCCAGCCTAAACTTTGGGCGGCACCTTTATCCTGCTGATAGGCTGCAAAAGCGCCCTGCTGTCCAACTGCACTCGACCATCAGGCAACCGGCACTGAGAAGTCCACGTGGCGAGGTGGTGTCGTATTCAGGGTGTGGTCAGCACATGCTGGCTGCCGGGGATGGGGCCCCGTGAACAAGTAATAGGCCAAGTTCATTGTTTCGCAAGACTGCTACCCGGCAAAGGGGCACGGAGAAAAATGGACATGGGTGGGACTGTGACTTCAGATGTAGCCAACTGTGTCCCGCCTGCGCTGCCTGACCTGCCCAGCGCTGGGCCACAACACGTGCCAGTGCCACGTGGCACCACCTGGGGGCATGCTGAATCGTCGACTGTGCTACCGGAGTACATGTCCGCCTGCTCAGCTGAGCCTGACTTTGGAAAGGTCTAACTGAGCCTGACTTTGGAAAGGCCTAACTGAGCCTGACTTTGGAAAGGTCTTTGGAAAGGTCATGACTTTGGAAAGGCCTAGCTATGCCCTGCCCGTCATATCTATCCCAAAAGCGCGACTGGGGGTATGCATGCCCGTACGAGGAAGCCGCGCAGCACCTTTCCAACGGCTGGCTTAGGGTCTACGTCCACGCCAAGCAAAGATGCATCAGAAAGTCTCTTTTGGCACAGAGTCCAGGACAGCAGCAGGTGCAGTACAACCACACAAATTGCAGACAGGGCCGTGCATTACGGTACGATACAAGCTGGGTTTGGAACAAGTGCGTGTGCATTACAACAAGTACGACAGATCTAGGGTGCAGGCGTACCGCACGTACATGTAGCAGGGGACATGCCAAGCGCAGAGTCCTGCAGTGCAGCACTCCTCTATGTGCGAGGTGCACGACACGGGCCAGGTTGCTGGTTGCCTGCTTCCCCCCAGGCCTGTGACACCAACACTGCCCCGCGAGCCGCACGGTGCTTCCCCGTGCCAACTTGGTCCCTGTTGGCGCAGGCCACACCGCGGCCGCAACCTCACCAGGCCGCACCGCAGCTGCCACCGCGGCACACGGCTGCCGCCCTGACCGCCGCCGCTCCAAGACTGCTACTGTATCATCGCCTTCCGGCATGGCTCAGGGCCTTGGACAAGCAAGCACGGTGCGTATGATGAGCGCTAGGCACCCACGTCTAACCACCACTGGTATAGCCCAAAGCAGCTGACTGCCAGTCCCAACACCACGAACGATGCCGCCAGCAACACCAGGATCGTGCGCAGCTCGCCATGCATAGCCCCCGACCAGGAACCCGTTGCTCCACCGCCCCGCAGCCACGCCTCCACCGCCCGCCGCTCATCGTCCCGTGAAGACCGGTAGGCGGCCTCAAGCCCACTCAGTGCGTCCGCCAGCTCGCTGCGGTCCAAGCGCGCCCCGTTCTCGGCCAGCCACCTCAGGGCCGGCAGGGGAGCCCCCAGGGACACAGCCAGCCCGACGATGTCCTCGGCCTCCTCGCCTAGCCGCAACCCCAGCCGTCACAGGCAGGCCAGCGTGCCACAATCGCCGTTACGGGCGGCACAAGCGTACCAAAATAATGGAACCATATCCTCGTCCTTCTTGTAAGCGTCCGTCGCCACGAGGGCCCTCAGCGTCGCCTCGCAACCTGCTCGAACAGCAAACACTACGTCCTCTGCGGGTATGTCTCCTGCGTACCGGTACTGCTGCAAGCCCTGCAGCACCGCCCAGGGGTGACCCGCGTGCAGTGCTGTGGACCACAGCTTGCTCACGTCCCCCACTGGCGGGGCCACCTCAGCCATCACTCGCACCGCCTCCAACAGCCCTTCGCCATCGGCAGCCGAGTCGCACGGCCACATGCGCACTGCATGGCAAATCCACTCCCAGTCCACGGGGCAGCCGGCCTCCGCCAGCCACCTGATCAAGGGCAGGTGCCCACGGGAAGACGCAGATGCGAACGCCGAAGGATCAAAACCATACCCAGCCTGTCGAAGGAAGGTGGCCGTGGGGACACTGCCGGACTCTATGGCCAAGGAGAGGGCGCCATCAGGGGGAAGGGCTGCGGCTGCCCCGTGGCGCGCCCGCAAGTGCCCCACAAGCAGCTGCACCACCTCAAGGTCCCCCCGCTCTGCCGCGCGCAACAGCGCATCCTGCACGCCCAGGGCCGCCCCACGGCCCTCCAGCCACCGCAGCTTGGCCGCACTGCCCCGTGGTGCAGCAGCGGCTGCGGACACAACGGAGTCCTTGCTCGAGCCCTCGTCGTGTGCGGGAGGCAGGTAGCCGCCCTCCGCCTCCATACGCTGGATGAAGCCCAGGTCTGCGTGCTCCACAACCGCCTCCAGCACCCCAGGGGTGCCCCAGCCCACGCCGCGCTCCCGCAGCCACCGCACCCTGGCCAGGTCGCCGGAGGCAGCGGCAGCGCCGTACGCCTGGGCCAAGGTGCCCGGGTCACTGGCATCACCGCACATGCCCAAGACCCACTCCATCTTGGCAATGGCGTCGGGAGTACCAGAGCCGGCCGCTGCTGCCAGCATGCGTCTCCAGAAACCCTGCAAACGCTCTGGCGATTCCCCTTCACACCCATTTCGCAGCCGCTCCCCACGGATTGCCACGCCGCCTGCAGCCCCGCCAGGTCGCAGTGCTTTGCCGCCGCCTGCAGGGTGCGTGCCGGGTCCAGCAGCCCGGGGCAGCGCTGCGCCAGGGAGGGCAGCATGTGGGCCAGGCCGGACGCCACCGCAACGGACCCCACGTCAGGCGCAGGGTCTCCTGAGCTCCGGCGTTGCTGCAGCAGGTCAAGGTAGTGCTTAGTTTGCAGTACCTCCGGAAACACGTGCGGCTGCAGCAGCTGCCATGCGAGCTCCAAGCTGGTCTCGCAGCCGCTGGCAGCTGCTTTGCTGGGCAGAAGCAGCTTTTGCCTGAAGGTCAGTTGCCGCAGTGCCTCCTTTGTGCTTGTTTCAATCCATGGTTCGGTAGAATGGACGGTGGCGGTATTGGTGGCGGCAGGTATGGGTGTGGGGGGCAGGCTCAACGACGCCTCGGAGGTGCTCTGTGCTGTGCCCACTGCCGAGACAAGGCTGTGCAGCGGCTTCCCGAGAAATGCTGTGCAATAATGCGATCCCTGAAAATGCTGGGCAGCATCTTTGCAGGCCAGGCGGCCGCTCAGGGCCAGGTCGTTGGGTGGCAGCAAAGCCAGGATGCGGAGGAGTAGCTCGCGAGGGAGCCACGGACAATGCCAGCTGCCACTCGCGTTGTCATTGATGGCCACTCTATCGCGCCCCTGTTGGCTTTCGCCTCTCGCCTCTGCTGGTCCAGCGCTGCTACGATGGACCATCCCAGGTGCAGCGCTGCTGGGGACGCGAATCGGAGTGGAAAGGTCATTGGTATGGAACATTTTGCAGTGTTTCCCTTCGGCAATGCTTTTCAAACCATGCAGCTAAAGAAAGTCATTCAGTGAGAAGTATAATTACCATAGGCAAGCTGCCCCATATACTTCTAGACAGTATATGAGGACAGCAGAGATCTGATTTTGAGCACATTTACATATGCTGACATTGACCTGACAGGAAGGTAAGGTTGTAGCTACAGCTCCCCCGCTCACGTCAC
Source organism: Chlamydomonas sp. KOR1 (assembly GCA_036984285.1). NCBI lineage: Eukaryota > Viridiplantae > Chlorophyta > Chlorophyceae > Chlamydomonadales > Chlamydomonadaceae > Chlamydomonas > Chlamydomonas sp. KOR1. Next base: position 102,464 of record BQMZ01000336.1, read on the forward strand.
GCCTCGCAGCCGTGCCGGACCAGCGTACCATACACTCTGTCTGTTCGACCTGCAACATGCATAACGTGCAACCTGCGGTCCTTGGCTGTCCCCAGCACCGTGCGCACGTGACAGCGTGTGTTTAGGCGAGGGGAGGCCCCTGACAGGCCCCTGCCCTTCGCCTTCGGCCTGCTCGACCGCAGCTCCGTAGGCCCATTGTATTTTTGCAAAGCTTGCGACAAAAGCCGTTTGGGTCTTGGCCCCTTGTATGTATGGTTGTACAGCTTTGGTCATATTCCACAGCCCCCAAGTGGTGGCCCAGTGGCTGCATGGTGCGCAGCTGCGCATTCGTTGGACAAGAAACCGGGTTGCCCAATGCTTCACACACGCCATGCGGCCGCCAGCAGCCTGTTGCTCTGTGTGCGGCAAGATGAGTTCCCCCACCAACGGTTATAGGAGCAACTGCATCTCAACGCAATGAGTACGTGCAACGGTGCAAGGGGACACGTGCCCATGGGTTAACCTCCTCACCGCAGGCTTCAAGCAGACGCACAAATGCAGACGCAGAGTGTATGCAAAGTGCGTTCCACCAGCACCGTCAAGAACCTTGCATCCAACCCCTGATCCTCATGCAACGCCATGGAGGCCGCCTCGCAGTGCCCATGCTGGCACAGGTACCGCAGCGTGACCGCAGTACCGGTGTGCGCGGTTGCACGCCTGCTCGGCGTGGCCTACCTAACTGCTACCTGCCCTCGATGAATGATAGTACCCACCAGCCGATGAATTCAGCCATAAATCAAAACACGTGCTAGGATAAATGGGTTCGTCTCACACATGAATGCTTTGCATGAGCTGCAAAGGTGCCCGCACTGCAGCAGCCTGTGCAGCTGCGGGGGCCCATGCCAACAACACACGTGCTACGGACACACTGCCGTCACAGCCGCCCGCTGCCCTGAATGCATCAATCTGTCGGAGCGCCTAGCCATGCATGCCTTTCAGCAGCACTGGCCGTGTGGACCCCCGCCTGCCAGCTGCGCGCGCAGCCAGCCAGGCCCTGCAGCCAGGCGGCAGGCGCCGTACGCAATCCTCGTGACTGCCTAGCAATGCCGGACGCGGTAGCCACCGCCGTCCCCCGCGCTTACTGCCATTAGGGTTGCTGCTTGCGGCGCGCACCTGCCGCGGGCCTGCTGGTGCTGTTGGTGGCCAGGGAGGGACCTTGCTCCCTTCAGGCTTCAGCCCTCATGGTGGCGGTGGTCGAGGGCTGCCGCTGCTGTGCTCAGAAGCGGCCCGCGGCCTGCAGGATCTTCCGGATGCTCACAGCCCTGCGCGCCACGGCGATGAGGTTGCCGGGGGCGCCGCGCACGTAGTGAGCCGCATGTGAGGGTAAGACGGCCTGAACCAGCCAAGGGTACAGCCTGGCCATCGCACGGCAGCCCGCCTCTCAGCAGGGTACGAGCCGCTTGCCACCCGCACCCTAAGGAATTTGACATGGACCTTGCTTGGATGTGCTACCCGCAGTGCCACATGATAGTACACCCCATCCTTGCTGCTCCTTCTTCCCGCTCCCCATTCCCGCTGCTCCCCTCCCCTCCCCGCTCGCCCACCTGAACTCCTCCTCCCGGTACCAGGGAATGGAGTTGGCCAGAGAGAACAGCGGCCGCAGCTCCGGCGGCGCCTCGTTGAGGTACTCCTGGAACGACGCGGCGGCGCCGAACCGCGGGTCCGTCTCGTGGACCTGTGGGGAGGCGGGCGGCGGGGGCGAGAGGGGGCATGGGGCGGCCCGGGGGTGAAGACGAGCTGAAGAAGAACGAGGGGGAAATGAGGAGGACCCAGGTGTGGGTGTGGAGTGCGGAACCGGCATATAAACAGACGAGGGTGCGAAGCTGGGCGTGGTGAGTAGTATGGCCCGCTGATGCAGTCCGTGCGGCCGTTGCGCCAGCACAAGGGCTGCAGCACGCACGTCGCGCAGGGTCCTTTCGGCACGCAGAAGGACATCTCAAGGTCGGCTTCCCGAAAGCGCCTTGGAGTGGGTCAGACGTGACCGCACCGCAAAGGGCCATCGTGGAGTGGCGCCCGTCCGTTGGCGCGCTGCCGCGCGCAAGCACCGCCAGCCAACCCCCAGCCCCATGCTGTCCGCTGCAGCCGTTCCCCCTGCCATGCATAGCCCCCTCCCCCGCCCCCCCACGCCCACCAGTATGACGGGCTTCTCCTGCGCCAGCGCCTCCCGCGCCTCCAGCTGCACGAACGGCCGTGTGAGCACACCCTGGCAGGGGGGAGAGCGAGGAGGGCAGGGAGCGGCTTGGAGCTGTGGCGCATTACGACTGTTGTTGCGTGCCCCCACACCCATTCCTGCGTACTCTGCACTCGCGCCGTTACAACCGCCAGACGTACCTCCCTACCCACCCGCTGCTCCACGGCGACCACCGTCGCCCCCCCCCCTTCATTATCGATCCATATAGTAACTTCTTTCCCCCCCAACCAGCCCGTGCCCAAGTTGGCCGCCTGCCTTGATGCTGGCTCTCAGCCACTGGCGTCGTGCCACCCTCCTGGTACTCTACGTGTACTCTTGCCCATGCAGGGGCCCCGCCGCCTCCCACGCACGGCCGCCCCTCCCCCCCGGCCGCCCCCCACCCCCACCCCCACCCCCACCTGCGTGAGGAAGAGCAGGTAGTACTTGCTGCCCTGCACGCCCCGCCGCATGCCCGCCTCTGTGGCGTCCTCGTCCTTGTCCAGCCAGCAGCGCAGCCCGGGGGCGGCAGACTCCAGCAGCGCCTTGAGCGACATGACCGTGTTGCCGGCGTTGCCCTGGGGGCGACAGGGAGGGGGTGGGGGAAGGGGTGAGTCAAGGGGTGCGCGGTAGGGAGGTACGGCGAAGGAGGGGGAGATGACAGTGGGCAGAGGAGAGGACAGAGTGGCCATGTTGCCGGCGTAGGGTAATGTGAAGCTGGAGGTGGCCCGGGCGTCAAGGCAGCCGGGCATGCCGACGCCGCATGCACGCCCACCGGCTGGCCCCTGCCTGTTACCCACATCAGGAAGCGCTTCATGCGGCACTGGCTGCGCATGGGGCCCCACGCGGTTCACCAACGGCGACTCACCACCAACATCGCTGCTCCAACAACCGTGCCCTGCCATGCCCTTTCCACAACCCAATCCATGTTTCCGCGTAGCGTTTCGCTGCGGCCTTACCCTCCCTGCCGTACCCACCTGGTAGTGCGACAGGAATATGTCCCAGCCTCCCCCCGCGCCCGCCGCCCGCGCGAAGGCTGGCGACGCCAGTCGGTCCACCACCGCCACGAAGCGGGGCAGGTCCACGGCGGTGCCGCGCTCTCCGGGCTTGAGCCACACCACCAGCGACCACTGCTCGTCCACGGGGATGTCCTCCTCCAGCCCACACACCTGGAAGGACGGGGAGAGCGGTTGCGTTGAGGTGCGGGACGGGTGGGAGTTGAGGGAAGGGCTGGCGGGGGGGTGGGCCAGCACTGAGGGCTTGAGTCGTACCGACGTGTGCAAAGATTACGGGACTCGTCCTTGCTTTGCTGGTCTGGCGGGACAAGGCGGTTGGATGTGCACATGCACAGGTTGCTTGAGGCTGTACGCCCAGGCGACTGCTGCATGTGCCAGCCAGCGCTGCCACCTTCCCGCCCCGTCAAGCCCACACTTCCTCGCCCCTCCCCCTAGCCCCTCCCCCTCCGCCCCCCACCTGCGCCACCCCGTTGCCCCGCACGTCCACGATGCTCCCCCCGCCGCCGCCGCCGCCGCCCAGGCTGCCCAGGCTGCCGCAGCTGCTGCTGCTGCTGCCGCTCCCCGCCTCCACCCCGAGCGCCACCGCGCCCCCGAACGACAGCCCCCGGTCGGTCCCGCCCCCGCCCCCGACATCGCCGCTGTCGCTCCCGCTGCTGCACCCGCTGCCGCTCCGGCCCACCTGCCGCCCCTTCGCCTCGCCCTCGCCTGCGGCCGGGCCTTGCTGTTGCTGCTGCTGCTGCTGGCTGCCCCCCGCTGCCCCGCCCTGCGCGTGAGGTGCTGCCCCGGCAGCGATATGGCGAAGTCCCACTGCAGGCCCAGCTCGTTGAACACAGACGTCTTGCCCACCCAGGCTGCGAAGGGGCCTGGGCGTGGTGGTCGGGGATGCGGATGACGTGGGCAGGGGTGAGGGGCAGGAGAGAGAGTGATAACGGCGAATTGGGTGATGAAGCCAAACGGGTCGGGGTGCTGTCACCGCTTGCCGCTCACCTATCTCCCAGTTCTTTAGTGCGCCCTCGAACGTGGTATTCAGGAGCTCCTCCACCGGAGCTGCGTGCGCGGAGGGGGCGAGCGGAGGGCAGAGGGCGGAGTGGAGGGAGTCATGGGGTAGAGCGGAGCTGAGCCAGCCAACACCAGGCAAGGTGTTGAGGGAGCTGTTGCTGGCGTGCACGGCCGAGGCTTCTGCGTTCTGGGTCCGTGTGCTGAAACCCGTGCAGTACAATGGCAGCGGCACAGAACTAGCAATGTAGGTGGGCTTCAGCCATGCTGCCGGGTGTGGGGAGAGTTCAAGTTCGGTGTTGCAGTGCCCAACCTATCAAACCTGAACTAAACCAGACATCAACCGCACGACCCACCTGCATACGCCCCGTAGGCTGGCGATTTCCCGCTACCATCACCGTTGGGCCAATTGGCAGGATCCGTCATGTCTATGCGTTCACATACTTGCCAAACCTGCAAACGTCCACCATACAGTGAGGAACAATCGGTCAGTTGCACAGCATGCGCTACGTGCAGCTGGTTTCGATCGACCCAAAGTGGGGGCATCCGTAGGTCAAGCAGTACACACCTGATTGGATACAACCTTAATCAGGGGCGCACGCCAGTTTTGCGGAAGCTTGTCCTTGTCAAGGGGTTCCATGCCCATGGGGGTTGCACCAGACCAGAAAGGTGGCAGCGAGCTCAGACGCCACAGTAGAGCGTGATTCTTTATTTTGTTGTAGGAGGCTCCGCGGGCATTATGCTTGCGAAACCGAGGAAGTGGCGAGACGGTAACAGCAGGACTCGGCTGTAAACTCTGAGTACTGAAGCAGAACAATCGGACATATAATTTGATTATAATTTTCTGAACCTTACTGTGAGCGGGTCGGTAAGCTTTTGGGCCGTGGCGCCCTTTTGGCTTCCGCGAAAGCAAACGCCCTGAAGCTCAGTCGCAGGGCACATGCCACATGCCTGCGCTGTCTGCCACATCCATTGCCCTTGACACTGCAACTGTGGGATATTTCTGGCTGTATGGCGAGGATATCAACTTCCCCCGGCCCTTCGGCCCACCGCCCGAGCCTTTTAAACTGTAATTCGCACATTCGTTTGGGCAGTATGGGCCGCGCTCACACACACTGCACAAGTACAATTAGACGAGAGTTTCGAAAGGCCGGGGCCTGCACTTAACTGCAGTTCAGGTTTGGAAGCCGCGACCCGCGGGTCGACGTGATACTGTAGCGCCTCCTGGTTCCAACATTTGTGCCGCCTACGTCCCAAGGTTTGAGCATTTCAGGGCACTTCAGGGCATCTGCGGGAAGCGCTGGCATGCTGCCGGAGAAGGGGAGCTATGGCCGAACCGATGCCTAGATGGAGAGGGGCATATGCACACAAAGCGGGCACCCAGCCGCAGCCTGCGTTGATGCTAGTTCCCAGTTACTAGTCGCTGGACTCGCTACTTTCTTCGAATCTGTAACTAGTAATGCCCAGAGGGTAACAATAGATTAGGATTGGGGTGCGGTGGCCGGTCTGGAAGATTAGATTAGGCCCCCCCTTTGGCCCCTGTTAGATTAAGCTGCAAGTCCGCTCAGATTAATCTTGACGCCTGAGCGCCGCCTCTCCCAACGCCTGTCAAGGGTGTCCCTAAGGGTCTGGGCTGCTTACACACAGTGGCACGAGACACGTGCTCATGGGCAGTACAGACAGCTCCGGTCAAATGCAAGTCCGGTCTGACGGGCAGGCAGATACAGATACAGATACAAGCGGCTCTGACATCAATGAACAATATCATATGCGTGGATTGCTCTCTCATATATGCATTATGTCACAGCTAATGACAATTCAAGACGCTTCGTGTTCGTGTGCTCCCTTCCAGGCGGCCTGGAAGGAAGCCATTGGCTTTGAAGAATACATATGATTCCAGTAATGCTGCTGGGGGCCCGCACTTGGCTGGTAGCACAAAAGCGTGCGGTTCGGGCCCGGACTGAACCAATGGATCAGGGGCTCCGCAAGGGCCCAGCTTTTAATTACTGCACTAGGCGCAATGCGGCCTGACACCAGGCGTTGCATTGATGACTGCTATACACAAATGGTTGGCCATGTGCGAGCGTTGCTGTATTTCGCGTGCGGCCAGCCCTCAGGATGTCAGCGACCCTGCACCGTCGCCAGCTGCCTGCCACTTTTACCAGTATGGTATCTCACACTGTGTATTGCCGTAAGCCAAGTCAATCACTCTCCCCAGACTTGCGCAGACACAACTCTTGCGCCTCGGCAGCCCATGCCACCTCGGCAAGATTTTTAATTTCATACAAGTTACATTTGACTACAGTGTCGTTTGTTTTGCTGTAAGGTAGTTGCGCGTGCATAAGAGTCAAGCTGTCATCAAGTTCGAGCAGGACAGCGATGATACCGGTACTGTAGACACTCAAGCACGGCGGTCAGCAAGGCTGTGCTAAGTGTCTGAGTGGGGGCAGGGATGCAGCTCGAGGGGTTGCGAGATTAAGTTGAGGGGGCCGTGAGATTAAGTTGGGGGTGAGATTACCAGACCAGAGATTAGCCGCGGGGGGGCCGAGATTGGGGGGTATTGTTACCCTCTGTAATGCCTTATGATATGCTACTGTGACCCCGCAACTGCATTCGTACACAAAGCGGGCACCGAGCAGGGTGCCCGAAGGTGCCCGAGGGATAACGGCCTCCAGATGCCCCGACCCTGCCAAGCTCATTTTACTGCGCAAAGGGTTTCAGAGGGGGAGGGGCCAGGGCAGCACCCAAGTCCCCGCTAATGGCATCAGTGTTCCGGTCTTCTTTGGCGTAAAATTCTGACCGTTCATAATTTTGGGGCCTTCGGGTCTGGAAGTCCTGACAATCGTACATTTTCCAGGATTTCTGGGCCAATCCTGGGGGCAAAACCTCTTGAAAATCCTGATTCGGTCAGAATTCTGCCTCAAAAAATCCTAACGGCAGCCCAAATGTTATAATCATGATAATTCTGGAAGACCGGGACACTGAATGGCATGTCCCTCTCCCCTGCACGGCTGCCTCGAGGGTCGAGGAATGCGGATGGAGCGGGATCCTGGAAACGGACCAACGTACCGGTATGAAGCATGCAGCACGTACGGTAAACGAGCACATGGCTGCTGCCTGCTGGCGGGGTGGTCCAAGTGCGGTAGACGCTGACGTACGGCAGGCTGCGCGGTCTGCCCGGGCCTGCACGTGGCCTGGCTGCCTGGGTGCCGTCTGCCGTGGAATGTATTTGGATTCCTTTGGAACGCTCGGGCGCCAAATGTGACCAAGGGCGGCGCTCTTTGTTGCTACGAGGAGGTCCCTCCCTGCAGCAAGTGATTGCTGACACGGGCTGCGAGAAGAGGAGGGCACTCCAACGTCTTCAAACACCCACGGCACCCCCAGCTGCACGCTACACGCGGCATTTGAGAGTTGCTTTGTATGCAATTATGCATTCGGCGAAGCATCGACCGCCTGACTCCTTTCCTGCGCACTGACCGTTTAATCGCATAGCTCATCACGTGATTACAAACATCAGTGTACGCTAACCAGGGGCCGGCCATGTGCCGCACACAGGCACGTGGTCTGTGGTCTCTCCAGGGTGCGTGCCAAGACAGTCCAGAGGGTCAGATAAAGAGCCCTCCGTGAAAGAAATGCTCTCGCGGGGCAAAATTGCACCCGGCGCCCACGTGTTTCCTGTGTCGTACACGCCGGGGTTGCACAAGCACCTTCAGGCCCCAGCACAGCGACCGTTCTTGTCCTCATGCTCGATGTCCCTTCGCAAACACAGCTTCAATCTGCCCCCTCCGGCATTCGTTGTGGCTACACGAAGCGGGTACCGGTAAAAAAACGAGCTCACGTAGCCCCAGCAGAAGGCTGTCAAGGCGCTAATCCATTAGTAGTTGGCTCACGACGCCACAGCAAGTTCGCCAGGACATCCAATCCAGCTTCCATACTTTCTTAGGCAAGGACCCAAGCAGGGTGCCTTGAGGCATGTTCATGGGAACGAACAGCTTACCCGCACGCAGCACACCCACCATGAGCACCCACACCCAGACGCACACCCAGACCCACACCCACGCAACACGTGCGTTCACACGGCAACTGCTTCACCATGTCCCACCACTTCCAACTAGGGGCGCTGCGGCGTGGCCAGCGCCCCACAGTCCTGCACAGTCCCATACACGGCCGCCGTTGGGCGGCAGGCCGCCTTCATGCATGCCCGTGTACAATGCCAAGTGTGCAGTGTAGCGACAGTCACTGGCATCGGTCTATAACTGCAATGGAGGCAGTCGTGTCCCTCACGCTCGAAAGTACCCAGTCACACCCTAAAACACCACGAAGGCTGTCAAGCGCGAAGCAGTATACCGTGCAGTGTCCTGCTGCTGGCTGAGCCATCAGCGTGCTCGCCGCTCATGCCTCGAGGGGCGGCATCGGATCCGTTGCAATCAACAGGCACGGCCCAACGCCCTCAACATACCCAACAGCACCAAGGGCAGCCACAACGAAATTGATACAGGCAGGCTGCAATATAAATGAAGTCCGCATATCTCTCAATCCTTACGACGTCAAGCGTTGTCTGATCCCCCTCGCCCCTCCTTCTGTCATACCGGTATGCATCCGCTGTCAACGTGCAGCGCTGTCCTTGGGCGGCTCCCTCCCTCTCGCTTACTCGAGCGTCATCACCATGAGGGACGCCGCCCTGCCGCCTTGCAGTCGGGGCGGCGATCCACCAGCGCCTGCAGCAGCACCTGCAGCCGCTTCAGGCTGCTGGACCCCCGCCTCCCCCGGCCCCACCTCCTCCTCCTGCGCCTCCCAGCCGCTGCCCTCCATCCGCCCTGCAGAGCCGCGCGAAGCCGTCACCGCCCCCACCGCCACCGCCACACTGCCCGCAGTGCCCAGCAGGTTCGGCCGGCTCACATGGTGGGCCGAGACACGGGGCGTCTCTGAGCCTTCGCCGCCGCCACCGCCGCCCGGCCCCTCACCCATTCCAGGAGGCTTATGCGGCCCCGACCTGCGCGGCTCCATGACCAGGAACCCAGCCAAGCGCTCGCTCGCCGCCGCCGCAGCCGCCACCGATGCCGCCGCCGACGGCGCCACTGCCGCTGCCGCCGCCACCGATGCTGCCGCCGCCGCTGCGTCCGCCGCGTTTCCCCCGTGCGTCACGTTGGTGGCGGCGCTCGCCCCCATCAGCTCCGCCAGCACAGCTGCCGACTGCTTCGCGTCAGCTGCGCCCGGCTCCCCGTGCAACCGGTGCCGCGGCAGCGCCATGATGACGCCGGTGGGCGGCCCCGAAACCACCGCTGGCACCGCCCCCTCCTGGCTCGACGGGGCCGCCCCTGCGCCCGCCCCTGCCCCCGCCCCCGCCGCCTGCGCCTCCAGCCTGCGGTGCATCTTGAGCAGCACCCGCATCACGTGCACGGCGGTGGGCCGCCTGGCGGGGTCCGCGGACAGGCACCTGCGGATGAGGCGGCCGTACTGCGGCGGGCAGTGCGGCGCCACGTGCAGGTAGTCGCAGGCGCGGCGGCGGTACTGCGGGTCGTCCCACACGCCGTCCTCCACCGGTCGCGGGGCCTTGGCGGGCGGCACCGCCGGCAGATCCCTGCTGCGCGTCTTGGCGTCCCGGTCCCGGTCCCTGTCCGGGGGGCCTGCGTAGCAGCCGGACGCGGCGCCCATGAGGGGCCCGCTGCGGCTTGCGTTGGCACGGGCGCGCGCCACGCGGCGCTTGTACTCCTCGCGCGCCGCCTCCATCTCCAGCGCCAGCGCGTGCTCGCGCTCGCAGGTGGTGGGCGGCGTGGGGCGGCGCAGGGCGCGCCAAGGCGGGCTGCCGTGGTACAGCTCCCACAGCAGCACGCCCAGCGAGTAGATGTCCTGCGGTTGCAGGGGGGGAGCCGTGGTAGGGGCGGTTGGGGCGGCTGGGAGCTTTGGCAGGTTGCAGAGGGGAGGCAAGCAATGCGCGTGAAGGCGGCTGGCGAGCGCAGGCGCTCTGCAAGGTCAGGCGTGTGAAAAACCGCAGGGAGATCGCTACGCGGAGCTTGGTGCCTCACCGCTGGTAGGCCGCATATGCCGATGTCCGCCACCTCGGGGCTCTGGTAGTAGGGCGTGCCGTGGTGCACCTATGGGGGCAAAGCAGGTAGCACACGTCGGGGCACTGCCACAGGAGCAACACATACGCAGCCCTACGCAACGAGGTATTTCAAACTGTCCCGCTCCCGGTGTACGTGTCCCTCACGTTTTGAAGTGCTCCTGCCCTGCCTCCAGCTGCAGAGACAGCCCGAAGTCCGACAGCTTGGCCACCACGGGCTGCGTGGGGGAGCGCGTCCGCAGCAGCAGCACGTTGTTGGCGCTGCACGGGGAGGGGGCGGAGACGTTGGGCGAAGGGAAGGGGGGGATAAGTTCCTCAATGCGGGAAACAACATAGCGGACGGGTGCGCACTGCTTAGAAACGAAGATTCACAGCATGCTAGGCAAGGACAGCCAGCCAACAGAAAGCTGACCGGGGCGTTAAGATGCACGCATGGGTACCCGCAACCAGGACACGAGCACAAAGCCAAGCACCCTTTGCAACTTCATAAGCGCGCGGTACTCACGATAGGTCTCCGTGTATGATGCCTCGCGAGTGCAGGTATGCCACGCCGCACGATATGCCCAGCGCCGTGTTGAGCACCACCCCTAGGTCAGGCGGCAGGGGCGGCTCCCGGTCCTTGTCCCTGCCGCCGCCCGCGGCTGCCGCGCCGCCCAGGGGCCAGCGGGGCCGCGGGGCAGGGATGGTGGCGCCCGTGCCTCCAGTGCCGGTGCCAGTGGTGGCGGTTGCTGTGGCAGTTGCTGTTGCGGTTGCTGTGGCTGTTCCGGCGGTGAGGGTGTGCGTGGTGCCGCCGTGCTGCAGGCGGAATCCCGCGTGCGCCATAGCTGCGCCCGCGTTGGCCACCGCCGCCGCCTCCATCAGCGCGTTGCCGCACATGGACACGGCGTTGGTGGTGGCGGTGTCCAGCAGCGCCAAGTCCTGCGTGCCGCACCTGCCCAGGTGCAGCTGCGAGTCGGTGCGTGGGCCGCCTGCGCAAGGACATGGGCATGGGCATGGGAGGTGCACACGACGCACCGCGGTCAGCTTGGCCCCACTTACAGTACTACAGTACTACCACACCAATGCCGCACCAACCCAGACACCTGGTTGCGCGGCTCTGACATCCGGGTTGACCCACCTCCCAGGCCGCCCGCGAGCAGGAGCGCAGCCGTGCTGGGCGCCACGCCGTGCGGCAGGCCCTCCGCCGCGCCCTGGCCGTGCCCCGGGCCCGCATCCTCGCCCCCGCCCCCGCCCTCCACGTCCATCAGGCTCAGCCGCCGCTCGATGCGCTCCTCAATGCGCTGCATGTTGAGCTTGACCTCGTCCACAGACAGGGCCACGCCGGCGGGCTGTGGCGGGGCGCTGTCCATGGGGTAGCCGCTGCTGCCCTCGTCCAGGTTGATCCTGCAGCACGCCTGGTCGCCCGACGGGCCCTCCACCTGCCCCTCCAGCTGCTGGGCCGCGGGCGTGTGCTGCGGCAGCACGGGCGCGGGGATGCAATTGGAGCTGCGGGAGGGCCGCGGCGGCGGCGGCGGCGGCGCGGCGGCAGGGGGCGCGACGGGCGTCGGGGGCGCGGTGTCGATGTTTCTGCTGCTAAGCGCGTGGCGGAAGACCTTGCCCTCGTCGATGGCGGCGCGCAGCGTGCCGCCGTTGCAGTGCTCTGGGGCGAATGGAGAGGCGCCGCAGCGTCAGCTTGGTGCGCAGGGGCGTGAATGACAGTGGCTAAGCAGCTGACAGCATGCAGTTGCTCTTTGCACCCGGCATGCACCAGTCCAGGACAGGCCCACCACTACAAGCCTGCCGAAACCTATGTCCGTCCGATTGCCCGTCAAGGCAAGCGCCGTGCTCGTCCTCACCCTGCACCAGGTACAGCTTCCACTCGGACACGTTGGGGCCGGCCCTCCGCTTCTTCTTGACTGCCTTGTCGCCGCGCAGCCGCCCTAGCAGCCGCCCGCCGCCGCCGCGCCGCCACGCCGGCTCTTCGCCGTACAGATCACTGTCGTACTCGTCGCAGTCGGCGGCACTGGGGTCTGTGCGCGACAGCAGCTCGTCCAGCATGCACTCGCGGACGACGGGCTGCGGGATAGGGCGGGTGACAGGGCAGGGTCAGGGACGCAAAGGCATTGCTCGGCAGCCTAGGCTGCCTTCCGCTGGAGCCACAACAACGACAGCACCTGTCCCATCACATGCAGGGCTCTCCCTCCCGGCTCTGGCCCTACCTGCACGTAGTAGTGGTGCGTGGTGACGATGTTGGGGTGCTGCATGGTGCAGCACAGCGCCGCCTCGCGGATACACTGCTGCCGCGGCAGGTGCCCCGCGCCGCCGGCGTGCGGCAGGCCGTACTCGCTGTCTCGCAGGATCATCGTCTTGATGGCGCACTTGAAGCCGAACCACGTGCCGCCGTACACAATGCCGAACGAGCCGTAGCCGCACACCTCCGTCACCTGCAGGAGGTGGGGGCAGCCAGGCAGGAGAGGCTGGGACAGGCAGCCTGCGCCATGCCCCTGTGCCCGGCTTGGCTTGCATGATGGAGAGCACAGCAAGGAGGCTTTGGCTCGTCTCACGCGTCATATGACACAAGCTGGGAGAAGCTTGAGAAGCGTGCCAGGCTCTTGATCCCAACCTCAAAGACGTGCGATGCTGGTCACACGCACCGCTATGTTGAACTGCGCCACGTCGCCGTTGACGCGCTGGATGATGGCCTCCACCTGGGCCTTGTTGGGCCGCTTGCCTGGGCGGCGGGGAAAGCACAGGGCGCATGGGTGGCCGATGGGCTGCTGCCGGCGGAGTGAAGTACCACGTGCGGACGTTGCACCAAGGTGCCCAGTCGTGTGAGAACAAGACTCCTGCGCGGCCCATGGCAACTCTCACCGTTTGCGAACAGGTGCAGCTCGAAGCCCGGCAGGTCGAACGAGTCGTCGAACTGGTCCGCCAGCGGCACGCGCACGGCACGCGCGTTGCCGCCGCCGCCGTTGCTGGCGGTGGCCACCGCCGTCACGCGGCCGCCGGGGCTGTTGGTGGCCCCCGCCCGGAGCAGGCCGCTCATGCGGGCAATGCGGCCCGCGCCGCCCTGCTCCACATCCTCATCACGGCTGCCCTTGCGCGGCCGCTCACACGCCTTGGCGGACGAGCAGGCGTCGTCTGCGTGCTGCCGCCTGCGCCTCATGACCAGCACGGCGCCCGCCACACCCCCCACCACCAGCAGCGAGCCGCACGCCGCCAGCACTGCCACACGCCACGCCACCCAGTACCGCGTGCTGCCACTGCCACCAGGGGAGGTGCTCCCTTTGGGGCTGCCGCTCGGGGCACCAGTGGTGGTGGCGCCGCTGCCACACAGGGGCTCGGCCCAGGAGGCATTGGCGTACGTGGCGGGCCCCCCCAGCTGTGGGTCCCAGGTGAGGTTGACGTTGTTGCCTCGGATGCCCGGCAGGGCAATGGTGGTGAACACCAGCAGCGGGACGGTGGACGCGGTGGGGGAGGGCGAGGAGGAGGAGGAGGAGGACGATGGCGGGGCCATGGACGTGACCGAGCAAGTCTGCGTGCACGAGAGGTGGGAGCGTGGACCTTGGAGAGAGGCCGTAATGACTTCATACGTTTGGTCTGATACGTGATAGTCCTGGACCAATACCAGCTAAAGATGTTCGGATTGGCGTGCGCATTGCACTCCTCACCTTGAGGTATGACGTAAGCGCCTCCATGCAGGCAGGCGCGGCGGTGTAGTTCTGTATGGTGCTGTCGTACGACATCACCTCGGCGGGCGGCACCAGCAGCGTTACGTGATCCAGGAGGATTTGGACGTCACGCCTGCGGTGCGGGGAGCAGGAAGAGAGGACGAGGGCAGGCGCAATGCCGGCGAGTAAACGCCGGCACCAAGTCCAGGGGTGTCAGGTAGCTGCGAGAGCGAAGAGCGACGCCGTGTCGCCAATGCATCCCCGAAGCAGCTGCCTGACATTCGCACAGACTCTGTCCTGCAGCACGGCCCCACCTGTCGAAGCAGAAGCCCCACAGCGACGCCGTGGAGCGGCTGAGGACGCTCTGCGGCGTGGGAGCAGCCACCAGCGCGCCACCAGCGTCCGCGTCCGCGTCCGCCGCCGGCAGCGGCACCGCCAGCTGCTGCCGGGACAGGCCGGTGAGCGTCATGTAGCGCAGAGACACCGTGGAGCCCGCGGCCTGGGGGCAGCCGGGAGGCAGGGAAAGGGACACGGTAGGGAGAATGAGGACCGGCGGCAGGAACTCAATCAGCAGCGTCCTATCCAGCCTACAGCAGGCGGGAGTGTGGTGGTGGCAGGGCGGCTGGAACCTGTACGCTCCACAGTGTGGGCGTTCTGGCGCTGCAGGTCCCACCCGCGCTGGCGCACCCGACCCCGGCCCGCCACGCACCAGCCGGAACGCCGCGCCCAGCCCCGCCAGGTCCAGCACCACCGTGTGGTCCGGCAGCCCCAGCAGCGTGAGGCTGCCGGGCGCCGCCACGCCGCCCGCCGGCCAGCAGGCGGCCAGGCTCACGTTGCGCACCAGCACGTAGGCGGTGCGGCCGGGCGTGCCCGCTAGCACGGCCGCCAGCAGCTCGGGGCAGTCGCTGACCACCCTGAGGCTCTGGGGCGCCGAAGAGAGGGTACAGGTGCAGGGGCGTTGAGGGGCCGCCACGAGCAAAGCGTGTTTGGCCGGCGCGCAGGCTTTCTGGGCGGCGCGGAGCACTCGCAGTAGCAACGGGCACGCCACGGACGCGGGCGGAGGTGCACAGAAGGCAATAGCCGTGTCGGGCAGCCCCATCTACACCGTACTGCCAAGCCCGGCATAGTGCTCACCGTGAAGTACAGCCCCAGGCCCAGGTAGTCCAGCACGGGGCTGTCGGGCATGATGCTGGGGAACACAGAGGGCCCGGCGGTGAGCGCGCTGTTGACCGTGACGGCACGGGGCGCCTCCACGTGCCGCCACTGCAGCTGTGTGGGCGTCAGGGAGCCCTGCGGGCCCGGGTTAGGAGGGCGGCAACGGCAGCAGATGCACAAGCATTGCAGTTTAGTAAAGGAGGGACTTGCTGAAATGCTTTGGAACAAGGGTTGAACCTTGGGGGTTACATGGCAGCCCTTTCAGCGCCTAGATCCACACCTCAAGCGACACGCGGCAGCAAGCCGCGTGTGTCTCCCACCTGTGGGCGTGCAGACAGCGCAGCCCAGGGCCCTGACCCCTACTGCACCAGCGCGCACCTCGAGGGTGGGTACGAAGCTGGCCACGGAGCCCCCAAGGGCGGTGTTGGCCAGCACCTGGGCAAGGTAGTAGGCCTGCAGGGTAAGGGGGCCGCAGACATGTGAACGCCGGTTGGTCACCAAAGCACTATCGCACCACGGCCGCCAACGCGAAGGACGAGAGGACCATGCGCCGGCGGGCGACGGCTCATGTTACTGGGCGACAACATCGAGGAGCGCAGTGCGGCCCCAGGGACAGCGCTGCCCTCCCCCGCCCCGCGGACCCAACCCACCTGCCACCTAAACTCGCTGCGCGTGAGGGCATAGGTGCAGTTGTCCACCAGGATGCGCGCGCCGGGCCTGAGCGGACGGAAGAGAGCAGCAGAGGACACAGCGGGGAGCGAGTTTCGTCACCGCAACGATGCAGGACACAACCGCAGGGGGCATACACTGAAACGTAGCGCGCGCTGCGCTTCACCGCTGTCAGCAGCAGCATGTCAGCGCCCCAGTGGTGGTGCCCCGGCGCCCACGCACCCCGGCGGCTCGTCCATGCGCACGGCGTACAGCGGCGTGCCCAGCAGCCCCCGCGGCATGGCGTCCAGCGTGTTGGTGGGCAGGTTGGACAGCTCCAGGCAGGACAGCCGCAGGACGCCGGCCTTGAGGTACACCAAGTTGGGTCGGCCGCCAAAGTCCAGCGCGGTGTTGCTGGGGGCGCCCATGCGGCAGTCGCCTGCGATGTGGGTCGTGAAGTTTTGCCGCCACAGCGTGGGCACGATGCTGTCCGACCAGGCGTCGTACGGCTGCACAGGGTTGGTTGGGATAGTGCCGTTGGGTAGGGGCGCTGCGGGCGTTGAGCCGAGGGTGATGTTGGCGAGCAGGGTGATGTGCAGGTGCGCGGGCGGGTTGGCGCTCTGCGTGGCGTGGTGCAGCAGCAGCAGCGCCTGCAGCTCGATGGCGCTGGAGGCGGTGGCGGTGACGCAAGGGGTGATGGCGCCGGGGCCAAAGGCGGTGGGGTAGTCTGGGTCGGAGGGGCTGCAGGTGATGAGCACGTTGCGCATGGAGGTGCCGTTGCGGAGGGCGGAGGTGAAGGTGCCGACGGTGATGGCGGTGCCGTTGGCCTGGCGGGAGGGTTGCAGGGGGGGCAGCAATCCACGGCACAGGTTTGGGCATGTGTCCAGTTGGACGTGCCTCTCCGCTTCCGTGTGCGCCTGCCCTTGCAGTGTGACTCGCTGGCTGCAGTACCGCGGACCTCGCGCGTGCTTAGAGCAGCAGAGCTCGGGCGCGTGGTGCTGGTGCTAGCGCAACCGAGGTCAGGTGCCGAGTCACTGATACGCAGTACAGCTACTTCACGACGACCTACCGACAGGTATGCGCGACGTCCATCGACTCGTGTGAACGCTTGCGCGTTGCAGGTAAAGCTGAGCAAGGCCAGGAGCCGCGAACAACTGACATACGCGACGACGTCCTCGAGGAGCACGGGCCCCTGGTAGCTAGCATTGCTGGTCAGCTGAAACTTCCACGGCCAGGAAAGCTCGGACTGCAAATGGCCCTTGCTGTCGAGCCCCCACATATCAGCATAGTCTTTACTAAGGGGGGGCTCCGCTGGGGACATTCCAGTGAGGAATCCGTTCCTGACGACCACTCTTGAAACTGCATATTTGTCGGCCATTGGTGCGCGTTAGGAGTGGCATGTCGCAACAAGCCCGGTGAACCCGTAAAACTTGACAGTAGGACTGGAGGCGTTTCCGGTTTTGTAAAACCGACCAAAGACACCTATCTGGCTTGTGCTGCATATGATAGCAATGTGCGCTGACCTGTGCCGACAAGCATGGCCTGGTTGGCACCCTGCACCTCCGCTCCGTCTCCATCGAAGATGTATTCATCTCCTATCAGGGCGTTGTAAGCTTCCGATACAGAGACAGCGCACAGGCAGCTTGAAAGCAAGGCGAGCGCCAAAAGGTGTTGAGTCATATCGTTTCTGTCAGCTGAGCATTCTTTCAGAGATATGCAGAACGTTGAAACGTTCCTCCTGTAGCAGCATATACAAAACTCTTGCTTGGTACCTAAGACAGGCTTCCTGGAGTGCAGGACTCGTATCCAATCGTACCCAATGCTCGTACCCAGCCCCTGCCCGTCCCTGCTCGTACGCCGTACTCGGAACCCTGGGGAGCTGGGGGCGCCGTAGGCACACAACAACTGTCCGCAATTGTGTCTTCCGGGTCATACCTGCTCCACATGTAAGGGCTCCCACGAAACTGCACCACACGGCAATGCGCCAGGGCGACGCTAGTCACGTGCCCAACCCCCCCTTTCCTCCACCCCCTATCTCGACTGAGTGTCCCCAATTGCACTCTTGGCAGGCTTCGGTTTGCTATGGTAACACGGAGAAGATGAAATGTGGCATGGGCATGACATATGTGATAATGTGACCTGGGTTGTAGGCAGGATAAGGCCGTGGATAGGGCAGGGAACTGGGGGCCGCATGGGGCCAACGCCTTCCTGATCCTCATCCAGATATACTTACCCGTGCTGTTGACTTGGCGACTGGGCATATGCAGCATTGCCTCTATACGTTTGGGGTGGGGGCCACCTCTATGTGGCTTCGGAGCCCAGAGTCTTCCGGCACAGACAGTTCGTCTGCTAGGCTGATGGCTGAGGGTATCACTGGCCTTTCACTCTGAAAATAAAGTGTAGCAGACTTCCAAGGCCATCCTCATCTTAACTCGTGAGAATTAAGCGAGATGCCTGACTTCACCGCTGAAGAGCTTGCCCTGGCTCAGGTAGGATACACTGCTCACCGAATATTGTCGCAACTAGCGTACATGCGTGGTCGGCTAGGCGAAGCTTCAACTGCAAAGGCCTCGGCCTGGCCTCGGAGCTACGCTACGCTGGCGTTGCCATGACAGCATAGCCTGGAGTTGACAAAGAATCAAACATCTTCTGCTTTCGTAGCCTGAGCCGGCTGAGTCGGCCGCCATTGAGGCGTGGTACATGGACGATGACACCACCCAGGATCAGCGCCAGCCCCACCGGTAAGCCTGCCCCACCCAGGTCCAAGCTGCACCCTTTGTGAGGGGTAATCAAGCGCATGGACAACCCAAAAAGTGGCTCCCTGCTCCTTCATTCGGGGTTACTCCCACTGAGGGCCTGCTATGGGTACCTGACGCTGTGTTGCTGAGCCTGGGACTCCCTCCGGCCATGTACAAACCTGCCATGACACGCCCCACCGATGTCCGACTGGGCCATAGCGCATATAATGCCGTCCATGCCACCAACCAACCCTGTCCTCTTGTCTCCGCCCGCCCGCCGTTCCGACACAACCCCTCCCACCCCCCTGCAGCAAGGACCCCAACCAGCCCTGCCCCCTGGCCGTGCTGCGCGAGCTGGGCGTGCTGTACTGGAGCCTGGACGCCGACAAGTACGAGAACGACCCCCGGCTGGACGCCATCCGCAAGGTGCACAACTACTCGTACATGGTGAGTGGATGCGGGCGGCAGGCGGGGGGGGGGGGCGTGCGTAGGGCGCGCACTGCGGCGCCCTGGAGTGCGGCAGCCCACGGGGCGCTGTGCGGGTTCACGGCGGCTCAAGGGTCTCAGGAGCCTTCCGGACTTGGGTCAGGTCGCGGAGGAGCTGTCCATGAACGGGGCGCAGGTAAGGGCCAGGGGCCTGGACAGAGCCCACGTGAGTCGTTAGCTCCGTCACAGCTGTTGCTTGCAGTGTTAAGGCCTGAGTGCAGAAATACATGCACGGGAGGCAGGAGCTCAAGCGCAAGTGATTTTGTGTGTGTAAGGAATGGTGTGATGCCCACGTGCTCACCCTCGCGCTGAACTCCGGCCCCTGAACTCCGGCCCCCCCACCCGCAGGAGATCGTGGATATCTCGCCCACCTCGCTTCCCAACTACGAGGCCAAGCTCAAGTCGTTCTACGAGGAGCACATCCACGCGGACGACGAGATCCGATACGTGCTGCAGGGCTCAGGTGGGCACAAGTTAATGCCTGGGTGCGGGTGACGGCCCAGCGGTGCGTGCCGGTAAACAGGCCTCCCGCCAGCACTATCGTCTGTGATTTTTCCGCAACACAGTGCCCCCGCCGCCACCCGGTTGCAGGCTACTTTGACGTGCGCGACTTCCAGGACCGCTGGATCCGCATCCTGGTGAAGCGCGGCGACCTGATTGTGCTGCCCGAGGGCATCTACCACCGCTTCACGCTGGACAACGACAACTACGCCAAGGTGGGCGCAGGCGGGCGTGGAAGCGGGGGCATCGGCACCCGGCAACGTGCCTATGGCATGTGGACCTTAAGGAAACTCTTGTTAGGACAAAAAGGGGGGCTTAGCCAGAGGCGCGCGTGGGTATCCAGACAGGTTCTTGCGGCAACCCGCCCCCCGCGAGGTGCATGCCGCATGGCCAGAGCGGGCCGCGCCCCGGCTGCGGTGCGCTCTGCGAGGTGCTGAGGGGGGGCATGACGGCACGGCAGAAACACGCCCCACGCGGGGCTGCCTGTGACCAACCCTGGCCCCTGCCTGGCGCCTGCAGGTGATGCGGCTGTTCGTGGGCGCGCCCGTGTGGACGCCCTACAACCGGCCGCAGGAGGAGCACCCCTCGCGCGCCAAGTACGTCGAGAAGTTCGCCCAGGCGAGCGCGAGCGCGTGAGGGGCCAGCGAGCAGGCGGGCCGTGTGCAGGTGGACGGTGGCGGCAGCGGCAGGTGCAGCAAGTGGCAGCGGTAGCGCCGGCCTGTGAGCAGCGTCCTGCGGCTGAGGGAGGCAGCGGGGGTGCTGCGGCTGCCACAAGCGGAGCGGCAGCAGCTGCGCAAACGCGGTTGTATTGGTGATAGTGAGCGCGGCAAGGCAGCAGGAGTGATGCATGGTTGCGGCTTACAGTTGTGTGAGCAGGGGCAGGGGCCGTAAGGGCCGTGACAATGGTGTCCAGCATACGCAGAGTGGCGTGACGTACCAACGTCAAATCAGCTGAGTGGATGCCGCCTCTAATGTTGCACGTTTCTAGATGGCCAACTGGGGGCTTGTGCTGGTGCGTGACGGTGCCAGCGCACAGCGCCAATGCGCCCTGGTCTCTGGCCTTGCCGTTGTGCTGCCAGTGGTAGGGATGCGGATCGTGGTTCCGGAGTGCGGCTTGAGGGTTCTGGTGATAGGGTAAGACCCAGCTAGGCTGAGGTGGGGCTGGAAGTACGGTCATCCTTTCGGGCTGAGGTCGTGGAAGGGGCTTTTTTTATTGAGCAGAGCAGGTAGCTGAGCGCACGTTTTCCGTTGAGGCAGCTGCCTTGTGACCCGTCAGGGTGTCATGCCTATGGCCCATGTATCCAAGTCTGCATGGGGTGCATGGCCTGCAGCCTGGCCTGCTGTGCAACGACTGGGCGCCTCCTCGATGCTCCAGGTGTGGACCAGGCTGGTATCCTGGCAGGGGATCACAACTGTAAACCACAGCCATGTGGTTGCCATTAGCATGTAAACCACCACGCGGGAAAGCCATATCCGTGGTGCTGGCAGGTGGTGCACCCAGGTACACCTCACCACTCGCGGCTTAGCCACCGGTCCGGCCAGGTTCCGGTCCGGCTAGGTCACTAACAGCCGGATCAGGCGACGAGGGATGCATAGCACTAGAAGCATAGCGCTGCCACGTGCACAGCAAGTCCCTGGCCTGCCCTGCCCTTCCTGGCAGCTGCAGAGGCTCCAGTGCTTTTGTAGTGTTTCTCAACATGGGTGCTGTCGAAGGGGCTCCGGGTGCTACCCAATTGAAGTTGCCGTGCCTCGTGCTGGCCATGGCCGCATGGGCACGTTTGAAGGTGCCGTTTCTCCTGAGTGAGGTGCATGCATGCATATGCAATGCAACTCCCGCAGCTAACAACCTGTAACCTTGCCACTTCCTCGTGGCTAGCAAGGGTCCCATACCAGAGGCACCACCTGCAGGGGGCTCCTGAATGGCATGCGGGGCACGACCGCATCCACTTGGCAACCGTGCCCTTGCCGCTTCCAATATTCTTCCCGTTCTCCTGCATATGGCCGTTGTGCTCAACATCACAAAGAGCTTTTAGCATTGGAGTCACACAGAAATAGCAGTCGCTAGCGTTCTCTTCTCTATCCAAAAGTTGCCTCGCGTGTGCAGGGCTGTGACAATTGTCGATACCTCAATTATCCAACTGAAATAGCTCCTGGCTTTGATAGCAGATCACGCGCTACCTACTGAAGAACCGCTCAAAACTTGTCGGCAGGGAGTAGCTCATACCACTTGACCTGTTGCGTTCCGGGCTGTAACTACGATTTAGAAACCATATTTAGGAGCTTATTGGTTGCCCGGGGGAGCAAACGGAGTCAGTATCATGGCGAGCGCCGATGTGGCGCAAGTGGAGACCTATGTTCAGCAGCTTATAAACCCAGCAACAAGAGAAAATGCGTTACTCGAACTCAGCAAGAAGCGAGAGAACTTTCCGGAGCTGGCGCCTTACCTATGGCACAGCTTCGGGGCCATCGCCGTGCTGCTGCAGGAAATCGTCTCCATTTACCCCCTGCTGACCCCGCCGTCTCTCACGGCGCACGCCTCCAATCGCGTCTGCAACGCGCTGGCGCTGCTGCAGTGCGTTGCCTCGCACAATGAGACCAGAGCGCTGTTCCTCCAGGGTACGTCCCCCGTCACCCCCTCTCAGCGCCCCGCAACGTCTTACTTGGTTGTTTCAGCTTCTACTTCTGCAATAGGCGCAATTCCATGTCCCCCCGTGGTAACGGGACGCCACACCACGCTTGCTCCCCATGCCCTGCCCCTTGCCCCCTGCAGCGCACATCCCGCTGTTCCTGTACCCCTTCCTTCAAACCATGTCCAAAACACGGCCCTTTGAGTACCTGCGCCTCACCAGCCTGGGCGTCATCGGGGCGCTCGTTAAGGTAAGGGGGCAGGGGTAACGCGCATGCCCCATGTGGGCAGACCGCCCTATCGCTCCGCCCCCAATCGCCAATGGCCGCGCCAGCCAGTGGGCGGCCGAGGGTGAACCTTCCACATGCCAGGTTGACCCTCGTTGTGGGGAAGGTCGTGTGACGAGCCCGTCTGTCTGCCGGGCGCGGTGAATTAGTGAGCTATGTTAACAAAAAAGCTCTCTGCCCTATCCTCAACCCATACTGGGCTTGTTGGTACCGGGGCGCCTCATGTCGTATGGGGTCAGTCATCAAGGCCACCGCCGTGTGTGACGGTCCCCACGGAGGCCCTCATGAGGCTGCCGTCTGGTCTGGGCTACATGTTTTATTCAATTGTATGCACTGACTCGTCGGGTCTGCTTATGCGCGTGGTCCCTCCCCGCACCTCGGCCCGCTCCCCTCGGCCCCCGCCCCCCAGGTGGATGACACGGACGTGATCAACTTCCTGCTGTCCACCGAGATCATCCCGCTGTGCCTGCGCACCATGGAGATCGGCACGGAGCTGTCCAAGACGGTGGCCACCTTCATCGTGCAGAAGATCCTGCTGGACGACGTGAGCGGGCCGCGGGGGTTGGGGCCGAGGAAGTTGGGGGTGACTGCGGGGCAGGGGCGGACGGGCGGCAACCAGAATGGAGCTTGGGGCGAGTTAGGCCGTGGAGGCAGGTGCAGGAGTGGGCGGACGGGGTCATGCATACGTAGCTGTGAGCGGCCAGGCCTGGTTTGAGAGGCTTCTTCACCTGGGGCATGTCTGTTGGCCCATAAATCCTGCGTTTCTGATGGCATGGACCTTTTTCTTTTCTCGTTACCTGACACTCCCTTTCAGACGCGCCTCTCCCAAACCGCCCGGCCCCCTGTCCCCAGGTCGGCCTGAACTACATCTGCGCCACGGCCGAGCGCTTCTTCGCCGTGGGCGCCGTGCTGGGCAACATGGTGGTCAACCAGGCGCAGCTGGTGGACCAGCCCAGCCAGCGCCTGCTCAAGCACATCATCCGCTGCTACCTGCGCCTCAGCGACAACCCGCGGTGGGTAGACCGGCAGGGCCGGGCCGTGCTGCGGGGGCAGGCGGACTACAACTCGTACTGCGGGCATGCAACCGCGGTTCTACTTTTGCTTCAGTAGACACCCCTTTCACGGCTAACCCACCTCTGCGCGCTTCATCCCATGCCCTTATCCTCCTCTCCGTGTCCTCCTCCTCTCCCTCAGCGCTCGCGAGGCGCTGCGCTCGTGCCTGCCGGAGCTGCTGCGCAACACGCAGTTCACCGCCTGCCTCAAGAACGACGAGACCACGCGCAGGTGGGCGTGGCGCTCAGGGATGGCGGGACAGCACGATCAGTGGTGGTGGGTTGCCTGCGGGAGGCCTCCACGGCTCTCCGCGGCGTGGCAGAGCGTGAGCCGCTCCAAGCCACCGCTTCCAGCGCATTTAAGAGACACTGGGATTTGGCTTCCCGCGCGCAGCCTGGCTCCTACCTGTGCAACGCTATGACGTGCTTACTACTACCGGTCTGAACGTGCTAACGCAGGGCCGCCTGCACTGGCATTGGCTGCCATAGGCTCCTTACCTCCACACCCTGGCACACACACCCGGACCCTTACCCCACGTGTGCAGGTGGCTGGCGCAGCTGCTCATCAACGTGGGCTTCCCAGACGCGGCGGCGGCGCTGGGGGCGCTGGACGTGGTGCAGCCCACGCCCATGACGGGGCAGTGAGCGGGGCCGAGCGGAGGAGGGCAGCGGGAGGAGGAGCAGTTGAAGGAGGAGGAGGAGATCGTACCATGACGTGGCACGTGGGAGCATGGATTTGGGGCGAGAGGAAGGTAGCGGGGGACGTGAGGCATTCGGGAAGGTATGAGGACGTGATGGTGGGGCACGGGGTGGCGCCGCAGGGCGCAGGCGGTGGGAAGCAAAGCACCTTTCCGGCAAGGGCCTGGAGATTACGGGGATGGCGGGAGGGGCGGGTGGAATGCTGGTGAAGCTTGGGCAAGGCCGCATCAACAGCGAGGAGGTGCCAAGGCAGACTCTGCGTAGCGCTGTGTTTGCCACGTACAGGTAGCAGCATGGCTACAGCTTAGTGAGGCACGAGGTAGTGGCTCGGACCTTGCCATTGGCCTAGGACAGTGCATGCTGTTGCGGTTAAAGCAGAGCGGCAATGTTGTTGGGGCTGGTGTGGCAGCCTGTGACAGATGGCGTTGCGCCAGCTTGCGGCTCAATGCATGGGTGTTGCGGGGGAGCCGTAGTGGGGCGACACGGCTCCTGCTCCCCTTCGTGGGCGGAAGGGGCCCCTGCTCACGGCCCGTCGAGGGCACGCGGGGTATCGTGCAGGACTCTAAGAACGGAATACCCGCTCGTAGACTGGCGGAGACCGCAACGGTCGATCACAAGCTGCTGCTTTGCGGTTGTAGGGCATTGCCGGCTTGTGCGGCAGGTCTCACCGGTGCCCCTCCCCAGTCCGTGGGCGCACGTGCCATGGTTGCCGTGTCAGTCGCGATGGGATTTGTCGCATTTCGTGACCGTTGCACAGCCATCCATTGTTACAGTACCGGACCAAAAGGTATTCAGTTCGGCTTACAAACATCAGCAGGAGCACTACGTTGACTCAGCACCAATTTCAAGTCTGTTAGTAACACCACTACAAGAAGCTTACATTTCATATGAATTGTCTGTTCTAGGCCGAGGCAGTGTGATGCTTTAGGCGGGAGACGACAGGAGATCGACCATGGCGAGCCCTTTCTCGTTCGGGGCTGCCCCAGCAGCTCCTCCTGCCAGTCCTTTTGGATTCTCTACGGCAAATGCAGCCGCAGCACCTGCTAGTAGCGCTCCTGGCTTCGGGGCCGCCGCGTCGGCTCCAGCATTCGGCGCTGCAGCGTCCACTCCGGGGGGTTTCAGCTTTGGGCAAACTACAACGGCTCCAGCTGCAGCCTCTACACCGGCGTTTGGAACATTCGGTGCAGCCAAGCCAGCTACGGCACCGTTTGGCGCCCCCGCGTCTGCGCCCGCGTTTGGCGCGTCTTCGGCTCCGGCTTTTGGGGCGTCTTCCACAGGGGCATTTAGCTTCTCGACAGCCCCAGCGACTAGCTCACCTGGCTTGTTCGGGGCCACATCTGCGCCAGCCTTCGGCGCTGCCAGCTCGGCCCCCTCGCTCTTCGGCGCTACCTCAGCAGCGGCCTTCGGCGCCCCCTCCACCGCCCCCTCTCTCTTCGGGGCCTCCTCAGCAGCCGCTGCACCGTTCGGCAGCGCCCCCGCCACGGGAGGTCTATTTGGCGGTGGGTGCAGCCGGCGCGGTGTGGAGAGGGGCGCAGCCTTAAGGACAGGCGCTTGGCCCAAGCCCAAGAAGCTAGCGTGCATGTCACAATTCCTGAGCGCAGTGTTGCTTTGATGCTGTTATCCCTACCCTGTGCCCTGCACCCCGCAATCCGCAGCCCCCGCGGCGTCTGCAGCGGCTGGCGTGTTCGGCCTCCAGGCGCCACAGCAGCAACAACAACAGCAGGCAAACGTGTTTGGCGGGACAGGCCAGGTGAGGTGGAGAGAGGCCCAGCGGATATGCGCGATCCTGCGACCGGCAAGCCGTGCGGCCGCTTTCACCGGGGTTTCGTCTGCGACGCCCTTGCAACTCCATGTTGTACCCTTACCCTAACGGTACCCAGTTCCGTCTCGCCCGCCCCCTTCTGACGCCCGCCCTTGCCGCTCCTCCCCCGCCAGCTGCCCGGCCTGGTGGACAGCGTGTCGGGGCTGTCGGGCGACGATGCGCTGCGCGCCCTCACGCGCCTGGCCGCCGCCTACACGCCCTCGGCGCCCGACTACCGGTTCGCCACGCTGCTGACCAGCGTGGTGGAGCGCCCCGAGCAGCGCGTCAAGCCGCCGGGGTGGACCGACGAGAACAGGTGGCGGGCGGCGCTGGCGGCCATTGGGAAGCAGCAGCAGGGGGCCGCGGCGGCGGCGGCGGCGGGAGGGGTGGGCGCCGCGGCGGCAGCGCACGCGCAAAAGTGAGCCGAGGGAGGGCGGGGCGAGTGGGGGGTTCAGGCTGCGGGCAGGGAGGGTGTGTGACGTGGGCGTGGCAGGGGATGAGGGGAGGAGTTGGATGCGGGCTGTTGCGGTGGGCGGCTAGACAAATGGAATAAGGTACGTGTGGCCTCCTCCCATTCGCGTCATCCCCTGTGTCCCGCTCTCCCGCCGCCCCACAGGCTGTGGCCGGTTGCTGCGCACGGCTTCCGCGACCTGTCCACCCGCAGCCGCGTGCAGGCGGAGGCGGTGGCGGAGAACGCGAACAGGCTGCGGGAGCTGCAGGTGGGGTTAGCGGGGGAGGCGCGCGTGTGCTGGCATGGGCGGCAGAAGGCTGGGGCGCAGGGCGCACGAGGACCTGATTGCAGTGCTGGTCAACGAACATGTGCGCCGTGTTCCGGCCTGGTAACATGGCTATCCCGTCGCGTAACCCCTAACTCTGTGCGACCGGCTGCTTCGCCGTGATACCGACAAACACCCCGCCCCGCCTCAACCCTGCCCAGGACCGAGCTGCGGCCATGTCTCGCCGCGCCTCGGTGGAGTTCCGCTCCCGCATCTCTGCGCTGCAGCGGCAGCACACGGCGCTGAGCCACCAGCTGCTGCACGTGCTGCGAGCGGTGGACGCCATGGAGAGCAGGCTGGCGCTCAGCGCGGGGTGGGTGGCGCCAGTAATAAGGGCACCCGCGTCCCTGTTCACCCAGCCCTGCAAAACCCCTCCATCTCCCTTACCCCTGAACCTCTTCCCCGCTCTTGTCCACCTCACCTAACCTATCCACAGCTACAACGCGCACCAGGCGCGGCAGCAGGTGGCGGAGCTAGGACGGCAGCTGGCGGCGGCGGAGGAGGCGGTGGCGGGCGCGGCGGCGGTAGCGGGGCCGGGCGCTGGCGCGGGGGCGGGGCTACAGCGGCGGCTCGAGGTGGGGCCAGGGCGGGGACGGAGGGGGCGCAGCGGGGCTGGCGATAGTGAGACATGGCAGAGTTTATGCTCGTGTGTTAGCACGCTGTCTCTGGGCATACTGGTGCGGTGTGTTGCGACGTGGCGTGCCCCTGTGGCGTGCCCCTGTGCCGCAGGCGGTTGCTGCGGCGGCGCGCATGCGGCTGGGCGGCGCCGCGGGCTCCACCCTCTCCTCGGTGAGCTGGGCGGCGGGGGGTGCAGGGTACACGGGGCGAGCGGGGGAGTGGCGCGGGAGGCTACGAGACAGGGGGGGGGGGACAAGAAAGCAGTAACGCGAGTAGGTGGCAATGGTACTAGTAGTAAAGGCAGCCGTACGGTAAAAGCGTCTCACTGCAGTTGCGGTCCGCCTCGTGCTCCAGCTCCCATGGCATGCACCGGCAGGCTGGCCGGCACCGAAGGTCCGCGAAGCGACAGTAGCGTAGTCTAAAGCGGCTGACGTGGTGTAGTAGAGTAGGGGGGGTGGGTAAACGCAAAGCGGCAAGGGGGTACGAGAGGGTAGAACGTGGCCAAGGGCGGGGGTGTGGTATGGTAGTGCGGGATAGACGTGCGGGGCCGATGGCGCCCTATCCCCTGGTTCGCCTCCAGCAAGGGTGCTCTGCGCGCAGTCGCAAGGGTTACTGTAGGCACCCCAGGGCTGCCTTAACCTGCTTCACCACATCATCACCACGTGCACCGAGCTTAACCATGTTGGCGGCACCTTGTTTTACTGCGTCTTGCCCCACCGTACCGTACGGCAGGTGAAGCTGGACGAGCGGTCCCAGGGCCAGCTGTTCGCGGTGCTGCAGGACCACGCGGAGGCCGTGCGGCAGCTGCAGGTGGGTCAACGATTAGCAGTGAAGACATATGAGCAGCAGGGAAGTACGAGGGTTGCAGGGGGAGCAGCGGGGCTCCCAGGCATGTGTGGAAATGGAGGATTACGCAGAGGGCGCGCAGCTGCTCCAAGTGGGGTAGGGGCAGAGCGACAAATGAGTGGAAACGCAGATGGGTGGGGGAAGGGAAGGAAACAACGCGGGTTTCATTGACGATAGTGGGGCATCGGGGGTTGGGTGAATCTGGACGGCCAGTCGGGCTTTGCACTCCACCGCACGACGTTGCCGGAGGGCAGAAGGGTAAGCCACCGAGCAGTTGTGGGCCATTTGCGCGCAATCGGCTAGCATGACACACACCACGCTCTGAAGGCTGGGCTGGCCGGCACTCGCTGCTGGTACCCCTGCTTGTATCCCTGCTTGCTTGTAAATGTTTAAGGCATATTTTGCCTACTTCCCGCACGGCATCACAACACCACGGTCTGAAGGCTGGGCTGGCCGGCACTCGCTAGCTGTGCCGCAAGCTCCGCTGGCATGGCCCGCGCTGTGCTGTCATGTTGTGGGGAACATCCCCTCCACACAGCGCCCGTCACCCCATGCGTTGTCTGGTGGATGTAACGCCCTCTCCTGGTGCTGGGTTCAGGGCATTGCTTCGCGGTCGCCACATTATCCGTATGGCGGATGCAAATGGACGAACGGGCACACAGCTGCACAGGTCGAGCTTGCCAACCCCCTGTCTCCGACCCCCTGTTCCTCCCCCGCGCCCGCCGCCCCGCAGTCTGTGCTCAAGGCTGACGAGTTGGATGTGGAGGTGCTGCGGCGGCTGACGGCGAATGGTGGCCAGGGGCAGGGGGCCATGGAGCTGGGGGTGATCTGAGGGCGGCGTGCTGTGGTTGACAGGTGTGTCGTGCTGGCAATGGGCAGTCCCAACCGAGGGCGCCCTCGCCCAAGCCCTGCGTGGCGCAGCCCCCAGGCCCTCCCGCGCCACGACACCGGCGTTGCGGGTCTGCCGCGAGGACGTGGAGCTGCCACGTCAGCAGCGTATGCTTGTGGGTGCTAGGCGTAGGGGCCGTGCTGGTGGACACACCGGCGTGCAGGGCGTGAGTAGGTATGTGCGTGGCCTTTGGGGTAACGTTGCTGGGGGGCGGCGCAGTGCGGGCCCTGGCTCCCAGCAGTTGGATGGAGCCTGCGATCTACCGTGTGGTGGTGTCGTGAGGCAGCGCTTGCGGGCTGTTGGTGTGTGTGGTGGCAGCTCGGGCAGGGCAACGTACTGGTGGCGAACCGTGATTAAGGACGGGGATGCTGCGGCTGCCGCGGGTACGGTAGCTCCCGTCGGGGTCATCTCGCCAAGCGTCAAGCAGTGGGTACTGCGGCATGCTGCGGGAGGCATGACTCCAGTCAGAGGATGATCCAATGGTTCCTCCGTTCCATGGCACTCAATATCATGCCTCACTGGCAAACAATGTAGATGAAGTGCCATGAAAGCTGTAATTCGATAGCCACAGCTTCGCCTTCGCCATGACCGGTACTCAACGACTCTCTGGATTACAGCGCCAGGTACTTAGCTTATACCGCGCTTGTTTGCGCTCTATCCGAACGAAACCTGAGGATGCTCGCCCTGCGCTTCGCTCTTTCGCACGCGATGAGTTTGAGAAGCATCGCGGCGACAACCCCAAGAACTTCCTGAGGATTGAACATTTGCTGCGTAAGGGAAGGCGCCTGATGGAGCTTTTAGCAGCCAGTGAAGCCCGCGGCGTGGCTCTGCCTCAAGTCAAGCAGCCGACGTGAGCACCTGCGTGGCGTTTGCCTGGCCGCAGCTGCGGCACGTTGCCCTCCAGTTACCACCGCTCTCCCAGGGCTACGGCACTACGTCGACACCGTCATCAAACGCAACAGTGGCTGCTATGGGCTGTGGGGTGTTGCGCAGGCGGGCCTCTTCCATGGCGCGTGGCTTGGTACTGCGCCGGGTTCTAGCCGCCACTCCACGGCCCAAGGTTCCGCCTCCGGCCACTGCAGCTGCTTGCGCGCACCCATGCGGGGCTTGATAATGTCAACCATGCGAGGACCTGAGCATCAACACCGGCAACTCTCTGCGCCTTGGCGTTGCCCATCGGCACGCTGGCCCCCGCCCCCCCGCCCCCGCCCCGGGCCCAGGCCTGCAGCGTAACAATCCGATCAGGGGTCCTGCAGCCACCGACCAGCGCTGCTCGATGCATCCTCCTCTCCCGTCAGCCTCCCTCCACCCTCGCAAAGCCTCCCTCCACCCTCGCAAGTCCCCACCACTGCCTGCTGTCCAAGCCCTCAGCTTCCCGCTTTTCGACTGCGGAGCTCCTTGGCGCGGGGTGCCACCACGTGTAGGGACATCCGGTGCAAAGGCAACGACAGCATTGTTGGACCATAATGCGTCTTATTTGCGCATGGAAGCAGTGCAGCAGCATTGGGCGGTGACCATCTATGGTGTGATGTTGGACGTGGTCTAGATTGGGGGTGCTGTGGTTATGGGCGCCTGTCAGGTGACGCGGCCATCGTACGGCGAAGTGCACGTGAGAGTGTCAAAGACCAGGTGACGTGCTTCCTGCAGCTTTCCTGGTGGCGAGAGATTCCGGTTCCTACGTGTCCGCTTTGGCGGTTGGGGGGCGTAGGACTTTTATCGGCTTGAGCGCTGCAGGCCGTTGCCGTTGGCACCACGTACGCCTCCTGTCAGCAGCACCACCGGAAATGAAGCACATCGCACGTTCTACCACATTTTGGTATGTACGGTGTTGAACTGCGCTTCGGAGGTCTTGGCATAGAAAGCGCGTAAAGGGAGGTAGGGCGCATGCGTGAGTGCTGCATGGCGCTGGTGTTCCTGGTGTGCTGGACGCTTGCTTGCCCTGGTGGTCTGTACGACAATGGCACGGGGCCCGTGTTGCTGGCGCACCCAGGCGCACCCCAACGTTTTTTTTTCGATTGGCTGGCCGCTCTGCCGAGTGCAAATTTTGTGTCGCCCAAGTCTGGCCCGAGCGCTGCTGCTTCCCAACGCATGGGTACCGGTATGCGCATGCAAGGCCCGTGCGTGTGCGCACGCTGCAGCGCCCGCTGGAGGGGGTGGTGTGCTAGGGCAACAGGGGAGCGTGCCCGAACAGATGTGATCGTTTTGTGGGCATACCCACGTAACGGTGGTATGCTTGGGACCAGTTGGAACGTACGGCTCGTATGGGAAGTCACACGAGGCACGTGTAATTACTGGCTGACTGACGGTAGACAGTGCGATAGTGCGTCAGTTCTTTTAGTTGCCAGTGTAGCTCGCAGCTCGTGCGTGCCTGCTCGTGCAGTAGGAGTGGTAAGCAGGGCCCTCCTGGGCTGCAGGTTCACTGAAATGACCAAGATTGCGTGCTTCTAACACGTGAAGCCGGCAACAGCATGCATGTGACACGCGGACATTGACGTCCGAGCTGTCATGAGTGATACCACAGGGTGGGTCTGTGGTGAGGTAAGGAGCCCTAGGTTTGCCAGTCCAAGCAGCTTCACTATCGACGGCCGCGTAATGTCGCAACTCTTTCCACAATGGAGCAGTGCTGCGCACTGTATCGTTCACGCCCATTCCGCCGACAGTGTACGACAGCATCTGCTGAGGGTGCGCGATTAGGGTTCGACACTTTTTTGCACCTTCTGGCCAACGCCCCACCTCTGAAACAGGTGCGGCTACAGTCTACCAGCACTTACCCAGCTATGCATGCACTCCGATCAATTCGCTGTTTCCTGCTGCAGCACGAACACGAAAACGACAAAAGCAGGACAGGTGCGAAGGCCCGCTTGTTTTGCTAGCACAGAGTTACCGAACGCATGTTATGAAGCTGGGCATGTTGTTCTGCTGAGGTGTTTTGGCCTCTGGTCCGTACACTGTGAAGACGGGGAGACTCCTAGTATGAGTTACTGCGCATGTGCATAGCTCCGTGCTCCTATGTCGACATAGCCAGCCCTGTAGAACAACCCAGCAACCGTTTGCTAGTCATCTTTGCACGTGAACCGCGGAGCTATTCAAGAAACGAAGCATTACCAAGACACCTGCAGTGCTGAAGGCCTCTTCCACCACTTTGATAGGCAGCCATGACCGACGACCTGAGCCCTTTCGCGAGCGGTGCCGCGTTCCTCGCTGGGCCGTGTCCGAACGATGAGGCCGAGGCTGGGTTTACCGGGTTCACGTGGTCATCCATCGGTGGCAGCCTATCATTCCTGTCAGACTGTAACCTGGAAATAATTCCTGAAGGCGAGTTGCAGGAAGCAGTGTGGACGCAGGTCAGCAAATGTGCGGCCTGCACGTGACCGTCTTCCTAACGGAAGGCCCGCCTTTATTTCCGCAGTGCCTTCGGAATTTCTTCCATATGTGCCGGGTGCGCGGCAAGCCTTCGCGAGGGCAACGACCTCGGCGCCTGTCACAATTGTCGATGAAACCGCGCCAACGGAGCGAGGGACACGGGCAGATGAGGCAACAGAATTCACTGGCGTTTCCTGCTCTGCACTCAGCGATGTGGGCGCGTTTGGCGCAGAGGAAGCGGGGCGCTTGACGACCGAGCTCGACAAGCATGTCCTCCCGCTGCTGACCTGCGCGGCGAGGCGGAGCCACCTTCCGGGCGCTCGGGAGGTGTCCAACATGGAAGACTGGAGCTGCAACGACCAGGTAGGACACTATTTGCATTGCGTAGGCGTGTGGCCGCTGCTTATGCCCCCGCGTGCGTGGGGAGGCCCCGTGTGTCGGTCATGTCTGAAACCAACAACACGACACCTGTACAAGCGGCGCATAGCAAGTCCTCAAAATGGTTCCGCGTGTTTGGCGGTTCACAATCACCTGCAGCATGAAAGCCGGCCGCACGAACATGGGCACCCGAGGTATGCCGGTAAACCAGTGCGCATTGCGTCTCCCCACACCACGTGCGCCAGGCGCAGCACACACGCCTGGACGCAGCCGCCGCCAAGTGCGCCACGCGGACCCCTACCCTAGGGGAGCGCTCCTACAGCGCCGGCATGCTGCAACAGATGCAGGGGCCACCAGCAGGATCGGGGTTCGGCCCCGCCGTCCACCCCGAGGGGTGCTGCCAGGCCAGCGTGCCGCCGGCCGCCGGACTCCGAGTGGCCCGCTGGACATGCGGGGGCTCCGCGCCCCAGCTCCTGGTGCGGGAGGTGTCGGCGGCCCGGGCGGCGTCCTTCACCCTGGACTGCGTGTGGTGAGGCGCAGGCAGTGCGTGCAGCGAGCGTGCGTGGGTACGTGCTTTTTTAAATCATTGATTCATCAATTGAGGAATGGCCACGGATCTGCAACGGAATACTAGCTAGGCAACGAAAGGAATCGCCACGGATTTGGAACGGAATGATAGGCAACAAGGAGCAACAAACAGGCTTGCGAGGCGTTGCGTGCGTTCAGTGGCGGCTGGTATGGTGGTGCTGTGGAGGGCCTTGGCCCAGGTGACAAACGTGGTCACCCTTGGCATTATTCTGTACTGCGGCGTTTGTGCACTGTCTCGGACTGCTTTACAAACTTCACCTGGGAAGATTTGAGTGCAGCCCGTTGTAAGTGTGTTGTGGGTGGGGCGGTCAAAGCTGTGGCGGACACTCCTCTGCGCAACGGCAAACAAGAAGTGTTGTGGGTGACAAGTTTTGGTTAGTGGACAGACCCATGAGCCCATTCAGGGGCCGGCGGTTAGCAGCCTGGGTACTCTGGGCTGGCTATGATGCCGGTGCGGTCGTATTTGGATCGGATTGCAAGGCGGTTGAATGCGCACACTGGAGTGCAAGCCATGCCGCCTTGCTCGAGGCAACCCCTGGCTATTATGCAGTCGAGCTGGCGTCGACTTAGTACGTGTACTTAGTACGTGTATGGCGGCTAGCGCGGCTCTTGCTGTGTACGACATGGCGCCTTGAGGGGACTGCCCGCGCCTGCGGCGGCACGTCAGCTGCTGCATGCTTGCTGCTGGGTACGGCGGGACTGTGCTCAACACCAAGGTAGGTGTATCTTCGGCCTTCGCACTTCGGTCTTCGCACTTTTGTCTGTTGCAGTCTTCATGTTGTCTGCCTGGGTCTTCAGGTTGTCTCCCTGGCACAAGACGTGGGCACCTATGTGATGGTGCCCAGCTTGGAAGGAGGCTGCGAGGGGAGGCCACCCGGGCCTGTTTACGTTGGGTGGGAACGTCATGGTTCTTTCGTGCGGGGCCAGGCAGCTCTCGGCTCGCCCTTACTCCGTTGGCATGTGTGGCTGTGCGTTGGGTGTTTTCGTGTGGTTGCTGCTAGCGCATCTGCTGGTATCGCAGTGCGTGTGAATAAGGTACTGCTGGTTGTCGAGGGACGTTGCGGCGGGTGTCGAGTGCGGCGCAGCCAGGGATTGCATGTTACTTCAGCCCATGCGGCTGTTGTCGAAGGCGACTGGGCCTGGCGGCTGCTCCTCCAGGCACGTGGGGGACACGCCAACCGGTGGCCTCTGCAGCGCCGTCCTATTATTGATGCAATCGTGCCAAGGATGACAGAACATGCATTGGGCGTTCCTTGAGTGCAAGTGACAAGTTCGGGATGCGGCTTTCCTCGCTCACGACTTCCCCAACGAACTGTAACACGGCTGTGGGGGACAAAATAGTGAGCCGATATGTCCCCTGTGGTCCCCTGTACCGCTTTGATACTGGGATCTGGGAAGTACCCAACAGCGAATACCGTACACAGTGTACTATTCTGGAAGGGTAACGACCATGTACCGCACATGTCAAGAGTCCTGGGCAGGGGAGCTCCCATGGTCCGCAGCGTAAGTACAGCCAAGATACACAGCCAAGGACTCAAGAAGCAGTCGTGCAGGGACGGTGTACAAGAGACCCCAAAGCACACTTCACTCTGCAGGAAAGCACGATGATAGAAGTTACCGGGTCACAGCACACGATGACGCACACCGGTACACGAATGGGTTTTGCAACCAGAGACGCATGTTGCTGGCTGACACGTGTGCAGTCCGCCAGCGTCCGTTGTCGGGCCCTACTGGCTGCTAAATCATTATCCAAAACTCCCTCCCCCATCGGCTAACAGTAAGCAAGCGCCCTTCCTCTGGGCGTTGCCCTAGGGAACCGCTGTTCGCAGTGCTGTCACGCATGCGCCATTATGCGCCACCATGTGCCATCATGCGCCATCATGTGCTGTGCACAACCGACGGCCTGCCTTGCGGCAGACTGCATGATGCGCACTGCACCCATAGCCTGTTCGACGTGCTCACTGCATGCCACTACCCCTGTCCCTACCCCTGTCCCTACCCCTGTCCCTACCCCTGTCCCTACCCCTGCCCCTACCCCTGCCCCTACCCCTGTCCCTACCCCTGTCCCTACCCCTGCCCCGGCCCTCCCGCTCCACCTCGCGGCGTGCCCCCCAGGTACGGTGCCCCGAACAGCCCCAGCTGCTCCAGCGGCCGCCGGAACGCCCCCACGCCCACCGCATCATCTCCATCGTGCCCCTGCCCCGCGCCCTGCCCCTTCCCCTTCCCTTGTCCCCTGCCGGGTCCCGGGCAGTCGTCCAGCGTGTATCCGTACTTGGCCAGCTCCAGGGGGGTGCTCAGCCGCCCGCCGTGCGCCCCACCGGAGGGCGTCACAGGCGCAGACTGGCTGCCTGCCCCGCCGGCGTCGCCGTACGAGTTAGGGAACCCGCTGTGGCCGTGGCCCTGGCGGGAGGGGCTGCGCGGCTGGGAGCGTTCCTGCGCCCACCTGCGGAGCCGGGGAGGCGGGGGCCCAGGTACCGCCTTGGTAAGGCTCGTGCACATCACGAGGCCGCTGCAAAGGGCGACAGCAGCCTGGCAACGGGCAGTAATCCGTGTCACTTCTGTTGCGTGGATACGGTAGTTACCAAGTCACGCACCTGGCTGTCCATCGGGACAGGATGTAGTTGATGTCCTGCAGGGAGGGCGCCGACAGCGCGCGGTCCTCCAGCGGCGGAGCACCGTCATCCAGCTCCAGCGGCAGTGGCACGCCGCCGACGTGGTGCCCGCCGCCGTGCCCGCCGTCGCCGCTGCCGCCGCCCTCCCCCCGCCGCTGCTGCACCCGTACGTCATTAACGCCCGCCAGGTCGCGGAGGGACACCCCGAGGCCGGGTACCATGCGCGAGCCGGGCGAGCGGGGGTGGTGGGCGGTCCGCTGCTGGCTGGCGCGGCCGGGGCCGGACAGGGGCCCCAGCACGTTGTCCATGGGGGTGACCAGGCTGGTGGAGATGTAGCCCAGCAGGTCGCGCGACCTGCCGGTGTGCGTGGACGGTGCGGCGTACAGCGGGGCGCGGTGGGGGTGGTGCAGGGCGGCGCTGCTGCGGAAGGTGTGGGTGGTGTTGAGCGGC
This sequence comes from Chlamydomonas sp. KOR1, assembly GCA_036984285.1. Classification (NCBI taxonomy): domain Eukaryota; kingdom Viridiplantae; phylum Chlorophyta; class Chlorophyceae; order Chlamydomonadales; family Chlamydomonadaceae; genus Chlamydomonas; species Chlamydomonas sp. KOR1. The sequence goes on from BQMZ01000336.1 coordinate 138,909, forward strand.
GGAGTGGAGGTGGGCTTGCCGTGCGACCCGTGCTGGTGGTGGTGGTTTTGGTGGTGGTGGGGCCCGGAGGGTCCGGAGATGGCGGGCAGCAGGCTGGTGGTGGTGTGCTGGGAGCTGTCGGGGGCAGGGGGCTGGTGGTCCGTGGTCGCGTTGGTGTCGTGTGCCGGGGGCCCCCGCCCCCTGTGCCCCAGCGCCACCTTGGGCAGCGGACCGCTGCTGGACTGCTGCCCCCCGGCCTCGTGGCCGCCCGGCGACCCCGGCCGCGGCCCCACCCCGCTGGCCCCTGCGCCTCCTGCTGTTGTCCCCCCTGCCCTGCCTGCCGCCCCCGGGCCCTGGAAGATGGCCCCCTGGTTGACCGACATCATGCGGGGCAGGATGACCACGGTTTCGGAGCCGCCACCGCTGGCAGCTGCTACAGCTGCCGCCTCCTGCTGGCTGGTGCCTGCCACCTGGGGCAATGCGTCAGCTGAGTGGCCGTGTGGCAGACGGGGCGCCCCTGCAGCGGAATGGGACAAGGGCGGCTGCAGCGGCAACGGCAGCTGGGGTACGCCCCCTGCCCCGGCGGTGCTGTTGGCGGCGGCGGGCCCCAGGTGTGCGAACGCAGCGGCAAGCGGGTCGTCCGAGGAGCCTCCCGCGGCCGCCGCCGAGGCGGCTGGCGGGGTGAGGGGTGCGGACATGACGGTTGTGTGACGGTTGGCGGTTAGCTTGGCGGTTGCGGAGGAGCTTGCGGCCTGCACGACGGCGGCGGCAGCCAAGGAGGGCGACGGCGCAGCGCCGCCCGCTAGCGCTGCCTGCTTGGTGTGGGGCTGGTAGTGCAGGTGGCCCGGCGCGGGGGACGCCGATCTGGATGCGGCGCCGCCGCCACCGCCGGTCGCTGTGTGCGGCGCCACTCCTCCCTGCACTGGCGTGGCGGACCGCGATGAGGCCACCTGCGTCAACGGCTGCACGGCAGATGCTTGTGCGAGGAGCGGCGGCGCGTCGTCGGAGGGCCGTCGCCGCGGCGGAGCAACAGCTCCTGCTGCTGTAGCTGCTGCTGTTGCGGCTGCTGAAGCGGCTTTCATGGCGGCCATGATGCGGGCTACCTCCTGGTCCTCGCTCGGCTCGGTGCGACAGCTGGCGAGCGAGTCGATGAACAGCTCCGAAGGCGCCGCCTCGTAAGCCGCCGCCGCCGCCGCCGCCGTCGGGCTGGCGGGCCCTGCGCTGCCGCCGCCGCCACTGCCGTACACGCCTATGGGCCCGCTGGGTTCGCTGTCCTCAAGGCCAGGGGGCCCAGGTGACGAGTGGAAGCGGGACAGGGAGGGGGAGGAGGGCCCGCCCAGGTTGGGGCTGCTGACCACCTGCACGAGGGGCAGGGGCAGCGGCAGGCCGGCAGGGGGATGACAATTACCACGCCGCTAGGACATTTGCCCACTTTGGCCATGCTGCTATGAGTATGGGGCATGCAGCATAACTATTTGTGCGCTCGTGTAAGGACAGGTCGCAAGTATGCCGCTACGGTGTTTGCACTACGTATGCGCCGTAGTGCCGTGCACCACCATCATGTCCATGTGCCCCATGCGTGGCCACGACGTCTTCCCGTAGTGATGCTGCTCACGGCCGCCGACGAACCTTGACAATGTCCGCTGTCGTGTCCAGCACCATCATGGCCACGTTGCCCGCGAAGGGCATCCCCAGCGCCGTGCGGTGCGGCGGGCGGGGCCGGCCGTCGCGCGTCTTGTGGCGGGGGTGCACGGGGTGGCCGCGGAGGGGCGAGGCAGAGGGCGAGGCGGAGGGGGACTCGGAGGGGGAGGCGGAGGGCGAGGCGGAGGGAGACAGGCCGCCGCTGCGCTCCGAGTAGTAGGACTGCGGGGTGGCATCAGTGCCCGGTGACAATGGGAGGGCGGGTGAGTTGGGTTTGTTATTCTTGGCACGTGGACGCTTAACAATGTTTCCTACGTCCTGCCCCTGAACTCCTACGTCCTGCCCGAGCCACACCCTTGCTCCGCCTCCGCCTCTTACTCCTCCTTTCCCTCCCTTCCCCACCTGCTGCTGCGCCAGGGGGTGCAGGGCGTATGCGGGCACCGGCGGCGCGTCCAGCCCCAGCTCGCGTGCCATGCCGGGCGCGGGGGCGCGCATGCGCGTGGGCGGCAGCGGCAGCGGTGCCGCCAGCACCGTGGCCGTGACGTGCTTGAGCGCGTCCAGCACGCTCTGCCCCGCCGCCGCCACCAGGCGCGCCAGGTTGCCGTGCGAGGCGGCGGCGGGCTGCAGCAGGGAGGGGTCGGAGGCCGTGGCCGCGGCGAAGCCTGGGGGGCAGGAGGAAACAGCGAGAGGGCAGGGTCAGGGATCAGAGACCAGGCACACAGATGTCCCGGGCGATGATTAGACGGATGCAACTTGCTAGCCTCCCAGGTGCCGCATGTAGTTGTGAAGGAACTGCATGAGGTTCCCATGGGCCGGCCGCCAACCCACCTGACGGCTGCGCCCCCTGCGCCCCCGGCGTGTTGGGCACGTAGTGCTGCAGGAAGGCGGCGGGCAGCGTGTCGCCGCCAAGAGCCAGGGCCCCACCGCCGCCGCCGCCGCCGCCGGCCGCCGCCGCCGCCTCCACCGCCGCCGCCACCCTGCTGTTCATGAGCGCGGCGCTGGTGTGTCGCACAGACACCACGGCGGCAGCCCGCTCGCGGTGCACCTTGGCCTGGAGGGGTGCACGGAAAGGAAATGTGCAGGTGTGTTGCTGTTTGAGGGCCGAAGCAACTCCTAAGGGCGGATGCGAATAGGGCGTATGCCCATGCCTCCAGGCTTGCAGGCGGGTACAGGATGCCAAGGCCACGTGCACTGGATCCCCACCTGTCTCAGCGCCACGTCCCGCAGCTGCTTCGCTGTGTCCCTGCCGAACACGCCCTCCACAGCCGACAGCCCGCCAGCCACCTCGAACGATAGCACCTGCGTAGCGATGGGAGGAACAAGATTGCCTGTCAGGATCACGTGTGTGCGGAGGGCATGGGTACTTTCCAGCAGTACCGGTATGCAGTTGTGCAACTACTGCCCACAACAGTGCTCGTGGGGTCCCAGTCCCGCGTGGTCCACGGCTGCCAAGGGCTGCCCTGACCTCGTTCGGCACGATTGCCGTTACCTGTACCCGTGGTCGTGTTGCAGGACAGGACAAAAGTTTTGATAAATGGGTTGCCACCTCGGAGAATGACGCCACTGGTTTCGCTCATGTGGCACCCATGGGCCTCCGGACACGCCCTACTGGGCCTGTCACTAAACTGAAAGCGTAACCGTGAAGCAAACTTTGCATCCTGCCCCTACGCGACCCCATTCCCCACCTTGAGCTGCGTAGCGGCCACCAACATGAAGGAGCTGCCCCTGCCACAGCTTATGTCCTGCCCTCGCAACTGCCACACCGCCATTCCCCGCACCTTGAGCTGCGTGACTGCCACCACCGTGAAGGCGGTGCCCCTGCCGTGCAGCACCACACCGTTGGCCATGTCGCCGCGGGACAGCAGCGCCAGCTGGGGGGCGGAGGGAACGGGGAAAAGTGGGAGTTGGGAAAGGGAAAGGGACAAGCAGGGGCGGTGGGTTGGTGGTAAGCAGGGAAGGCGGCACAGGAGAGAGGGTCAAGACGGAGAAAGGGGTGAGCGCAGGCCCAGGCCCAGGCCCAGGCCCAGGCGCGACCGAAGAGATGGGTAGATGGGTAGGAACGGCGCGGTCGCGCGGTGGTGCGTGTGCATGCGGGACACACGTTATGCCTCGGGTGCCCATCAAGCCGCCCCTCGAGGAGTCCGGGGCACTGATGCAGCGGGTCCCAGCCACCCACCTCGTACACGTGCTGCTGCTGCCGCTTCTTGATGCCTCGCCGCTCCCCGCCGCCACCACCACCCGCTGTGGGCCCAGGCCCCGGCCCGCCGCCCAGCGCCTCTGTGCCGCCGCCCGCCGCCGCCGCCGCGCCGTCGCCCGGCCCCGCCGCCCCGTCGCCTCCTGCGCCCTGCCCCGACCCGCCCCGACCCGCAGGCGGCGAGGCGGCAAGGGCGGGCACCAGCTCCATCAGGCGGTCTACGGCGGGAGGGAGCTGCAGGAGGGGCATTGCGTCGGGCTGGGTTCAATACAAGCTGTAGCGGTAGGGTTGGAGGTGCTACGAACGGGTGCGCACCCAGCTTGCTGTTGCCGGGTGCTGCCCCTCACTCTTCGCATCGGTGGCCATTTGGTCAACAGGCAAGGCTGGTCGCTTGGTCGCTGTCAGTGCCGGCTTGCGGGCTCACGCGTGCAGCCACTGAGCTCCATACCAGTACCCTGTACCTGAGTGACTGCGTCCGCTCTCCTGTCCCATGTACTGCTCACGACTATCAGAAACGTGACCGCTGCTTTTAGGGGCATGTAGCTTGCGCGTCCAACAGCCCGTACCTGCTGGAGGTCCCCCGTCATGCCCTACCATCTGACAACCGCTTCTGCACCGCTCTGCCCACCGCGGATACGCAAGCCTCACCTGCCCGGGGCTGTCCGCCACCCACAGCAGCTTGGCCTGCCCCTCCACGATGAAGAACACCTGGCAGCGATGGCAGGCAGGAAGGAGTGAGCTGAGGCGCGGGCAGCCCCAAGGTACGGCACAGATGATGGGGCCAGGCCGGGCAGGCAGCGACAGTGCAGGTCCTTCCCGAAGCCTAGATGGGGGCGCCCAGTGAAGAGCTCATCTGCCCTCCCTTCACCTTCGCCGGGGGGTTGGCTGGGTCCACCAGCACGGCGCCGGGGCCCAGGGTCTCCTCCTGTGGCCGGGCGGGCGCGTGGCGGCGCAGCGGGTGAGGAGGAGAGCCTTACAGCACAAGCCCCGTTGCGGCTGGTTGCGTCAGTTGAAGCACTGGTGGTCGGGACAAGACGTGCAAGGCCCCATTCCTCCGGTGCTCAGCAGCACAATGCGACAGTAAGGACTGATCCTAGTCCAGTGCCGTTTAGGCCTCCCCTGCAACCCCACAGTCCCTTTCCCTCGTTGCCCGCTCTTCCCTTGCCCCACCACCTGGCCCAGCACCCGGCCTGGCACATGAGCGCCATGTAGAGGCTGTCCGTGACCCTACTGCTATCCTTGACTCGCAATTTGCTCCTTCGTATACATTACCCCGTCTCTGTCCCGCCCTCCCACCTGGCAGTTGAGCGCCAGTCGCTGCAGGGCCGCCTGCCCCGCCGCCACGGCGCACTTCATCATGGCCATGGACTGGGGGTGCGAATGTGGGGCAGGAGGCACAGAGACAGTGAGGGGTGTGCGGGGGCGTAAGCACTACAGCACCTCAGCGCTAGCCGCCGCACTGCACCCGTTTCCCGGCCAGCTCGTCGGCACCCCCTGCTGACAGCGGGCACAGCTACCGTCTCTCCGACCGCCCCACTTCCCTTGGCCGCTTTGCGGTTAGCCCCTTTCCCCGCCCCCACCTGCAGCGCCTCCACCCGCGCCGCCATGCTGCGCGCCATCTGCGCCTTCACCAGCCGGTTGTAGCCCACCTTGGTCACCACAGCGAACTCGGTGGGCTGGCAGGGCAGGCAGGGGTGAGACGGAAAATCAGCCATCTGGTATGTGCGTCTAGTAGGCGAGGCGGCAAGCAGGGGCAGCGAGGCAAGAGACTGAGCCAACCCGCAGGCACCTTCCGCTCGCCCGGTGCCCCAACCCACGGCCCCCGCCAGGAGTCGCCGCGTCATGCCCTCCCCGTCCTCCAACCCCCTCCTCCCCACCTACCTGGGTGCACCGCGCGGTGTACGGCCGCCGCTTGTCCCCCGCGCCCTGCCCCCCGCCGCCGCCCCCCAGGCCCCGCCCGACGCCGCCAGCGTCCCAAAGTGCTGCCCCGTGCGCAGCGTGAACACGTCCTCGCTCACGCCGCGGCCCTCCACCAGCCGGCTGAACGCCACCTCGCCCTGCGGCAGGGGAACAGGAGCAGGAGCAGGGGCCGGGGTGGGGCAGTAAGCGTTCACAGACAGGGCCGCGGGCGAGGACACCAGGGTGATGATCCGAGGCCATTAGCAGAGGGCGATTATGGAGCGCGGGTGCTCCAGGTGCGGCCGCCTGTGTGCAGCACCGAGCAGCCGAATGGGAGCATGGGGCAGCTGCTGCGGCACGGCCAGGGGACAGCTGTCCCGCCCATCATCACTGACCTGTTCCTCACCCAGGCAGCCACATCCCCTTGCGCAAGCTCCCTACGCCACCCCTACCCTCCACCACTTGTCACCTTGAGTATGATGTAGGAGATGTCGGCCTTGTCGCCCTCCTCGAACAGGATGGTGCCTGGGGCAAGGGGGGGTGCCGTTGCACCGGGGGCGGGGGAGGGGGGCATGGACGTGTGCTCCCTGAACGTGGCTTAGGGTGTGCCCCCTCCGCGTTTCCTCACCACCACCACCACCACCACCACCACCACCACCACCTCCTGCACATGCACACTGTGGCCCCCGTGGTGCCTTCCAATCCCGCACTGCCATCATTCGTCAACTCCCCATTCAAGCATGCTCACACGGCCCCAGACCCCAAGTGCTGGTGGCTGCCTGTGCCTCGCATTCTCCTTCCCCCATACCTCCCGCTCCCTCACCCTCCCCCGCCCCCCCCACCCTCGGGCAGCGCCAGGAACTCCATCAGCCCGCACATCTCTGCCCGCAGCCCCTCGTCCATGCCGCGGAACAGCTCCGTCACGGACAGCAGCGAGGACAGCTCAGACAGCTGGGAGGCGCGGCGGTCGGTCCTGCAGGGGCAGGGCAGGGCAAGTGGAAGGGGGAGGGTGCAGGGTGGAGTAGCTGACAGTGGGCGCTGGATGGAACATGCCTCGCTGTTGATTCTGGCAACAGACCAAGTACCGTCGAACCCGCACCGGAACCCGGTGTCACAACCGCCTTGTCGTCCACCACAAGCACCACTACCACTCGGCATCCGCCTTCCCTCCCTTCCCTGCCATGCCGACCTCCGGCCCCTTCCTTCTGCCCCGCCCCTCCCCCCAACCTGTCTTTTAGAAATGCCATCATGAGACTTGCCTGCCACCGGCCGCCAACCCATCCACACCCACGCGCGTTTCGCCCCCGCACCCCTGCATCCCCCCCCCCTCCCTTCCCCCACCTGTTCTCCAGCAGCGCCGCCATGAGCCTCAGCCCCTCGAAGCTCTCCCTCGCCGCCGCCGCCACCACGGCGCTGTAGTCGGCGCGGGACAGCGCGGCCAGCTGCACGCGGCTGGTGGCCTGGGTGGGTGGGGTGGGGGAAGAGGGGGTTTGGGAGGAGCAGTAGCTTGGCTGTGGGCCATGCCACCCTGCCACCAGGGCAACAGGTGCTCGTCAGCCCTCGCATGCACCTCCGCCCCTTGGCATCCTGTCCAACACTGCAGCAAGCACGCCAACGTGCCCTGGTGCGCAGGGCCCCTCGCGCCTGACCCACACCCTACACCACACCACGATGTTGGCCGTGTGCCCACACCCGGCCCCACACCCCCTACCACGACGGTGGCGGTGTACTCCGCCGCCTGCAGTGCCTCCTGGCCCAGCCGTTCAAACACCTGGGGGTGGGGCAGGGTCGAGCATGTGGGGCAGGGAAGGTTAGGGGCTGTTGCACGGGAACGGGGAAGGAGTTTGAGGGGGGGGGTCACGCGGAATGCCTGGTGTGAAGCAGGGTGCGGTGTGGGGCAGTCACCATCGTGCGGAGGACACTTGGACTGGGATAAAGAGCGAATGAATATGGTATATGTATTCCTCCCGCACCATAGCTGTCATCCCAATGGTTGAAGGCAGGAGCAGCTGCTGCTGCCCTGCACGGCGGCGTGTGCACCTACGGCACCTACCTCCACGCGCCGCCTGGGCGGCCCTCCGAGCGACACGCCGTCCGCAAGAACCCCTTCCGGCGCCTCACCCCCCCCGCCCCCGACCCTCCCCCCCCGACCCTCCCCGCCCCCGACCCTCCCCGCCCCCGACCCTCCCCGCCGCCATCCGCGCTTGACTCCGCGCCAGCACCGCCGCCGCCGCTGCCAACCCCTGCCTGCGCCCCCGCTCCTATCTGCCCGTTCTGTGTCTGCTGCTCCTCCTTCACCACTACCACCTCTGCAGGCTGTCCCGCAGCAGCATTGGCCCCCTCCCTCCCCGCTCCGCCCTCCCCTGCCCCCTGCTCCGCCCCTGCTGCTGCCCCCTCCCTGCCGCGATCCACGCGGCCAGGCGACGGCGTGCGAGAGCCCGGCAGCGAGGCCGCCACCGCGTCCGCCGCCGCCGCCACCGCCGCCAGCGCGCCGCCAGGGGAGGCCCCCGGGGAGCCCGGGCCCTCGGCCAGGGGAGGGTCCTGCACCACGGCAGTTCCTGCGCAAGGCGGGAAGGGGCATGCCGGCTCAGCACAAAGTTCTAGGGCTGCTGCAGTGGGGAAGGTGGTTGCAACATTTGTGGGGGAGCCGCCCCTAGTTGTGCACCCAGTGAGGCAACCCCCCCGGGTGGTGTCGGCTGCGCCGTACACCGGGCGGGCCTGCGGGGAGTGGCTCCTTCCAGTAGCATCACTGCACATGCCAGCAACGCACGCGCATGCCCTCCGGGCCCAACCGCTTGTGCTCAACCCCTCCAGCCCTTTCCACCCCTCCGCCCCTCACCTGTGAGCAGCCAGTAGGCGGTGTCGCCCACCTCCCCCCTCCGCGTCAGCACCGACCCCGCCTCCACCTCCACCAGCCGCAGCCGCTGCAGGCAGTGGTACCACACGAACACGTGCCGCCGCGACGTGCCGTGCCAGGCGGGCAGCGACAGCCGCCGGCCCAGCTCACACAGGTCCCTGGGGGCCAGGGGGCGGGGCGGGAGGCATCGCCGCATGAGGAGGCTCGACCAAGGCGCGTCACGTGGCGGTGGTGGGAGGGGGGCCGGGTGTGGAGGTGCGTCACGCCACCCCAAATGGGCACCCCAGAGGCCGCTGCGCGCGCTTGGCGCTTGGCGCTTGGCGCGGAGCTTCCCCATTGTCCCGCAGCCTGCAGCCTGCACCCCACATCCTGCGCCCTAACACCCTGCGCCCTGCAACCCGCCTTGTTTCGGTCCCCGCCAGCGGAGCCAGCCAGCCGGCCGGTCACTTCGTGAGTCTTCACTCGGCTGCAGCACAGGCACACTTAAAATTGTGTCCCTCGTGTTTTCCCACCCCCTCACCTGTAGGATGCCGCCCTGCGGTGCTGCGTGCTGAGCGCCATCAGCCGCACCAGCTCCAGGGCGGCCTGCGGCACGTCCATCAGGCTGGCCTTGTTCAGCTTGGCCCTGGGGGGAGGGGGAGGGGGCGGGTGGTGGGGCGGGCAAGGTGCGTGCGAGGTGAGGGCAAGGGAGAGGGGCCATGGGGGAGCAGATGCCAGGCGTGCTCGGGACGAAGGTGGGACTCGTGCCACCGTTCTAGGGCCCCTGCCGCATGGTTTGGGAGTGCACATAGACACGTCCAGCTGCTTCTGCGAATCACTGCTGCTGACGGTGCAGCCGCGCCCGTAAGCCACGCGCAAACCAGCCCGCACTGACGGAGGCCCGCCGAGCAGCTGCGTCGCCCTGCGGCCCAGATGCCGAACCTGCGCCACCACCCCTGTCTGGCGGGGGCACGGGCTGCACGGCCCCCCGCAGCGCAGCACGGGGCGGCAGTGGGGCCGGCTCGCCCCTCCAGCCCCCGCTGGCCGCCGCCAAGGGAGAGCCGCTGGGGCATGTACCTGTTCCGATGTCTGAGGCCGCCACTGTCGCCGTATGCCCTGCACGATGGTCCCCGGCCCCAGAACAGGGCCCTCCCCTCCCCTACCCTCCACTGCACTGCACCATGCTGTACGGCACGGTGTCAGTCCCGCTGTGCCAAGCAGCTGTCGCGGGTGTCGCCGGCCACGGCCCAGCGCGACAAAAGCCCAGCACGCCCAGCGCTCAGCACCGCCATTTCGCATGGGGCCTTGACGGTGCGCCCGCGGCTCTCTTGGTGTGCCCCGGCGCGTCCTAGCCTGCGAGCCACCAGCTGGCCTGCGGTACCGCACACGCCCCCCCCTGCACCCTATGGCTATGCACCGACCTCCCCACTACCGCGCCGCGCCAGTGCCCGGGTCCCCCCACTCATTCGCGGCACCGTACCTGTCAACCCCTAACGCCTTACACGGTTAACCCTCCCCTCCCCTCCCCGACCTTCACGCGTCGCCCCACTCACTCGTCGATGAGGTCGGTGATGGCGCTGAAGCCCTGGTTCTTCTTGCTGCTGCGGGGGGTAAGCGGAGGGGGGAGGCGGGAGGGGGCTCGGAGGCAGGAGGCAGGGTGCGGTAGCGGCACGGCGTGTGCGGCAGGGGCGCAATAGCTGCAAAGCTAAGCAACGCGGCGCCGTGAGCTGCTTGGCGCGCTGGCAAGGCATTGCCGGAGCATGCGGTGCGCAATGGTTCTCACCGTGTCAGAGCAGCAGCTGCGTGTTTGCCGCTACCGCAGTGCTGCTGCGTGCCGTGCGTGTGTCACCTTCTGCTTAAAGCCGGCGTTTGAACCGCTACCGTATGATTTGCATGGGTATGTCTCAATGGCGCCTTGCCGCGCAGCGTCATCAAGTATTGGCATTCGGGCGGGTGTCCAGCAGCGTCATCGCTGGTGCCACCACCCAGCCGTCCCGTCCGCCAACCATCCGTTCCGCCCAGTACCTGTCCGCCCTGCCCCGCCCGCAAGTACTGGCAGGAACCCAAAACTGTTTGACTGTGGTACTCGACATGGTGCAACAAGCGGCAGTCATGACCGCTGCACAGCACCGGTTCATGATCATCGGGACTGCACAAGCGGTGGCAGGCGGAGCCTGCTGTGCCCTAGCACAGCTGACAGCCACTTTAAATCATGCGCCAATCATAAGAGCGGATTCCCTTCTTTCAAAGCTCCCGGCCAAAGCAACTGAAAAGGACGATACCTACGCGCGACACGACACGACGGCAATTCCGCCACCAGCGTCGCTACCCCCCCACCACTGGTCTACCCGTCTGACCCACGAGGGTGCACCCGACCAGCGCCGTGCCAGAGGCTGGCTGGGCTCCTGGGCAGCTTCCCCCCTGCTCACGCACGGAGCAGCAGCACCAGCAGCAGCTGCCGCTGGCAGCTGGCAGCCGCGCCACCCACTAGCTAGGTCGCTGCACAGCACCGCGCGTCCACACGCCTCTCAGCAGGAGGGGCAGCAACAGCAGCAGCCTAACCCAGATCAGCAGCACCAGCAGCAGCAGGCTGATCCATCTGCGGCGCACGGTGGAGGGTCCGTGCCGGAGGGCGCGGGGTCTGCTGCAGGGAGTGCTGCCGGGGCCTCCTCTGCGCCCCCCGGCCGGCCGCCCAACGACGTGGTGTACTTCGGTCCCCTGTCCCAGCAGCACAAACTGCTCAAGGTGAGGAAGGAAGGGACCGGGCGCACCGTGGTCGGGGTGGGCGGGTGGGCAAAGGCACAGCAGCAGGGCCGCCAGCGGTGTTCTAGCAGGGTAGGGATGCCGAGCGGCGGCAGTGGAGGAGGTATGGGCCGCAGAGGCGTCCTTCATGTGCCTTGGCCAATGCCGGTCGCAGCAGCAGCAGCAGCAGCAGCAGCAGCGGTTGTCAAGGCTGAGGAACATAAGCAGGAGGACGTAGCGGATAGGGCGGAGGCGGTGAGAGCGGTTGGTCATTTCGGACATTCCATCCCGCAGCAATGAATACAGAGCGGGCGGGCCCGCAGGGCGCTGGGTATGAAGCAAGGAGGGTGTGGGAGCCATTTGGGGCCCATGTGGGGCGCCACACGTGCACCCCAGGGCGCGCCGTTGAGTCCGGTAGGCGTAGGACCCGCCTCCCCAGCACCCATCGGGCGCTCGCTGTATGTTGGCTTCACGGCCCCCCCTGCGCCTCTGGTGGCTTCCCGCCCCCCGCCCCTGGCCCCCAGCGCATCTCCATCACCAACACGGTGGTGGCGCTGGGCGCGGCGCCCGCCATCGTGACGTGGGCAGACGGCGTCAGCATGGTGTCGCGCGTGGGGCTGGCGGCCAGCCTGGTGTTCTTCGGCATCCTTACCACAGGTGAGGGAGTTAAGATCACCATGCTGTTCCTTTTATTTTGGGGTGACGGTCGGGGCTGGAAGGGGGCGCAGGCTTCTTTCGGCGACCGGCGGGTGTGATGCGACGACGTGCGGGTGGTGATTGTGCCTTGCCGTGCCGTGCGGCCACGGCCACGCACTGGCAGCCGCAGGGGACGACTGCTGGGTGCTGCAACCGCCCAGGTTGCACCCATGTGGGCACTGGGACTTGTGGTGTGCGGCAGGGCCCCACCTGGGCCAGCAGGTCCTGCGGCCTGAACTGCTCTGCCCCGCCACCCGCCCCCCGCACCCGCTGAACGACTCCCCGTCCCTTCCCCAGGCGCGCTGCACTGGGTTGCCCACCCCTACGTGCACGAGCTGCGCTACGAGGCGGCCTCGGGGATGGTCAGGGTGCGCACCACCACGCTGCTGGGGAACAGCAGGTGCGGCCGGGGGAAAGGGGGACAGCCGAACAGTCAGGCGGCCGAGCGGGGCGGCACGCTGGCGTAACGTTACCAGCGGTGCACCCCGACCGAAAGCGTGCCTTGCTGGTAGGGCGAGGCCGGGCTGCGGTTACGGCTCCCCTTTCTCGTCCCCCGCATGCTGCTGCAAGCACCTGTTGGAGCCCTCCGTGGGACTCCGGGCCTAGTGCGTGCCCTGCTCCGGCCTCCCTCAACACCTCGGCCCTGCGTCCCCAGGTGGCACGAGTTCTCGGTGGAGGACGTGCAGCCGCTGCCGTGGAACCGGCCCGTGGCAACATTCATGGTGAGGGCCGCGGGTTGTGGGGCCTGGGGTGCAGGTGGGGGTACTTGCTTGCGGAGTTTCCCCGGACCGCGTCGGACGGTCGGAGGCCGATGCCAGGCAAGGGCCAGCGCAGCAAGGCCAACACCCTTTTGCAAGCCCCTGCGCCCCACACACCTGCATGTCCTGCACCCTCCGGTCCCGCCTGTCGCCCCTCCCCTCAGGCCCGCGGCCAGTTCTACTACATCGACGTGTACTCGTTCCCCGACGAGGCCCTGCTGCGTCGCCTCACGCCGGACGAGCAGGACGTGCCGCAGGTGGGGACAGGAGGGGGAGGGGGTGGTGAGCAGGGCTGCTGCACGCGGGTGTTGGGGGCGAGGGCGGGAGGGGGCGGGCACTGCGCTCCGGCGTATAGGTTGGGAAGGGCTGGGCGGGAGTGTGCGGGAAGAAATTTAGCGGGGTTGACTGGCGGCGGGATGGCCGCCAACACCCACACGCGGCTGCAGGCAGGTGGACAGGAACTGCCGCCGGTGGGGGGGAGGGGCAGGGGCTGGAGGGACTGAGGGGTATGGCGAAGGCATCCGCAAGCCATGCTCCCGCCCTCTGCGGGAACGGGAGCCGGGGGCGGGGCATCAACACACTGGGTCCGATTTGCATCTGCTCCAGCCAACAGCAGCCACCAGCATAGACGGTGCTTGCACATGCTAACCGCACTCGGTTTTCACTACGCCTCCCCTTTTTCCCAGGGCTACAAGGACAAGGACGATGACGACGACTGACAGCATGGGGGTGGGGGAAGGCATGGTGGGGGGGGAGGCGTGGTGGCGCTGGTGAACGGTTCCGCAAAAGGCGACCCGCACCCCCGCTCCCTGGGGCGTAGGTGCCGTGCCCTGTGGATGCAGATGTGCGGAGGGAGGCGTGTCCGGAGGGGGCGTTGCAAGTGCCCTCAGCTGGGTGGCGCAGCTCGGGGCCTATGACGTCACTTCGGTGGCTACGCTGGGCTGTTGCAACAACAAAGCACACAGGGGCGCCGACGCAGCCGTTGCGGTGTGCATGTGGTGGGGCAGCACGGGCGACAGGGCGGCAACGGAGATTGGGCGAGGTGCTGGGCTTGGCAGCGGGCACGGGCAGACGTAACAGTCGTCCTTCGGTGTGTAGCAGGATGAGGTGCAGTGGAACAAAAAGCCAGTGTCGTCCAATGTGTACATGCGTATTGCTTTGGGAGGGTTTTCTCGTTGTCCTATTGGGGTGGTGGGTTGCACGCGGCACGCGGACCTGGTGGGGTTTCCCAAGCAACACCCAACTGGATGGCTAGGAGAGGTGCCTTTCTCACGCCAGTGTGCTCTGTGGGAGATTGTGCGACGGCGGCGGCACTTGCAGCGAATTCGACACAGCCTTGACACAGACAAGGACCCTGTGGCCTTCAAGATCCTGGCTCACTAGCCCACCAATCACATTTGACGACCAGGACGTGCCGCTTGTTCTGTGTCGCCCTGCCCTTGGCGTGCACAACGAGCACATGGCCCGCTCCACAACTCCAGCACCTGAGAAGGGATGGCGTCTCTCCCCCACGCACTACCACAAAAGCTGCAGGGATAGGACATGGGCAATTAAACTGCTCCATTGTCACCATTGACCTAAACTGTAAAACCATACATACATACATTGTCAGGACAGAGAACGCAGCCCGTTAGCTCACAAGGCCGCACTTGCGCTAGGGCTAAGTCAGGTGGCCAGCACGCAGCGCGGCATTGGTAACGTCTGCCCTACACCAAGAGAGAACAATGAAAAGAACAATGTGTATGCACCACGTTCTTGGTTAGCACATCCCTTGTTGGAGAGAACAATGAATAGAACAATGTGTATGCACCACGTTCTTGGTTAGCACATCCCTTGTTGGAGAGGGCTGTTAGACTGCTGCCCAACCGAGCGTCACCGACACGTGCGCATAGCGCCTGGCGTCGTCCTGCCTGACTGCAGCTGCCGTGCCGCGGTGTGCTGGACGCGTCGACCCCTCAAATAAGGGGTTTGCGACGAATGCTTATCCGGAGCGTGCATGCACGTGCAGCACAGCCCTAACGGCAGCTCCACGAGTACAAGCCCACGGGCCGCCTCCCGGCATCACGCACAGCCTTACCCCTCCCAAGTCCATAACGTTCATTGAGCCTTTTGTCATGACCGACCGCCCGCGGCTGCGCGGCAACGCACAGCCACACCAGCAGCCCCTTACAGCTCACAGGCAAAAAAGATCGTATGATATCTTTCTAGACGTCCCTCTTGCTGCGTCTCCAACCGCCCTCACTTCCCCCTGGCTGGGTTGAGCTCCGTATCCAGGCTGCCCGCCACGTGCCCCACCACCGCCACCGCCCACCGCTGAGGCAGCTGCGCGTCCGGCCCGCCCAGCCCCACTGAGGCCAGGCGGTGCACCGACACCGTTATGCTCAGCGCCGCCCCAGCCAGGGGCTTGCTGATGAGCACGCGCTCCACGGTGTTGACGCGGTCGGGCTGGGCGCCGGGGGAGGAGCCTGGGGGAAGGGAGCGAGGAGGAAGGGGTTCGGCGTAGGAAGGCAGGATGGCAGTTGAACTCTGTAGAAAGACTGGGCGATTCCAAACTTAATAAAAGAAACCAACCCAACCCGTGACCAGACCTCGCCGTCCCGGGGGAGAGAGGGTGCGGTGGGGCAGCGAGCGGCTGGGGCAAGGAGCGGGGGAGCAGGGTAGTGGTGCTGCCACGGCTACGATACACCATGCCACTGCCTTGCGACCCAGCAGCCTGTCGCCTATGCAACCAGCCCCCTGCATGATTGTTACGCACGCCCAGTAGTGCGCACGGGCAGGCTGACGGACTCACCGCACTCACCAAGCGCACTCACCGCAGCCTAAGGGTCCTCACGAGGCTCCCCACCTCCAACCCCACACGTCACACCGCCCCACCCGCGTTGCCCAGCAGCACCAAGTCGGCACCGTCCGGCCCGCCGCCCCTCAGCGTGACGGTCAGGTCCAGGTCGTTGACCAGCTTTGACTGTACGGCAGGGTCGGCGGGGTAGTCGTACCACACCAGGACCACGGATACAGGGCTGCGGGGTTGGGCGGCGCGGGTAAGGAGGATGGGGAGTGGGGGTGCAGATTACACTTGGCCGCGACGGGACTGGCAGTTGAGGCGCACAGTATACAGCAACGCCGTGCATGCACGCCATGTCACAGGCGCAAACATGTCACAGGCGCAAACAACATGGACACCGCATGCCGTGGTCCTTGGGGGGGCATGCCGTGGTCCTTGGGGGCACAAGGCCTTCGTTCGTCTGCTCGCGCATTGCGTCTTCGCTCACCCTTGCCCGGTGGCCGTGAGGCCGCCCATCTCCTTCCGCTGTCCCTCCTCCGTGAACGCCCCCATGTCCGCCACCTGCAGCCGCATGCCGGGCGCCTGGGCCTTGGGGGGCAGCGCCGGGCCCTGCCCTGGTCCCGGCGTGCTGAGGGGCAGGGAGGCTGGCAGGCTGATGCGGCCGAAGCCCTGCATGCCGTCGGGCCCGGCGCCCAGCCGTGCGCCCAGGGCCACGTGGGAGCCGCCCTGGGGTAGGCGCAGCGGGGATGGGAAGGGAGAGAGGCAGGGCGCAAGAAGGCACGTGGTATGAGGAGACGTTTGGCCATGCCGTACATGCGGGAGGACGTGGGGGGGGCTCAAGAAGTGTGGGTGTGCCGGGTGTGCCGGGGGGAAGTAGGAGCGGGGTTGTCGCAAGCAGATAGCATGCGGCATGGACCCTGCTACGCAAACGCACCTTGAGTGACTTGGCACCCGCGATCATGACCGCCTGCAAGCAAGGACGGAGCAGCGGCTTGCAAGTGGCGTACGGGCAGTGCAGCAAGGGCAGGGCCCTCTTGGACAGAAATCTGCTGGCTTTCCTTTCTAAATGCCTGCACGCCTGTCGACTGCTTACACCAATTTCGCTGCCGCAGCCCTATCCCGGTATCCGTGTGAACGCTGCGCATGCTTGCCCGTTGGTGCACCACACCGCCTCATTTCTGCTCCCTCGGCCCCTGTCCTCCCGCCCTATCTCGCCCTTACACTCCTGCAGCCCAAGCAGTCGTACCTAACCACTCGGTGGCTGCCCGTGCACCCTGCTATTGCCACTGCACCACCTGGCGCCTGTCCTCTCTGTGCCGATTTTACCCCAGCGACTCTGCACCGCCGCTCACCTTGAGCAACATGCCCGAGGGAATGAAGGGCGTGGCGGCGGCGCTGGAGTTCCTGCCATCGGGGTAGAAGCCAGACCTGCGGCACCGTACGGGGCGCAGTGGGTGGTGGACCGTGGTGGGGGCGCGTCCCGGTTGCTGAGCGATGCCTAGCATGCAATGAGATGACTGAGGGCGAGTTTCACACAATTTCCAAGCATGCATGTTGCTGTTCAGCTGCAGTGATGCTTGGCGCCCAAGCGCTAAGGGTGACACTGTAAAAGTACAGCCACGTGTTGCACGTGGCCAAACGTGTGCCACTGGCCGTGTGATTCACCGCGATGCCACGTGTTGGGTGACGTAATCTTCTGAGCACCTAACTGCCTCCCTCCCTTACCATAACAACCCAACTGTCCTCTTACTGTCCGCACCTAAAGTACTGCCGCATCAATGCCGCGTGGCCCGCCGCCTGAGGATGATTGGGATGACGTCGGGTTTAGGGGCCGGGCATGAGGCATGAGGCATGGGGCATGGGGCATGGGGCATGGGGCACGGGGCACGGGGGCACGGGGCATGGGGCACGGGGCATGGGGCACGGGGCACGCGCGACGGTCAGTGGCGTAAGCCATGTGTTGGTTGTAGTTTGTGCGGAGGCCATTTGGCTATAATTCCTGAGGGCGGCAGCTCATGGAGGCAAGGGGTGGGACCTTATACAGATTCGCACGTATAGCGTTTGAGCACCGTGACAGCTATGCAATGGCAGTGCATTATGCACTAGCCACACGGGTGCATCGGCCACCCACCAGCGGTGCCGCCATGGAGGTGCCCGAACGCGCCTCCGTGCGGGAGCTGCAGGTGGAGCCGCCTGGCCATGGGAGGAGACCGCCTGACATTCTTGGAGGAAAAAACGTAAGCAGGCCTGAGCAATTCGACTCAGCCCCTAGGTTTGCAGATCCCCGCAGGCACGGCCCCTGCGACGTGCGTCGTGTGCTGCACGTGGGTTAGTAGTGACTGGTGCTTGCCATAGTACCGTACTTATGTGGCCAGATAACTCTCCTAAAGCCCCGTACGACTGACCAGGTATTCTTCAAAACATCCTCGGACTTGGACCCCGTCTGCAACTGCTGCTATCCCCGCCCCTGTGACTGCCCAGTCGCCCCCGCCAGGGCCCGTCTCTCCGAGGCCCGCACGCCACACCCGCCTGCGGCCAGATGGGCAGCCCAGGTGCCGCCCTGGTTCCGCCCCCGCATGCTATCCACGCCATGCTGGCTTACACCTGCGGCACGTGGGCCACGCACCCTGCCCCCGCATTACTACTACTACCACTACCACCCATTCGCGTTACTGCTTTCTTGTTCCCCCCCCGCACCCGCCCACCTGATGCCGCCTTGTCGCTGGCCGCCGACACAATGTCCCCCCCTGGGCCCACCACGTCCGGCTTGATGCGGCCGTCGGGCGTGGGCCCGAACGACGAGTACAGCGCCACGTTGCCGGGGTTCTCGCGCACCTGTGGGCGCAAGCAAGGGTGAGACATAGCAGCAGCGCGCATTGCCTGGTACGCTGCACGTGGCGACTGCTAAACCCAGAGTGCAGTGGCAGTGCAGCACGTGTCGAGGTCCGCGCGCACCTGCGAGTGGGCGTGGGTGTGTGCGCCGCAGGTGCAGCTCACCTGATCTTGCACCCTAAAGTTGATACCAGATAGCACGGACCTGCTACGTATAGCCTAGGAGTCCGTATCGTCTTCTTCATCGGATACGTATGCGCGACTTAACACGCACCCCAGCCCAGTCAATCCCACCGTCTTGCGCGTCAGCGTGAGCGCCACCCCCGCGCTGGCGTTCCCCACCACCCAGCCGCCCAGCAGTGGCGGCAGTAGCGAGCAGGGGAGACCCGTCACGCCCGCCGGCTGTGGCACGCCCGTGGGCAGCAGCGGCAGCAGCGCCACCACCGCCAGCGCCAGCCCGCCGGCCTGCCGTACGGCCTGCGCCGCCGCCGTGTCTCCGCAGTCAAGGGAGTACTCCCGCTGCACCACCACCACGGCACCGCGGGCCGAGGGCGGCGCCGTGGCCAGCCAGCGGCAGGCGTTGGGGGAGGGGGCCACCACCAGCGGCACCTGGGCGGGGGCGTGGGTCACGTGGGGACAAGTGGATCACTACGACGAGGGAATGCAGCGAGACGGACAACTTTCTGTCTGCGGGACGAGGTCATGCACGGTGCCTTGAACAGCGTCCACCACTGCGCGGCGTGCTGTGCTGTGGTGCGGTCTCTGCGTCATGCAGCTCACTGCTGACCGACCGGTAGGGGGCCAGCAGGATGGGCCCCTGCTCACCGACTTCTTGTTGCGGATGACGTCCTTAAGCTTGGGCTGCGCCTCGGACTCACGGAGGTACACCTGGAGGGGGGGCGCAGGGGAGGGGAGGGCGAACGAGCACCGCGAAAGGGCGAACAGGTGGACGACTGGGACCTGCGAGGGACAAGGTATTGAGCGCGGCGCACATGGACTCCACCAACGCAAGGTTGCGCGTAGGGAACAAGACATGGCGGCCCAAGCCAAGACGGCATTTAGGCAGTCGCGTTGGTAGTTGCGTACATATCTTCCGTGCAAGCCGGTCACACCAAGCCGAACCCCAACACCACGATCCCAGTCCTCCTGTCCCACCGTGAACTCCACCGGCGCCCGGCCCGCCGCCCCGCCGCTGCCCCGCACAAGGTACACGTCGTCGGCCTTCCCCTTCCTGCGCGCCTTGGCCGTGGCGCCCACCACCACGGGGCTCTTGGCGTGCGACTCGGCGTTCAGCGTGCCGCCGGGCAGCGGGCCCAGCAGGCCTGCGGGGGGGAAGGGTACAAGGGGAAGGGGTTGTACGGGTGGGGGATGTGGAGAAGGTAATGGGGCTGCAGGGCAGGTGGGCAAGTGGTGGTGAGGAGGGTAAGCATCTCGGGAGCGGTGTGGGCGGTGTGGACAGCAGGTCCTGGTGCCGCCGGGTGGGGCGCCAAGCGGTCATGTGCGAGGACGCCGTGGTCTGTGTGAATAGCGACTAGCACAACTGTGTATGCGGTGCTGTGGTCACGGAAGGAGGGCCACTGGGCAGGGGGCCCAGTGGGCGTGGCAGGCCAGGGTGGCGCGTGGCAGTGGAAGGCCAAGGGTGTTGGGTGCGGGGTAGCCATCAGGGGGTGGTGCCGCCAGGTGGACGCCCCAGCACGCCTGCAAAATGCAGCGTGGGGTCCATGAGGTGCCGCCGCCTGCTGCTCATGCGCCTCGGTAAGAGCTGGCCAGCGCACGTGGTTGGGGCCTCTGTGGGAACCCACGGAACCACTGCCTTCCGGCTCCCTACTTTCCTCACCCACCCCTTTACCCGCTACCGAACCTCTTACACACTCTGTTGCTCACCATAGTTGCCCGCGGACCTGAAGCACGCCACCATGGGGTTGCGCCACAGGAACAGGTCGTAGCCTGCACAGCCGGGGAGGGCAACCGCAGGGTACCCATGCTTCACAAAATCCAATAAAACGCAACAGACCGGTATAAATGGCCAGAGGAGCCCACAGCCGTATGCTGTCGAAAGGGCTTGCACGGCTTACAGCGTATCGGAGCAGGGTGTTGGGTGGTGAGAGTGTGGACTTGCAGTGGAGGCAATAGGCTGGCCGTTGTAAACCCGGTCCCAGCCCGCCGCCCTGCCCTGCCGCCTGTCCTGTGCCCCGCGTCCTGCCCCCACCTGCCGCCAGGTCGTTGTAGGGGGTGTCCAGGCTGCCCCACGAGTCGCTGATGATGGCGGCGCCTGCATCCGTGTGCAGCTGGGGAAGGGGAAGGGCGGGGGCGGCAGAGGCGGTGGTTTAAGATGGCGACCAAGGGGCCTTGGTCGCTCCTGCCGTGAACCTGCCTTCCGCGCCCATCCTGCATGTCGTCAGGTGCGCAGTGGCCACTGCATGCATGGCAGTACAGTCACTTGCTTGCTGTCGAGATGGCCACCTCGCCACAGCACTGAGTCGCACCGGAAGCCTGCATCCGCGAGACCATGCAGCGCCATCAGCACGTCACCAGCACACCAGCGCGTCACCAGCACGCACCGGAAAGTAGTTGTCCGCCAGGGGCTTAGGCAGGTCGAAGCGGGTAGGAGAGCCGCCGTCCACGAAGGAAAGGCGGGCGCGCGGCGCGGCGCCTGTGGCGGCGTCGTGGCGGGCGGGAGTGTACGGCAGCTGCGCGCCCGCCACGCTGCCCGCCACGTGCGTGCCGTGGCCCGCCTCGTCGCCGTACAGGGCGCCTGGCGGGCAAGGAGCCAAGCGGAGATGGGAAAATGAGGACTTGGCAGGGTGCAATGGGCCGTAGAAGGTGAGGCGCAGGTTGCGCTGTGGCATGCAGCGATGGTGGTCAAAAGAACGCAAGAAATGGGGCACATGCGTCAAGGACGTCGGCGCACGGCTTTTCCTCCAGGGGATACGAAGCGAGGCAGCGGTCTTGATGCCATTAGTCTGCGGCAGGCGTCCAGGCCGTGCGCCACCCACCTGGCGCCACCACGTACTGCACCACCTTGCGGTGCTCCGGCAGCTGCAGCCGGGAGGACGCCCCCGCCGCCAGCCCGCCGTACTCCGTGCCGCCGTACCGCGGGTCGGCGAAGTAGCAGCTGCCCAGGTTCAGCCCCGAGTCAGCCACCTGGGGCGTAAAAAGAAAGAGGGTGGGTGCAGCTAGCGGGTGGAGACTTCTGAACCCTGCGCATGCACGCAAGATGCCCTGGTGCCAGAGTGGCTTAGCGATGGGCTGCGTTGTTTGGGTATGGAAAGAGGTGCTGCGGAGGGGCACCTTCGCGGGCCACAAGCACCCACCTACGCTCAGTCGCAGTCACCTCAGTCACAGAGCCCACTGGGCACCATGGGTGCACGGCACGTGGCGCCCGTGCCCCACTCCTCATGCCACGTACCCACGTACACGCCCCACGCCTTACGCAACGCCACACGCCCCACACCCCACTCACCCCCACAACCTCCCCTGCGCCGTCTAGCCCCGCCGCGTGGTACGGCCGGGCGCTGAGGCCGCCAGCCAGCGGGTCACGCGACTGCGCCGCAGTAATGTCACCTGCGCACACGCCAATGGGTGGCGCAGTTAATGCAGAAGGGGGTTTGCGATGTTGCTACCGCATATCAAGTGTCGCCTCCTGCTGGTCCGCCCTGCTACGGCAAGCTCTCCTGGTGTCGTTTCCCCTTCAGGCGACGGTATCCCGAGGCTACCCTGCCCCGGATCCTCCTCGCTGTTTCTCACGGCCTCCTGACAACCCCGTCCCCCACCGTTCTGCGTGAGCACGGCCGCGAAGGCGTTGTCCAGCTGCTGCCGCGCCCGGGGTGCTACCCAGGTCACTAGCGGCTGCCGCGCCAGCCACCGCACGCCGCGCCGCAGGTCCTTGGCAGGATAACGTGGAAAGGAATTCTGGTGAGTAATGCAGGCATTGGAAGGCAGGACAGCACAACAGGACCGAGGGCGGCGGTGGAGCACCGGAAAGCGACGGAAAGCGTGAGGTGTGACAGCAACGTCGTGGTGAGGGGAAGCCTCTTTGGTCTGAAAGCCAATCGCAGCATAAGCGTGAGTGTGTGCACACTCGTACGACGTGCCATGCACACTGATAGATCCCTGCACCATGCCGTACCTTCTCGCACAGGTAGATGTCCAGCACCGCCGCGCCGGGTCCCCACGTGCCGCCCAGCACGTGGCCGCTGCTCACGTCGCGCGGCGCCAGCACCACGGGGTAGCACCCGCCGCCGCCACCATTGCTCCCACTGTTTGTTCCATTGCCCCCTTGAGCCCCCTCGCCCCCGCCAGCACCCTGCGCCGCTAGCACAGCCGCCAGCGCCGCAGGCCAGTCCACCTCGGCCGCCTCTAGCACCTCTGCCGGTGCGGCAGGCAGCAGGTGTGCAGACACGCCGTACCGTGGTTCGCCCTCCAGACTGCCGCCCGCCAGCAGCCTGCCCCGCACAGCCACATGGTGTGCCACGTGGTGGGGTGCCAGCGTGTCCAGAATATGCAGAAGCTGCCCGCCTGACTGCATGTTTGTGCCTGCACCTTCGGCGGAACTGGAGCCCGAGCCCGGTGCGTCAGTCAGCTGGTTGTGGTGGGAGCTGCGGTCCGGGTTCCCCACACCGCCAGCTGCTGCACTGTGAGCCCGCAGCCGCCGGCGGCCCCCGCTCGGGCCCCCCCCAGCGTCCGCAGCGGCCTGCACATCCCCGTCCCGTGCCGCATCCGTCAGCCGCTCACCACCCCGCCGGCACCCCCATCCTCTTCCGTGCTGCCCAGCTGCTCCCACTCGGGCGCCACTTTGTAGGTAGGCTTGTAGCGGGCCTGGGGCAGAGGGGTATGCATGACAGTCGGCACGTGTGTACACCTCAAGCGGCCGTTGGCCCGGATGATCTCTTCCAGTCACTTGCATTGCGGATGCAAGCATGCAGGTGACCTTGCAGGTGGCATTTCGGCCATCACCCTCACATCTGGTTACGATAAGGTTGACCCATGAGCTGGCAGCAGCCTGTGCAAGCTCTAGGCACTGCCCACCAGCGCCGACCCACCGTGGGTGCCCCCGTCCCCGCCACCACCTCCCGCATGGCGCGCGGCGTGGCTGCCACCAGCCACGTGTCGTCTGGCACGTACGACACTATGACGGACCCACGAGACACCAGGGCCCTCCTCAGGGCCTCAGTCGCACTGCCGGTGTGCCCCACCAGGTACAGCCGCAGCCCCAGGGCGTCGCCCCATGCGCTGTGGGGGTCGCTCCCTGCGTCCTGGCCCGCTGGACTGCCAGTGGCAGCCGTCACAGCTGAGAGGTCGTCGGCCTCATCCAGCACCCTGTAATGGTCACGTGGCGTTTGAGGACTGAAGGCAATGTGCTCCGTCTTGCGCGCGGCTCAAAGCTTGTACGCTGCAGCCCAATGGTGTGCCATGCCTGGCCCAGCCTGCCCCCCCCCCGCTACCCGCGCAATTCCGCACAGGAAGTGGAGTTGTAACATGAAGCGTCTGTTCATGTACGTGATGGCTTACCCAAGCTCTATGTCCCCGGTCCTGAGGTGCGCTATACGCGCGGCGCCTTCCGCGTATGCAAGGGAGATGCCCAACGTTACTGCCTTCAGGAAGAGGAGGAGTAGACCAGCGCTGCACCCCCGCTTCATTGTGCTCCTTATTTTTGTAGCCAGTGATTATTGCTATCTGCGCGCGGCCCTGCTGCTCGCACTTGCGGGCATCGGGTGCTGTAACCTCAGGTAGCATGGCGGGACATCGCTTTACCGATGCACAGGCGTATCGCTAACACTTCTCAGCATATATGTTATCGGAAGCTGGAGACGATGCTTACACCTCTCGGTTTTCGCAGCCCACCACCCGAAGCCGTACATTATGTCATCTACGAGTCTTTCGACCGACTACTTAGAGACCTTGTTTGTGACAGGGCCACCTCCTGGGCCTCCATCACCCTTTCGCTTCGTTGGAACGGCCGTGGTGTGTCTCAAACGTCTCAGGCATCAGTCAACGGCAGCGATGCAGTACCAAGTCAACCCGGAGCCGCTGTTGCTGCAAAGCATGTGAACGAGTTTCCTGCAACCGCGTTACTAGGCACGGCCACGATACGGTGCTGCGAATGCATGTTGTGGCAGCGCTGGTGCCCCGCTGGGCAGGTAGACTAATCGTTGGGGCTTTAATGTGGGCTGCAAGGTGCAGGGCTCACATGAACTCCCGATTTGCTACTGCTGACAGTGCCCCGTCAGTGCCCTGTCTCCCGCACTCTGAAGTTCAGAGGAGAACTCTAGAAGCTCTGCCTTGTTGTGGGGCCACTAGATTGTAGAGTGTGTGCCTCTGCGCTCTGGGTATCGATGTCACTCCAAGAGGTTACCATAACCCCTCCACGCTTCCCGCCACCGCCCGTTCCAGCAGGTCCAGACCAGCGAGTTGCGTGGCTCAAAATGGAAAGTAGAATGTGCAGGATGAATTACAGGATCACGAGTTACAACCATGCATGGATAAGCACACACAGGTACACGTGACCCTCAACACAACACCTCAACACGCCTCAGCCACCAGTATCCACCAGTCCGCATGGATGCATGGCACGCCATGCAGAGCCATGCGGGCCGATACTGGCGAGGCACCATAGCAACAGTCAACGGTCACCGCCGTTGAGTTCATAAGCACGCATCCGCATGGGCAGTCAGTTGATGCCGCCGGGGGCTGCAGCGTGGCGTCAGGACCGGGCCAAGGACAGCGTCCTGCAGAGCCCATGTCCCTCATCTTGCCTCCCGTGGCATCAACTCCTCCCTGCAGGCACGGCGCGCGGCGCCAAGGGACAAGTACGGCGTCAGCTGCCCATCCCATCCCACAGACAGGCTGCTGAGCATGGCCGCCGGCTGAGCACGAGCATGGGCAATGCCAAGATGCACCGCCTGTCCAACGTTATGGCACTGACAGCAGGTTGAAAGGTGCCTCGGCACAGCTAGCGCTGCAGTGTGCAGGATATAAGGGTACCCCCTGCGTAGGCCCGCTTACCCATGACGGTGCGGAAGGGTTGCGCGGTGTGAGCACCGCCCCCGCGTGGTTCACGCACGCAGTAGGCGGCTACTTGGCCAGCGCGGCGCCAACCTTGTCCAGGATGGCCTGCATCTTCTCGGCACTGTCCACGTGACCCATGCCGTTCTGCTTGCTGTGCACCAGCTCGCCGTTCACCTCGACCTCGAAGAAGCCTGGCGGGAGGACAGGGAGGGAGGACGCGTCAAGCCGTGCCAAGCCCAAACCGTAGGAGGGTGCACGGTGCAATCTGCTGGTGGTTGAGCCCGTGGGGCGGACGGTTGCCCGTCTGGGCTCGCCACAGTGGCCGCCACCCTGCTCAGTACTGCCGAGGTGCAGAGCTGGCCTTGTGCCATACACGGAAGGTTCCTCGTGCTTGTCTGAGTCATCAAGTCCTTTCGTCTCTGCAAGGCGGCTCGTGGCTGAAGTGCACAAAAATATACGTACATAATGCTGTGATGGTTCAAACCTACCGGTGGCGTGAGGCGTCGCCTCAAACGAGAACGTAATGTCCGCTCCGGGGAACTTCTGCTTGATTGCATTTTCTAGCCTGCAACAAAGACAGCAGCACAGTCGTGTAGGTAAAACTTTGACGCTGACGGCACACAGGAAAGAGATAGTGGCAGCTGAGAGCACGAGGGCATGTCAGTCAACGAGGGCGCCTCCGTACAAGGCAAAGCTGCATTCCATTTGTATGCTGCACATGCTGAGCATCTTGGCACGCAAGGCAGCAGGCAATGGCTGACAGCCTGCACGAGTGCCATGCCTTGATTTCGGTTCCCCACTCACGCTCGGTAGCGCGACCCGTATCCCTGTTGATGATAGGGAGGAGAACGGCGTGATGAGAATCAAGTCGAGGCGTGCGGAAGTCGTAAAGAAACACGTAAGTCGCATCGCCGACGCACACGCCCATACGCCGCCAAGCGTAGACCTTGCCATTGTGAAGCTCTATTACTGCGTAAAACACCACCAGAACTTACTCAGCCACCGCAGTAGAGCACGTGAAGCTTGACGGGAGCCATGTCGCTGGGAGGCGGAAAGGGCCTTCACAGCTGCGAAGGTACGATAGGCGTTGAGCACTGAAGGTATGTGCAGTTGCTTTCAGCGTTTGCAAGGCAGCACACTTGAGCGAGTATATAAATGAGGGTTGCGTACGGGGGTTCCGGAGGACGTCGGTTCCTCGAGGCCAGAGCCAGCCCACTGACCTACCGCAAAATGGGCTAGACATCTATCAACGCCATTGTGTAGCAAGTTAGAGCTCCTTGCTCATGGCTTTCTGACAAGACTGACCTCAGGACTCCAGCAATATGGGTAACGACTACGTGGCCCGAAAGTCCGCGAAAAAGCGCAAGAAGAAGGAGAGGCAGGAGGTCGGAAAGGATGGCGTTGCCCGTCGCGAGCGCCGCCGCAAGAAAATTCGGCGGCTCTGCCAGGTGAGGGAAATGCAGTAATCAGGGGCTTCGCGTCGACGAGCACTCACAGGCAGTGACGACCTATGTGCTGCAACCCAAACATACATTGCAGGGAGTATGCTACAAGCCCCCGGAGCTAACTGCGGCGGACAAGGCGGAGCCTTGGGACCAGGACGACACCATGGCCGGGGTAAGCAAGTTGTACGTGCCCTGCCGAGTGCCATACGTCCCTTGACGGTTATGCTTCCAGGGAAGACTACTAGATTGGGTATGCAGCCGGGTGCGCAGCAGCCAGTGCAGCAGCATCAGCGGCGGCAGCGGTGGTGGCGGCAACGGGCCTTGCCGAGCGAGGTGCTGATGAGCAAGGTTGGAAAACTACTGGGATGCCGCCAGAGCGGCCACATCAGTACACCTGCCTTTAACGAGGCCTCGCTGCTGCCCACGGCACCCGTTTCCCACCTTCACTAGGCCCCTGCGTACGACAGCGACATTGAGGAAGCCGAACGGCGGGCGCAGTCCAGCCGCCAAGCCAGCACCAGCGCCGCCGCCGCAGCAGCAGTGGCCGCCGAGGCCAAGCAGCCACGCGCCGCCAAGCGCGCACGCCACGAGAAGGCCAAGAATGCCGGGAAAGCCGCGAACGGCCCGCACTCGAGCGACCCAGATGACGCAGATGCTGACGCAGATGGCGGGCGGAAGGGCGGCGGCATGTCGACGTCCGTACGGCTGCTGGACCCGGCGGCGCTGGCGCACAACGCCCGGCAGGCGGCGCTGCGGAAGCTGCCGCCGGGCGCGCGGCCGGAGGCGGCCACGGCGGCGTTGGACCCCTACCCGCCGCTGCTGCAGGCGTGCATGCTGGGCTGCGGGCTGGTGGAGCCCACGCCGGTGCAGGAGCGCAGCTGGCCCCCCGCGCTGGCGGGGAGGGACGTAGAGGTGGGGGCGGGTAGTCGTGGCTGCTGGGGTTCTCGGGCAGGGCGTGGGGACCTGGAGCTGTAGATGGTGTCGGGCCCTGGGGCATGCTGGGGGCCGGTCGGGCTGTACATGAGGGTATCTCGGACACGCCGTGCATTCCTAGAAATTTGCATTGTAAGTTGGCTGTCAGGGGAGTTTTGGGTATGATTCAAGACCGGCTTTCACCTCCACCCGCCGCATGGCATAGGGCTAGCGGCAGTGTGGCCCCGCAACTCCATCGCACCAGATTGCTCTGGTCCTTGATTGGGTCCCTGCATGCTCGTCCCCGCCCCTCCTCCTACAGGGCATTGCGGAGCCTGGCAGCGGGAAGACCTTTGCGTACCTGCTGCCTGGACTGGTCAAGCTGCAGGTGGGTGGGACTCGTGGTTCGCTTCGTTTGACAGCGCTGTTCGGCGTGTTGGTTTTGGGCAAGGGCTGGGCACGGCCGCAGGGGCTGCCTAGAGCCCAAGCGCTTGGACCTGGTGGGCACACGCAGCGTCGGCGGTGATGAAAGAATTGTTTATCCGCGCTGCTGATCTAGCAGATGAGGACAAAGGACAAAATGGTTGAATTTCTTGATCTGAGCCGACGCCGCGTTTTACGGCACTAGCAGCAGCCAGCAGGTACACGCAAGTGCTCGCAGGGTGGGGAGGGGGCTTCGTCTTCGCTGCTTGTCAGGGATGTGGCACAGTGCACCCGCACAGCACCATCCTTTGTGCAGTGATCACCATACGGGCGCAGGGTTACGGACCGTAGAGCTACCATGCACGGAAGCGGCACGCAAGGGGGTCTGGGCCCCCGTGGGCGGTGACGAATCGTGAGTTTATCCGCGCTACCTAGCACGGCCGTGCGATGCCGATATAACTCTATTGGTTGAATTTCTTGATCTGAGCCCCCAGCTTCGCGCATCTACCACTTGCACACACACCACACTCCTTCTGGCACGCTCTGTTCACGCCCCACTGTGGGCGTTGAGCAAGAAGCTGGCACACTGTCTCACCTGCTGCTGCCGCCGCTCCTGCTGCCCCTGTGCTCGCAGGAGGCCGGCCACTCCGCCGCCACCTCCCCCGAGGGGCCCGCCATGCTGGTGGTGCTGCCCACACGCGAGCTGGCGCTGCAGGTAGGTGCGTGTGCGGGCCTGGTCCAGCTGACCTTGGGTTGCCCCTGGGATGGGTAAGACTTGAGCTCTGGCTCGCCTGTGGTGCCAGCTGGCCGCTGCAATCACAGCTATACGTGCATGGTGGGAGGGGCATGCATGGGCTCTCGGTCGGCTGCTGCTTGGATGGGGCCAGGAGAATGGATGGTACGGCTATGACGAAACGATTGTTTATCCGCGCTGCTGATCTGGCAGATGAGGACAAACGACAAACTGGTTGAATTTCTTGATCCGAGCCAACACATCTATTGGCTTCACGCTGTCCGCGGTCTGTTTGAAGCCCATTGGCACGTGCATTTCCAGATGGCGGTGACGAACCACTTGTTTATCCGCGCTGCTGATCCAGCAGATGAGGACACAAAACAATAATGGTTGAATTTCTTGATCCGAGCCATTGCTCCTCCACCACGTGCACACCCTAACCGTACGGCACCTTGTCTGTGCCCTTGTGCTCGCACACGGCCATGATGAAAGAACTGTTTATCCGCGCTGCTGATCTAGCAGATGAGGACAAACGACAACTGGTTGAATTTCTTGATCTGAGCCGAGCAAGTCAGGAGGGACCCCCTTGGGGGCACACCACACCTACAGATACAGTACTCGCACAGTCACACGTGTACATGGACGCGCAGTTATGACACGCCACTTCATCGAACAGGTGTGCACCGCAGCAGTCCTCGAACATGCATGCGTACGGCGACATGGGCGGTGACGAAGCATGAGTTTATCCGCGCTACCTAGCACGACCGTGCGATGCCGATATAACTCAATTGGTTGAATTTCTTGATCCGAGCCCCCCCCCGGCACGCTGGGTGCACAAGAGCCGCCATGCACCTCGCCCTTGCCCATCCACAAGGGTCACACTGCGCCGCACTGGTGAATCGTAGTACAACCCATTGCACGAACGCCACTCTGCCCGAAACACCCATACCCACAGCTCCTTCGCGCAAGCCAGAAATACCCTCTCCCCTGGCTTCCTCACTCCCCGGCAGGTGGCGGGACAGTGTCGGCAGCTGCGGGCTGTGACGGGGCTGCGCACCGTGTGCGTGTTTGGAGGCGCGCCCAAGGAGGAGCAGGTGGGTCAACATTCGTTTCGTGGGCATGCGTGTTCGCGTGTGTGGATACCTGCTGCTGATCTACGTCCCATTCGGCTTTGTAGTTGACATTGCGAGTCCCAGCCACGTCACGCGCGCCCTCCACCTTCCCTCCTTCCCGCCTCTCTCATGCACTCTACCAAAGCTATCTGGACATATGCAGCCTTTTGCGGCCGTGCAGGGAATTCCTCGCGTCCATGCAGCTCACGACCCGCCGCATCTTGCTGCTGCCTCCGCTCCCCTCCCCGTCCAGGTTGCCCTGCTGTGCGGCCCCCGGCGCCCCCACGTGCTGGTGGCCACCCCCGGCCGCCTGCTGGACCTGGTGGACGGGGGGCACCTGGCACTCAAGGTGCGCATTGAGCCGTGGTAGCAACAGGCAGCATGTCACAAGAAAGTAAAGCATATGGCAAGACTTAGGCACATGAGCGGTGCATGCTGACCCTGTGGATAGGGCGTGGGGGCACCTTCGCGTGGGGCCACACCGCAGCGGGAGGGATGGGCAGGGGCTGGATGCTTTGGTTGTGGCGACCGCGGCGCCTGGCTCTACTGTAGGCCCCACATTCGTCCTCCCTTTTGACAAGCTAAGAGTGTGCAACGTGCCGTCCGCCCCCAGGGCCACGTGCGCTACCTGGTGCTGGACGAGGCTGACAAGATGCTGTCGCTGGGCTTCAAGGCGCAGCTGGACAGGCTGAGGGACATGATGCTGCCGGAGCCGGAGCGGGCAAAGGCGGCGGCGGGCGGGGGCAAGGGCGGCAAGGGGGCGGCCAAGGCGGCTAAGGGCGGGAGTGCGCCGGAGGCGGGGACGGGCGGCAGCAGCGGCGACCAAGCCGGTGGGCGGCCGCAGGTGCTGCTGTTCAGCGCCACCATGCCGGGGGAGGTGGAGGAGGCGGCGGGGCAGTGGCTGGCCAACCCGGAGGTGGTGCGGGTTGCGGCCGGGGGAGCCAACGCCATCAGCAGGACCGTCACGCAGGTGGGGGCCTGGGCGAGCGAGCGACAAGGGCTGGGTCCAGTTGTTGGTACAAGGCACTGTGCCGCGTGCCTGCCACCATCCAGGGGCCTTCGGGCGTAGCCTGCTGAAGAAGCTATTGTCCAGACTGCCAATCGCTGGCCATGCATCCTGGGGCGGCGCTTTGCCTGGTCCGCTCGACCACTCTCCGCTGCTGTTCGTTGCCGTGGCGAATACGCCCACGGATCTCGCACATGCGCATGCGTCTTACGCCTGTGTCGGAAACGCCCCTGCCGCCTTGCCGCGCAGGTGGTGCAGGTGTGCGCCGAGCACAAGAAGCCCGACAAGCTGCTGCGCCACCTGGCACGTGTCAAGGAGGCGGCGGCGGCGGCGGGCGGCCGCAACGCGCCGCGCGTGCTGGTGTTCGCCAACCGCGTCAAGACGGTGCGCTTCCTGGCGGGCACGCTGGCCAAGGCGGGGCACAAGGTGGCGCAGCTGCACGGCCAGCGCTCGCAGGCGGAGCGGCAGAGCGCGGTGACGGACTTCCGCTCCGGCAAGGTGCAGGTGCGTCCTGACCTGCCCTGCGTACTTTTACCACATGGACAACTTCGAGCCGGGCTTTCCAATAGCACATGCCTCCAGCTTCGTTGCTCTCTCCACAGTGTAAGAACGCAACCCAGGCCGCGTACCGGTATGCGTATGGCCGGGCGCCTACACCCCAGCCCCCATTCCTGAACCCACACCCGCACCCTGTACCCCCACCAGGTGCTGGTGGCCACCGACGTCGCCGCCCGCGGGCTGGACATCCGCGGGCTGCCCTACGTGGTCAACTATGACTTCCCGCCGCGGCTGGAGACGTACGTGCACCGCGTGGGCCGCACGGGCCGCCTGGCGGCCTTCGGCCACGCCTTCAGCTTCTTCACGCGCAACCTGGTGCGTGGCGGGGGGACCTGACCTGCAGCCGGTGGTCAAGAGCTTGCAGAGCACCAACTGCAGCCATGCAGCACTGTGGTGGCGCTGCGGCAGGAACAGGCTGCAGCTGTTGCACTTCAAATCTTACGAAGCCTTGAGCACACTGCGTCCCGTATGCGTGTCTTACACTGCAGTCGTGTAAATGCCGTACGGTCGCGTTGCCCACGTATCCCCGCCTGCAGGCCCCGCTGGCGCCCCCGCTGCTGGAGCTGCTGCAGGCGCACGGCCAGGCGGCGGATCCCAACCTGGTGGCGCTGGCGGAGGCGTGGAGGGTGGCGGAGGCCAAGCTGGGCGGCGGGGCGGCGGCTTCGGCGGCGCTAGCGCGCGCCGGCGACGGCACCAGCGAGGACCCCGACGGCGGCGGCAGCGATGACGGCGAGGAGGAGGAAGAGGAGGAGGACAAGGGGCCCAGCCATGCTGAGATGGTGCTGGGGGCGGCGGACGACCTGATGGAGGGCCTGGGCTCGCAGGAGGCCCGTGCGGTGGCGGCGCTGCTGAGGAAGAAGCTGGCCAAGCAGCAGCAGCAGCAGGCAGAGAAGGAGAAGGAGAAGCAGGTGCAAGGGGGGCAGGAGAACGGGAAGGAGGAGGAGGAGGCCAGGCCGGCAAAGAAGCACAAGAAGGGGCAGGAGAAGGGGGCGGAGGGGAAGGGTGGGGAGGAGGGCGGCCTGGCCGCGAGCGGCGCGCCGCGTGTGGTGCGGGCGGGCGACGCGCAGCTGGTGCCTGCCACGCGGGAGCAGCAGCGCGCGCAGGCGCGGGTGCAGAAGGAGATGCAGCAGCAGCTGGCGGCGGCGGCAGGCGGGGCGGCGGTGCCGGCGGCGCCGTTCATCCCCTCGAAACGGTTCACGGGCGCCAGGCAGGGGTACTACTTCAAGCTGGGGCCGCGCGGCCTGGGGTACTACCTGGACCCCCGGCAGAAGCCGCCGGCAGCTGCTGCAGTGGCTGGGGCGGGGGCGGGGGCGAAAGAGGGTGCCGGGAAGGCGGAGGGCGGCAAGGAGCAGCAGGGGAAGCAGCAGGCTGCTGGTGGCAAGGCCGCCGGGGCCGCCAAGCAGGGCAAGGAGGCGCAGTGGGGCCTGCCCACCAGGAACAAGCCGCTGGTGCCCATACCCCGCCCGGAGGCGTTCCTGTCTGACAGCGATGAGGAAGACGGCAGTGACGGGGGGAGAGGGAGCTCGGGAGATGACAGCGACAGCGGGGGCAGCGGCAGCGGGGGAGGGTACGACAGCAGCGGGTCAGGGGAGGAGGGTGGGGGCGGCGTGGCGGCGACAGCGACTCAGACCAGGAGGGCAGCGATGGAGGCGGTGGGGTGGATGGTGGGATTGACAGTGATAGTGAGGATGACAACGACGGGCTGCCGCTGGGTGGTCAGAGGGCGGTTGCGAAGGCCAAGCACAAGGCGCTGCCGGGGCGGCTGAGGAAGAAGCTGGCCAAGCAGCAGGGCGGGGGACAGCAGGGCAAGGGGGCGGGGCAGGGGCAGGGGGCGGCAGACAGGGGCAGCAGGGCGGGCGGGGGCGGGGCAGGGGCAGGGGGCGAGGAGAAGGAGGGCGAGGCGGGAGAGGAGGGGGCCGGGGCGAGCGGGGGAGAGGAGGAGGAAGGGGCCGGATCCCGGGCCGGGGCGGCAGGGGGAAGTGAGCCCGGTGGTGACTGTGGGCATGTGCAGGTGTCTTAACTGTGCAGTTCTAATGTATGTCGGCACGTGTTGCAAAGTAGAAGCATTGTAATGATATCATACGTTGTTGGAAGGGGCGCCCTCGTCGTTGACACTTTGACCACTACTGACGCTTCACTTTTGTGAACGATGACGGACGGACCGTGTGCCCCCCGTACCGTATACCGGTACGTGTATACCGTATGTACCAGTCTAAGCCCAAGGCCGTGACCATTGTCGAATGGAACGGTACGTGTATGTACCTCCCATGACTCTCTTGCTGTTTCGGTGAAGTTGTGCCCGTTCGAATCTGAAACGTGACGGTAACGTAACGTGGTGTGACCGCTGCCTTAACAAAGTGCAAGTAAACCACCTCCCCAGTCCCCAACATTCCCCACCCGGATAATCCAGTTTGTACCAAAAGCATCACGTGCGTGCGCAGGCTGATGGGTGTTAACCCTGGGTTTCATCAAGCTCGGGAGACTGGGGCTTTCAAGGCAGGTGTATCGGCTGCTGATTGGGGAACGGAACCGGCAGCGCCAAAGGAGCAAGGACAGCGTGCCTGCCTGTGCCGGCTGGTGAGTGGGAACCGGCAGCGCCCCGTGGGTCTGCGGCCAGCGCAACGCCCGCTTTGAGTAAGACAGTCATGTCACTGACTTACACATGGAAGGCCTTCGGTACCTTGTTTGGACTCGGCGACCAGTGCATGCGCGCTCTCGAGATTTTGAATGTTGGTATGTCATGACGTGCTCTACGTTTCCAGAGCACCGTTGTAAGCTCGACACAGTCTTCATGTTGTCATTCATTAATTGTGGAACCTTCTTGTGATCGCTGCCTCGATTGTCGGCGGTGATACACTGAGACTGAGGTTGGACGACTTCCGCTGGCACACAAGCACAGGACAGACAGAACAGCTGCAAGCACTGTAACCTGCTATCGCACCAACATACAACATGGCCGAGCATGCTCTCCCTAGCGAAGGCGAACTGCGTCGCCATTGCAAGGAGCTTCTTGCACCTGGCGCTACCGCTGACCGGATGCAGCGGGAAGGGTAAGAGTAAAAAAAGGCATACCACTCAAATAATTTAATTGGGTGTCCTAGCTCTCCCATGGGTCGGGGTGACCTAGGCCAGTGGAGGGCACCGGCACGCAGTAAGCACACAACCGAGCCCTACTTCTCAAGGTTGCTGCAGCAGCCTTCTGGCGAACCACCTCAGCTTACATTGCCGCCGTGACTCTCCACGCAGCACGCTTACCCAGAGGGTTATGCGCAATCTCCTGGAGGAGAAGCTGAAGCTCCCAACGGACGGCCTGGCCCCCGTCAAGCACCAGCTGAAGAACATTGTCCTCGAGGTGCGTAGCCACACGTCACGTGGTCGCCAGCCGGCCACCTCTTGTGCAGTAAACGCGACCCCGTTTGGCCACGTGCTAGCGTACGACAACAGGCGGTGGCGGTCATACATGAGGTTGCTGACATGTGACAAGCCTGATAGCAACCGCGTACCTGCGACAAGGCGGGCACGAGGCACAGCGAAGGGGATGGCATGGGCTTGAAGTTGTGTCAAGAGCGTGAACCTGTCCTTGTCGGCTTGCAGCTGTCGACCAACGGGCTGAGGCACGCAGCAAGTTACCAACGCAGCTTCCCCCACTTATTATGGCACTTGATTATGGCACTCTGGACTTGCCCGCAGCTGCTGGACCAGTGGGAGGGGGACGGCGGGGCTGCTGCGGCGCAGGTGGAGGACAACAAGGAGAACGCGCGGGCTCCCAGCGCCGGCAAGGGCAAGGGCAAGGGCAGCGACAAGGACAGCGGGGGCGGCAAGAAGGCCAAGGGGAAGGGCAAGGAGGAGCAGGAGGAGGACGGGGCGGCGAAGGCCAAGAAGGGCAAGAAGGGCGGAGGGGAGGAGGAGGGGAAGGGCAAGGGGAAGAAGAAGCGGGTTAGCTCGGATGAGGAAGATGACGGGTCGGACGCGGGGGGCAGCGAGGACGAGGAGGAGGAGCGGCCCAGGAAGAAGGCAAAGAAGGGTGAGTGTTGATGTACGCTGGCGTGATTTCGCTGATTGCCTATCCAGGTGTTGCACCAACAGGCAGCTGCGAGCCATGGCCTTTTGCTACAGCAGCGGAGGGCGCACGTGCATGCCTGTGCTGGCGCTTCACTACAGGGCAGCTTCGGCGACCAGCCAGGGTTCGTCCGCACCTGAATCGGTGCCGATTGAGACTTGCGCCCAACACACGCACCCTGCAGCCACTGCCGCTGCGCCCAAGGGCGGCTCCTCCAAGTCCGTCAGCAACCGCACCATCGACAAGATGAAGGACGTGTGCAGGAAGGCGGGCATCAGGTGGGAGTGCACTGGGCGTGTGGATGTGGTAAGGGCGACAAAGCTGCCTGTAACGCCGCCGTCTGGTGCCGTGCGCCACCACTGAGGCCTGATCGCAAGGTGCAGGGCTCGTGCTGCCCTTACCCGCAAGTTCGTTCAACGCTTGATGCTGTGTGACGGACGCCCTCATTGCACTTCGACTTCCTGGCCCACGTACGTGCACAGGCGCCTCCCATGATTTGTTCCACCGTGCACACGCGCAACCAGTCCTTTGCACGGCCTTCATTGCCATGCGGCACCACCAGTGCCGCCTATCCGCATGCCGCCACTCCGACACCTCTGCCCCCCTTCCCTAACCCCAGGATTGCGCCCACCGTGTACACGCGCAACCCCACCGCCGACTCCCTGGAGGAGGCGCTGCGGGAGCTGCTGGCGCGCCACGGCCTCAGCGCGGGCAGCGGGGACAGGGAAATCAACGTGAGCGCCGGGCTGCTGGGGATTGGGGGGGGGGGGCGCCAGGGATGGGGCGGGCAGGCAATCCAAAAGTCAGACGAAAGGCCGAGTGCCTTGGGCCCAACTGAGCGCCCGGTGCCTTGGGTGCGATGCTGCTGTGTGCACGCTAACCCCGTCACCGGCAACACAAGAGACGCACACAATGGTCTCAACTGTTGGACGAAATCACTTACCTTCGGTGTGCGCAGGCCGTGAAGCGGCAGCTGGAGCGCGAGCGCGACATGGAGGGCATCGACACCTCCAACATCATCGCGGAGGAGGGCAGGCGGCCGCGCAGGGCGGCGGCGGCCGTCAACTTCAAGTGGGTGCGGGCTGGTGGGCCGAGAGAGCCGGGGCGGGGGCGAGGAGGCCCTGCAGATCCACTGGGGTGCATTGCAGGGGGCTGGGGCTGAGTGAACTGCGGCAGGGGGGTAACTGCAGAGCGGCAAAATAACAGAGTCAGACAATGCGATGGCATAGTGGATTGATACACCGGTACCTCACGCTTACTCTCGACAGCCGGTGGTTGCTGGACGCCTCACAGCTGGGTGCTACAGATGGCCGCATGGTAGCCGGCGGCCGCTGTCCATGCCCGTACGGCGTGCCGCTTGTCGCCCTGACCCTGGGCTCGGACCGTCTGCGCTGTGTCGTGCCGCAGGGCCATCCTCAAACAGCCCAAGATTGAGTCCGACGAAGAGGAGGAGGAAAGCGGCAGCGAGGACGAGGAGGCTGGGGCGGCCAAGGGGCGTGTGCCTAAGGGCCAGGGGAAGGCCAACGGCGGCAAGGGGAAGGGCGACAAGAAGCGGGAAGGGGAGGAGAGTGACGAGGGCAGTGAGGACAGCGGCAGTGGCAGCGATGGGGATGAGGGGAACAGCAGCGGGGACGGCAGGAGCGGGAGCGAGGACGAGGCGCCGGCACCCAAGGCGAAGGCAATTGCGAAGGAGCGGGGGAATGGGGGCAGCCCAGGGAAAAAGGCAGCTGCTGGGAAAGCTCGGGGAGGAGGGGCGGGGAAGGGGAAGGCCAAGGGGAATGGCGGGGATGAGGAGCTGGAGGATGCAGATGATGACAGCGAGCCGGAGTCAGAGGAGCTGGCAGGGCCGGGGGCGGCAGGGAAGAAGGCGGGGGCTGGGGCGGGCGGCGGTGGTAGTGGTAAAGGGAAGGCGGGCAGGCGGGCGGCGGTGGTGGAGAGCGAGGAGGAGGAAGATGGGGAAGAGGACAGTGAGGATGGGGACGAGGAGGGTGCAGGCGCGAGGGCCAAGAAGGACAGCAAGGTGAGCAAGGGGGCGGCGGCTGGCGGCAGCAAGGCCAAGCGGCGAGTGGTCAGCGAGGAGGAGGAGGACGATGATGAGGGTGAGTGGGTTGGGGAGGGTGCATTAATACTGTCATGGGCGTGAATGGGCCGGCGGACTGCGCTTTGTTGGTAAGCCTGACGAGGGCCAGCTGCCAGCCTGAAGCCTAGCGCTGCATCCTAGGACCACTGTCACTGATACGAAGTTCAGGGGGCATGTTGCTACATTGCTCCCCTGACGCAGCACCCTCCGCAGGGCCCTGCCTGCGTTGCATATCTTGGTCCCATGCGGTTTGGAGACGTGCAGCGCAAGGTCGCTGTTCCGTACCTGCCTGCAGCCCCCCGCCACATGGGCTATCTGCTGGCCCTACCCACATGCTGTGTGCTGTGTGCTGTCCCGCTGCACACGTGCTGCCGCAGACGCGAGTGACGACGAGGAGCCGGAGGACGACGACAGCG
This sequence comes from Chlamydomonas sp. KOR1, assembly GCA_036984285.1. Lineage (NCBI taxonomy): Eukaryota > Viridiplantae > Chlorophyta > Chlorophyceae > Chlamydomonadales > Chlamydomonadaceae > Chlamydomonas > Chlamydomonas sp. KOR1. Next base: position 177,021 of record BQMZ01000336.1, read on the forward strand.
ACTTTGAGGCGGACGACGATGACGAGTGATATTGCATGTGACGATAGGGTGTATACATGTTGCTTGTCTAGCCATTGCATGAGGGAGGAGCGGGCCAGGCTGCGCACGTCGTTGCGAACAGGGGCGTGAAGGCTTTGGAAGGCGAGGGTTCACTTCATTTGGAGTTGGTGGTTGCACGTGCGTAGGCTACAGGCTGTGCAATGGGCAGCTGCTGCCTACAAGCCTTGTAATGTGCATGGTGCGGCATTGCGGCTAGGGTCAAGATAAGCAGCCTACGACGGTGTAAGCGTGTTCTGAGGAGCTCCTCCTGGAACAGAAACTGCTTCATAGCTTTTTTTATAGCTTGAACCTGATCAGAGGGAAGATCACACACGCTGACGCGGTACCAATTCGCGTTCAACACCAGAAAGAGCTCTCCCTGCTGGAACCAGGACCGTGTCAGTGTGTCACCTGCGTGGCGCGTGGCAAAAGGGGCGCCAGAGCGCAGAGGGCACCTCAGCGCTCGGGCTAGGCGGGGCACGTTGGTGTATTCATCGCCCGCCAACCGTACTGAAGTCCTCTCCTGACTTGGGTTGGAGGTAGTATGCCCTGTGCTATGAATGTCAGGCGTCATGGGGGCCAGAGTGGCGCCCATTGGTTCCAGCTGCGGTGCAACGGCACCAGGAACGCCAGCCATGAAAGAGCAGGGGATACTCCCATTCAGACCGCGGCATGGTCGCACGGGTCTGCATGGGTACAGCCATCGGGTGCACATGTGCAACAGCTGATAGAGAACATCTTATTGTGTGATGTTGTAGCCGGGCTCTCACAGGGCTGCATTGGGGCTTACTCGGGACTCAAATTTGGAGGGAAAGCCGTTAACCCTATTGACCAAGCCTTGGCGCGGTAGCCCAAATTAGCATAGAGTTTTGCGATAACTTACATCGCATACCATACTGCTAGTCGACTCCTATGCGGTTTTCAAAGTTTCTGTCTTTGCCCTTTCAGGCCCACGTCACAATGCCATCGGTCTATCCTTAACCTTCAGTCTCTCTCACAATGGCCAATGTTGAAGAAGCAAGGCCACCGCTGCGCGAGGCGGGAGCCGGAGGGGCGTTGCCGCTCGCGCAGTCCACCCAGCAACATATAGTGCTCCTCTTGGACATCGACCTGCCCATATCGGCTCATTCTGCACCTTATGATGGAATCTCGCACCCACCAGCAGCGGCACAACAAGTCGCGTGTGGCGCGGCCAGCAAGTCGGCAGTCTTTGAGGCAGCATCCCGGACGAGTATTGCGCTATCGTACTTGAGCCCGCATGGCTCAACATCTCTCTCCATAAAGCTTATCAGCTCAAAGTAAGTTTCGGCTGGCCCGGTCGGCGTTGTGGCTCCCATGCCGCTGTGGAGCACCTCCGCAAGGGCTGGTGGGGCGTCTGACGCGATGTGGGTACTGCAGGTCTGCGTTCTGCGAAGACGTCTTCAACGAATTTCGCATTGCTGCCAACAAGGACGCAGCAGTCCAGCGCACTGTGGCGGATGTGCTGCGAGGAAAGCTGCTGCCATACCTCGATATGCTGGAACAGCGCAGGGCGGCGGGTGCGTGGGCTAAGTCACATACTGCATTGCAAATCAGCAGCTACACAAACACTCGAGTTCTTCGCACCTAGATGCCCACGGGACGCTGTTGGGGAGTACAGCCCGTGAGCAGAGCGGTGCCAGCGTACTCCAAGCTTACAAATGGACGTGGGATGTGCACCCGCAAACTGTGTCACATGCCCCATGTCTTCTGTGTAATACGCAGGGGCAGGTCGCGGCTCGGCCAGCTGGCTGAGCATCATGGAGGCACACATGGTCAACTGCGTGCCCCCCGCCGCCAAGGCAGCACAGGAAGGTAAGCAGTGGTCGGCAGGGGGGGGGGGGAGTCCGCTGAGTGAACATACAGCCATGAATGCCCTTAGGACTAACAAATGCATGCTGTCTTCCTTTCCTGCAGCGGGAGGTGCGGCGGCAGTGTACTTTGTCCTGCTGACGTCAGCCATCTCGGCGGAAGGTGAGTGGGATCGGCGACACCGGCAGGGTGCACCTGTAAAACTGGACAATGCGGTCCTTGCCGCGCACACAGCAGGTACAGTGTGCTTACCCAGCCATTGCCTGCGCCGCAGGCGGGGAAACCGAGCACACGCCCAAGTGGACGGAGGACGTGGCGGCACGGCTGCGGGACGTCAACGCGCGCTTCGTGGTGCTGGATCCCTGCAGCGCGGGGGAGGCTGCAGTCGAGGCGCGGCAGCGGCTGGCGGCGGCGCTTCAGGCTGGCCTGGACACTGCCCGGGGAGGGGACGCAGCTGACAAGCAGGCGGCGGTGGTGCAGCTGGCGCGGTTCCTCAGGTGCAAACAGGGGGAGGGTTCGTGACTGCCAGTGAAACCTGTTACAGCCGTGCAAAGCGGCATGCCCAGCACAAAGCGTCTCGCCGGCGTTTGGGACAGCCGCTTGGGTACTGACCCGTATTGTTCCTGCACTGGATGTTCCTGCGCAGCTCGCACTGGAGGGAGGGCGGCTGGCTGTCGCCGCACCCGCACCTGGGTCTGCCGCTGCGGCCCTTCTCGGTGCTGCACGTGGACGACCTCACGCAGTCGCAGCCAGGTGGGGGCCCGTGTCGTTGTGCAGCTATGCAAGCTGAGTGCCCATGGGATAGTGTCTTAAGACCAGGTGTCAGGCAGCATGTCAATTTTTACCAAGACCAAGCCAATCCTGTCTATCTCCGCGATGCCGGGGCCACGGGTTAACGTGTCCTGCCGCCGGTATTTGTCCCTTGTTGGGTCCGCAGGCAAGAGCATGGACGCCACGCTTGTCATCCGACCCCTGGTGACCGAAGATTACACGCTGGCCCATCCGAGCTACCCGAGAATGTTCGGCGCTCAGTTCTCTTTTGACTTCAGTACCTCCACGGGCCTCGGCAATGACCAGTAAGTCGCGGGCTTTGAACTGCTTGTGTCTGGCATGCATTGGTGTTGCACCCTTTTGCCAACACGGGGTGCGTATTTGGGTTGGGAAACGACACAAGAGACACCAGCTCCCATTTCGCCACCTAATGTTGCCTTCCTGCCACCACCCGCAGCTGGCTGCGGACCATTGAGAAGTGCCGGCGCCTCAAAGCGCCCCCACTGCGGTTCAACACAGGTGCGCGTTGAAGCTTTCAACGCTGGGATGCCCACTATTACCTGCAATGCCTGCCCCCTAGTGACGTGCCACTCGATCCTCACTCCGCTGCGCGCTATGTGCCATGCTGTCTCCAGAGGCCGCCAAGCCCGTCAAGGCCAGTGCGGCGGCCCCCGGCCAGGCGCTCAAGGGTGCGTGGGGCAAGCGCGGCGCGCCGCAGCACGCCCGGCCGCCCGTGGTGCCGCCACCGGCCGCCAAGCCGCAGCCGCAGCCGGGCCGCGGGGTGCCTGGCAACCCGCTGGGGGGCAGCGCCAAGGTGGGTGGCAAGGCGCTGGGAAGTTGCTCACCAGCTTCTTAGGCTCCGCGTGTCCTTCAAACAAGTAGGTGCCTTCGGTGCTGCTGCAGATCAACGTCCAGGCGGCCATGCGCACCTCCGGGAAGCCCGGTGGCAGCGCTGGCCCCATGGCAAAGCCCACGAAGCCGCCGTCGTCGTCCCAGCCGGGCGGGAGTCAGGGTGCGGGCCACGGACCGGCGGCGGGGCGCAGCGGCGGCGTGACGGCAGGGCGGGGCGCCGGTGGCGCGGGTTCTAAGGGGCCGCCCGGCGCGGGCAGCGTGGCGGCAAACGGGGCTGCCAAGGGTGCAAAGGTGGCCAAGCCGCCCATGCGCCCACCGATGGGCGGCGAGGGCGGGGCAGCTGCCGCCATGGGCGCTGGGGGCGGGTCGTACGGCGGCGTGGGGAAGCGGCTGCGGCAGCAGGTGCGTTTTGAGGCACGGGGGATCGAGAGGGGCACCTGCGTGCATCACGTGCACGGACCACCACTTGTTGCATTAAGCGAACATGTACAAATCGCATGCCATGCAATGTGTGCTGCTGTGTCCCCGGTGGCCAGGTGGAGCAGGACCTGCTGCGCACCAACAGCATGAGCCAGCAGCTGCCGGGCCCAGTCGCCACCGACCTGCCCGGCGCAGCCGCCGGGTCCTCAGCAGCCGGCGCACCTGGTGGGGCGGCAGGGCCCCCTGGTGGCAGCACCGCCCCGGGCACCGGCGCGGCCGGGCAGTCCGGCAGCGGCGCCGGCGTCGTGGGGTCGCAGCGGCGCTGGGTGTGGCCCGCTCCCACTGCCGAGGAGCTGGCGGCTGCTGAGCTGCGCAACCTGGTGGAGGTGGACGACACGCTGGACGTGGTGGCGCTCATGCAACGCCTCAACAGGTGGGGTGGGGGAAGTGGGATGCGGGGCATGGGGATGTACAAGGAAGGCCACGGGGACGAGGGTACTTAGTGGCGGTGCTTGGGTTCTTTCGCATCGGGAAGACTGGAGTACTGCCTGGGTACAGGACCGAGTCGTATCTACTGCTCCGCGGGGCCCCCGCAACGCCGCAAGCAGCTTGCTTTCGAATCCCCACTTTCCCGTCCTCGTCCCCGTCCCCGCCTGCCTCAGTGAGATGCTTGCGTTTGTCGGCGGAGACCTGAAGGCGGAGGTGCGCCGCCTGGAGACGCAGGCCCGCAAGCAGGCGGCAGGGGCAAGGGGGGAGCAGCAGCAGGGGGACGAGCCGGTTCCTGGCGTTCCTGCGGCGGAGGGCGACCAGGGTCAGGCCTGCGCACCTGCTGGCAATGAGGCGGCGGTGGCGGCGACCGCGGGGCCTGCCGGGGGTGATGGTGGGGAGGAGGCTGACGTGGAGGACGGCGGGGACGGGGACTCGGGCGAGCAGGCGCGGCGGCCGGCCAAGAGGCGGCGCAAGGGGCCCAAGGGCGAGAAGGCCAAGGTGCAGCTGGGCAACATCCGCAGCCGCGTGCTGTGCAAACGTAAGGCCGCCGCACGCGTGTCAGCTGGCGGGTGCCTTCCCGTGCACAGTGATTCGTTTGTGGTGGCAGCACTACCCCCCATTAAGGTGTCTAACATCTACTGAGCTTGGTCGTGCCCCTTGCCCGCCTCCTGTCGGTGCAGTGCTGCGCACGCGCGTGCAGCACCAGCCCGAAAGCGAGGGCGTGGTGCCCGGCTGGCAGCCGCCCCTGGAGCTCATCCTGCAGCGCGCCCGGCAGCAGGCGGACAGCGCCGTGCACAGCCTGCTCAGGTGGGCCTGGGCGCGACAGGGCTGACCTGTAGACATGTACTATTCATTTGCCCTGCAACTGGCTGCAAGCAGTTATAGTTGTCTACGAGATGTGACTCAGCGTATCAGGCTCCCGCTGGGAGGTTACGTTTCCGCATGATGGCCTTCCTCCGGTGTGGTCTGCCTGACGGCTTGCAGGGCGTCGGAGGCGGCCGTAGCTGCCGCGATGCGCGAGGAGAAGCGGCAGGCGGCGGAGCGCAAGGCGCAGCGGCGGGCCAGGACGCGGCTGGTAGGTGTGGGGGAAGTGCCAGGGAGCTGCTGTTGGGCTCCACGTGCAACACTTAGTGCATCGGGGACCTGACAGGTGCACGTGCAAAGGGCCCGAGGCCTTTCGCACCGGCGCACTGCCGAGCCCGACTAACTGCAAAGCCACAAGCTCTGCAGCTGATCCGCATGCCAAGTGTGTCGCGCGCTCCTTTCTGGCAGGGGGACGAGCCGGCGGAGGAGTGCGGCGAGTGCGACCCTGCGGTAGACCCTGACGCCGCCACGGAGCCCCAGGCTGAGGGGGCGGGCGGTGGGGGGACCTCCGGGATGGGCGCGGAGGGCAAGGAGGCGCCGGCCGGTGGGCAGCAGCCCGCGAACGGCGCGGAGCCCGATAGCGTGTATGCCGCCGCGCTCGACCAGGTGGGTTAGGTTGGTGCCCGGCGTGGCACCGCACCGCAGCGTGGTTCAGACACCTACCGTATTACTGCAGTCCATGCAATGGCCTGAAATCACCGGTAACTACAGTGGCACGGACAGGGGAATAGGGAACATGGGGCAAGGTGGTACGGCGGCAGGTTCGTGTGACAGCTGGCGGCACGATGTGATGCTCAATGCACTGCTCTGCTCCGGCTTTGCCCCCCAGGTGTACGGGCTGCTGCAGGAGACGTGGCTGGGCGACGACGTGCCGCACCGGCTGGCGGAGAGCGGCCTCACGCGCGGCCGCCCGCGCCTGCAGCTGTGCGCGCTGCTGTTCAGCGCCTGCAGGGCGATCTACGCCTTCGAGCTTCTGGGTGGGTGCTGCGTGGGCAGCTTGGATGCAGGCTGCCACAGTACATTACTCATTCAATGCAGGCTTAGATCATACAAATGCGGAGCCGTTGCGGCAAAGGCAGCACCTGCATTTTACTTGTGGCACTTTCACCTTCATTTGATGTAGCTCCGTGCTCAAGTCCCCGCGGCTCTCTTTACTGCACAGGCTTCCGCAAGCCCAAGGTGCGGGCCGTCATGGAGGCGCTGCGGGAGCAGCTGGACTGGGCCGCGCCCGCCATGTGCCACGTGGAGGGGCAGCCCAGCATGGCCGCCTTCGTCACGGAGCGCCTGCTGCCGGCGTGGGGTGAGTCATGTGCGGGCACCGTGCTGCCGCGGCAAGTAGAACGGATGACAGTCTCGCTTGGGGAGGCTAGGATGGGACGACGGAGCAAAGGAAATGCAACAAGCCCCATCCTGGTGACAGCCAGCCCCCTGCCCCTGCTTTCCTCCTCCAGCGGAGTCGTGGTTGCGGCCCGCTCTCGAGCTGACCGCCGTGTCGTACGCCGGGGAGGACCGCGAGGGCATCAACGAGATGGAGTTCGCCATGAGGTGGTGAGCGGGCATGTGTGGGGCGGGCTGAGCAAGGGACCAGGTTGTGGGCACTAAGGGAACATAGGCCGTGTGACGCACTGCTTGCTTTGCACTGCAAGGCCGGGGACAGTGCGACAGGGAGAGGTTGAATCAGTCCTGGTCTAGCGTTTGCAAGCACTTACTGCAGCGCCTCTTGCCCACTCCTTGCCCGCATCTTTCTTTACCTTCTCCTGCACGTCAGGGACCCCGAGGACGACTGGGGCGACAAGGAGCAGGAGGCGGCGGACGTGGACGTGGACGACCTGCAGGCGTGGCGCGAGCGGCAGCAGCAGCAGCTGCAGCAGACATCGCAGCAGCAGGGCGGCTCGGAGCTGAGGCAAGTGATACAACCGCAAAATTCTGCCGTTCACTGTTGTGTTGCCGTTGTCGTGAGCTTCCGGCATTGCCAACGATGACTCCTTTTGCCCTGCTTTTGTAGCACCTGCTTTGTTTCACTGCGCCCTCCTGCTGTCCATGTCTGCTGCACAGGGTTTCCATGCGCGTAGTGTCCGGGTCCCAGGGCCGTGCCCCTGCCGCCGGCCAGAGCGGCCGCCTCAACATGTCTGGCAGCGCGGGGCTGGGCGGCACGGCGGGGCAGCGCATGCGCCTGGGCGCCGCAGGGCCCGTGCCTGGAGGGGCCGCTGCAGGGAACATTAGCAACAACGGAAGGCCGCTGCAGGTGTGTACATGCAGGCAGCCAGGCCTTGCTGAACGAATGGCGTCAGAACTCCGTGGGATTGTAAGCATTTGAATTACGTTGTACCGAGTGCCCACCTGCGAACCCCGGCCCCGCCTGGGCCCCAGGTGTCCGAGGTGGACAGCAAGAAGGGCGTGGTGCTGCTGGGCGGGCCCAAGCTGCCCGGCGGCTCCCGCATCGCCAAGCACCTGGTGCAGCTGGACGCCAGCCGCCCGGCACACATGTGGGTCGTGCTGCGGAGCCAAAGGACTGCCGTCTGGGCACGTGGGCGACGCAGACCCAGCACATGCACCGAGAGGGCTTAAGCGTCCTGCACGCACACCCCGTACTCATGCCCGTATGGCCCAATTTGATTGCCCGCACGCCCGTTGAGCTTACACTATAACTGTTTATCTGTTCCGCCCCCCGGGCCTCCACCGCAGGGCCCCCGCCATGCAGGCCCGCGCGCTCATCCACGTGGCCCCCGCACCGCCGCCTGAGAAGCTGGCGGCGCTGCAGGAGGAGCGGCGCCTCAAGCAACGCTGCGGCGGCGCCACCGCCAACCTGGCGGGCATGTTCGACAAGGAAGCCACCCCGCCGCCACAGCCACCTCCCCCGGCTCCCCAGTCGCAGGCGCCGGGCACGGCCCCGCTTAGCCTGCCTCCTGCAGCACAGCCCCCAGCCACCACTACCGCGCCGCCTGTGGCCACCACCGCCGCTCCTGCCGCAGCTCCTGCCGGGTCCTTGCCACTTCAGAGGGCCCCTTCCGCCGGCCACCCCAGCGGCATCCCTGCTCCCGCTGGCGCAGGTGCAGGTGGTGCCGGCGCCGCAGCTCCTGTCAACCTCAGCCAGCTCATGCCCTCCCCGCCGCCGCGCAGCCGCGGCCGGGCAGGTGGCCGCACCCCGGGCGGCACCCCAAGGCGCACCCCGCGTGGCCGAGGCGGCCGAGGCGCCCGGGTGACCCCTGGCCGCGGACGCGGTGCCGGGCCTGCGACTGGGGCTGGGAGTGCGGGCGGGCCCGCGCCCTCTGCGTCGGGCACCTCCGCCTCTGAGGTGGGCCCCACGCCAATGGAGGCGCGCATGCAGTCGCGGCTGCAGGGCGCGGGGCCCACGGCCGTGGTGCGCGGCCTGTTCAGCGAGCCGGCGGAGGAAGGTGAGCCGGGATACGGCATGCCTTTCCCGGTTGCTGCGTGGCCCTGCCCTGCTTAAGGAACGCTGCACGTTGCCCGATGCCGACCTTTCTCCACGTTTGCATTCCGTATGCGGCCGGCTGCTTGCAGGCCCCATGGTCAAGTACAACCCAGGAGGCGAGGGCCCGTTCAGCCAGGTGGCCACCTTCCAGGTCAGTGCCAGGACATTTCACCATGTGTTGATCAAGGACAGTACCTGAACGCGGGTCTCTTCGTGTTGGACCTTCCACAGAGCGAGTTCTTTGCTCTTCACACTCCTTGCTATATGAAGGCGCATGGATCAACGTCCTCGCATTGTCTCATGCGCGCAGATCATGCAGCGGCCTCGGGCAACTGATGGGCCAGCCTCCCAGGCTGCTCCCCTGCCCCACACGGCACCCGCTGCCACCGCCGGGCCCTTCGCAGCGGTGGAGGCCGTGGCAGCGCCAGGCGCCAACGACGCCACTACAGCTGCTGCTCCTGCCGCTGCTGATCCCGCTGCTGCTGATCCGACCGCCGCACCTGCTGCTGACACCGCTGCCGCAGCCCCAGCAGGGCAGCTCGCGGCAAGCCCAGAGGCTGGCCCAGCGCCATTCGTGGTGCTCGGCACGCCTGCAGCAGCGGCTGCTGGTGCAGTTGGCACCGCCGCGGAGCCCCCAGCCCTTGCTCCCGCCCCTGCTCCTGCTCCTGCGCCCGCTGTCCCTGAGGACGAAGACGGTGAGGACCCCATGGACACCGAGCGGGAGCTGCAGCAGCAGCTGTCGGGTGCGTGCGCGGACCAGTCCGTGTCAAACCCCAACAAGGAGGGCTGGGCGGGCGGCGAGGAGGGCGGGGACGAGGCCAACCCCTGGGCCAGCGACATCGAGACCGACAAGAACTGCCCGGCCCCGGATGCCTGCTCGCCCATGCGGAGCAACTCCCGCGGGGGCTCTCGCCTGCCCAGCAGCATGGGTGGGTCTAGCAGCCAGGGCAGGCCGCCGGCGGGCAAGGCCGCGGGTGCGTGTGCGCTGGGGGTGTGGGGTGGTGTGACCAAGGGCGGCAGGGGCACGCCTGGGCGGCCGCGAGGCGGGGCGTCGCGCATCCCGGGCTTTGCGGGCTCGCGTGCGTTGCGCTGCGCGCTTCCGGGTGCCCGGCCCGTTGCGAGGGAGGCCACGGCGTCTGGGGCGGAGGGCGGGGCTGCTGCTGCTGCGGGTGCAGCTGCGGGTGCTCCTGAGGTCACAGGGCGGGAGCATCCCGCTCCTGCAGCCGGCCCCCAGCCGCAGCAGGCGGAGCAGCCTGCCGTCCACGCGGGGGAGCAGCAGGACGTTGATGCAGCTGCCGGCCAGGGAGCGCCGGTGCTGGCGCCGGAGGCAGGGCCAAAGGTCCCCGCGGAGGCCCCTGCTGCGCTGGAGCAGGGCACCGCACCGGGACCGGGGTGCGCGCCGATGCCCGTGGATACGGTGCCTGCCTCTGACGACAAGGTCGATGGCGGCCAACCCGGCGGCGAGGTTGTTGCTGGTGACGCTGATGTGGACGGGGCAGGCCCGGTTGGCGAAGGGCCAGAGGCGGACGCACCGCCGCTTGAACAGCCGACGCTGGCAGGCCGCGATGCCGCGGCGGCCCCTGGTGGTGCAGCGGCGGACGCAGAGCAGCAGGCCGCAGGGGCGTGCACAGAGCAGGAGGTAGGAGGCGCGGACGGCGGCGCAGCGGAGCCCGCGGGTGCCACGTCAGCAGCAGCAGCAGCCTGTGTGCCCGAGGGCGCGCCAGTGGAGGCTGCGGGCCCTGCAGCCCCTGGGGAGGCCGAGGTGCCTCAGCCCCAGGAGCACAGTGACGCGGAGCCCGCGGATGAGCATGTTGCTCAGCGGCCGTCGCGGGCGCAGCGCACTCCCAAGCGACCGGCTGCCGCCAAGACGCTGGCGCCAACCGCCAAAAAGGCCGCCCGGGCCGGGGCTAAGACGCCCGCCGCCGCACGCGAGGCCGCATCAGCGCCCGTCGCTCAGACGCCCGCGACCGCCGGCAGGGGACGCGGCGCAGCTGCCAGCGCAAAGACCCCCGCGCCGCCTGCCACGCAGGGCAGGGGTGCTAGGCGGGCGCGGGCCAACGGCCAGGCGTGCAAGGACGTGGGCGAGGAGAGGCAGGAGGGAGGGCCAGGGGAGGGGTCGCTCATGGCTCTGCCTCGCGGGATCAGTGAGGAGGTGCAGGTGTCGTGCGGCAGCCTGACGGGCTGGCTGAATGTGCGTGCCCGTACCGTGCGGCATGTGGTGAAGGGTAAGGAGGAGGTTACCAGCGCCACGTCCTTTGAGAGGCAAGCCGGCAAGACCAAGAAGCAGTGGAAACACAGCTTCAGGTACTTGAGGGTACTGGGCAGGGTGTAGGGAAGCACAGAGATAAGTCACTTTTTACAAGCTACGCTTAGTGACCGCCTTATGTGCAAGCCGGCCTTGCTTGGCACACATCTAGGCCGCTGCACGCGATGCCAGTCGGTTGGGGCTTTGCCGCCCAACCTCGTGTTGAGGGTAGCAAGCAGTGCGGTGCGTGTCCAGTGCTGGGTTGGCTCACTGTCGCTTGCTCACGCTGGTCATGAACGCTCGCCTGCATGCTGCTCCGCTTCGCAGGGTCCGCGACGGCGACGGCGACATCTCCTTCGAGAAGTGGGCGGACGCCCGAGGCCTCACCCGGGACGTGCTGGACAAGCTGCACGCCGACTGGAAGGCCATTGCGGCGCCAGCAGCCACAATCACGGCCACAGCCACCAAGCCCCGCGCCAACCGCAACCCCGACACTGACAGCGAGATCGAGTCGGATGCGGACGAGCCAGGGGCGGAAGTGCCGGAGGCAGCGCAGCAGGCGCGGGTGGCTGTAGCGGCTGAGGTGGAGGGGCAAGGGGGTGTGGGGGCAGCTGCTGGGCGGGGGCGTTCGACCAAGCGCCGTCGGCAGGCAGCGGATGTCGAGCTGCCAGGTGTTGGGGCTGCAACGGAGGCAACGGCCGCAGCAGTGGCAGTCAGGGGCTCACACGGAGGGGCAGGACAGCAGCACGAGGCGATGGCTGTTGACGCCGCGGGGCAGCCTGCGTCCGTTGGGCCTGCTCCCGGGGATGCGGCTGCACCGTGCCCTGCGGTTGCGCGCCCACAGGCTGCGGAGGACGGGCTCGCGGGGGCAGGCCCAAGCGGCGTGCATTGTGCTCCCATCACGGTCGCTTTCGCCGCTCCCAGCCACGCCGTGCCCCGGCCTAGCCCTGTCGCCGCCGCCGGTGCAGGCTCGCAACCAAGGCCCTTATGCCGGCCTCCCTCCTTCTGTGTTGCCCTGGAGAACTTCAACTTTGAGTCTGGAAACACGCCGTTCAAGGCCGTTAACATTGAGCAGCAGCAGCAGGGGCAGCAGCAGCAGCACCTACACCTGGCCGAACTCGGGTCCCTTGCCTCAGGCCCCGGCCCCTCCCAGGAGCCAAGCGCTGCTCAGACGGGCGCCAGGGCGGCAGCAGCGCACGCGTCACCTGCCACGGCGCTGCAGGCGGCCGCAGGGCCCAGCATGTTCGGACCCAGCCCCATGCAGCTGGCGGCCGGCGGCGGCGGCAGCCCTCAACAGGACGCGCGCACCGACCCGCAGCTGGCGGCGCTAGCCAGGCTGCCCGACGGCGCCAAGGTCCCAACCGACCATCAACAAAAGCAGCAGCAGCACCAGCAGGAGCTTCACCCTGCAGAGCAGGCAGCTGGCCAAGGGGCACCTAAGCAGGAGCAACAGCGTCCGGCAGCTGCCGCACCCGAGCCGCACCAGGATCCGGCCCTTGCCTCAGGTTCTGGCCAGGGAGCGGCAGGCCCTGCAGTGCCGCCTGCAGCTCCCGCAAATGCGCCGGCGCAGGGCGGGTCAGGGCCGGGGCCGCTGCTGCAGTCCGAGTCGGAGGCGGAGGGGGCGTCGCAGCTGGGGCAGGACGGGCTGGGGCGGGTGGACAGGCAGTCCAACCGCGTCGCCCGGTCCAAAGGCAACGGCAGCAAGCGTGGTGCCTCCAAGAAGAAGGGGACGCAAGGAGGGGAGCAGGGGGCAGGCGACACGGCGGGGCAAGCGGCAGTGCAGGAAGCGGCAGCCGTGCAGCCGCAGGGTGATGCAGCACCGGCGGCACCTCAGGCGGCCGCTGCGGAGGGGCCCAGTGGGCACGAGGCGGGTGAGGCACAACCAGCCCCTGAGGCCGTGCCGGCTGCTGATGCAGCAACGGCTGAGGAGCTGGGTGCAGATGTCGCGAAGCACGGAAAGGGAGGGCGCGCCAAGCGGCGGCGGAAAGGGGCGGGCCCTGCCAGCAGCCAGCAGCCCAGCGAGCTCACCCAGCCCTGTGGCGCTGGCGCGGACGCTGGGGAGGTCCCCCTCGAGACGGTTGTGGAGGCCGCCGTTGCCACACGGCCGCCCAAGGCCAGCGAGGGCGAAGGAGCGTGCCAAGCCGGGGCGGCGGATGGCACGGAGCCCGAGGTGGCGGGCCCTGCAGGGGCTCACAAGCAGGCGTCAGAAGCGGAGGGCGAGCAGCAGGCGCTGGGTCGGGGGCGGAGGAACAAGAAGGCCAGTGCACGGCCGCAGCAGGCGATGGAGGCGGGGACAACGACAGCAGCAGCGGATGCGGCTGGCGGCGCCGAGTCTGATGCTGAGGCGGCGGCGTTGCAGCGGCCCAAGCGCTCCTCGTCACGGCGGCAGGCGGCGGCCTCGGAGGCGGGCACCGCCGCAGGGCCCGAGGCGGGGGCTGGTGGGGTGGGGGCAACACCGTCGTCTCGGCGCCATGGGAAGGGCGCAGGGCACGGGGGCAACGCAGCGGGTGGCGGCCAGGGAACGGAGGCGGGCGGGAAACGGGTAGGGGACCTGTCCCCCGTGCAGGAGGAGGAGCCCAAAGATGAGACAACGAAGCCCGCGGTGGTTGAGGGGCGTGGGAAGAAGGGCGCCAAGGGGGGGAAGGGCAAGAAGGGCCAAGAGCGCCCCCTGGACCTAGAAGCGGACAAGGGGGACGAGGGTGAAGATGCGGAGGGGCAGGGGCGGGGACATGAGCAACAGCAGGTGGTGGCGCCCACGCCGCAGCAGAAGGGGCGGAAGAGGGCTGCGGCGAGCGCCCTAGGCAGCCCGCTGGGCGCCGGGGCGTCGGAGTGCACTGCAGGCACTCGGATGACGCGGTCCCGGGCGGCGGCGGGGGCGGGAGGCGGGGCGGCGGCGGTGGAGGACACGCCGGCCACACGGGCCGGGCGCAGCAAGCGGCTGGTGCAGGACGGGGAGGGGCCAGAGGAGCCGCAGCCGGAGACCGCGCGCAAGCGGGCGCGGCGGTGACAGAGACGGAGAGGGAGGTGCAGGACCAGGCTCGGACATTTGAGTGTGTATTGCTGCTGTAGGTGGTGATGTTGGCACGATGGCGGCAGTACCGATACTGTCTGCTGCACTGATGTCGTGGAGTCGTGTGACGGTGCTGACAACACGGTACGGCGTACAGACGTGTGCTGTGGACCACTGGCTTGCGGTCAAGGGGCCTTAAGAAGTGCTCGCCGGGCAGACGCTGACGTCTTGACTGTTTTGCAGGTTGGCTGTCTGTTTACGGCGCAAGGACTCGCACACTTGGAGACACATGGAATTGCTCTTAGGCTGATTTGGCACCGTTCACACAGCGTAGCTGTCAGCGCCGAGAGTGGCCGCAAGGCGCAACCACTAGGACACTGTTTGTGTGCAGCTGCAGCGCGCTGGCCCACGTAACAAAAGCGACCGCTTGCTTGTCTGCACACGTGTTCATAGGGGCCAGCTCGCGCCTGGCCGCATGCCGCACTTCCGGAACACTGGCGACACCGGGGGAAGGCAGCTTGGCCTGCACTGATCGTCTGTGGTCTTGTTAGGCTGTGTGGATGACAGGTCAGTCAGTCAGTGTTTGCTCTCGTCCACCAGTGCAACGACGTGTTATGAGCCGGGGGGCCCCATACCTGAAAGCAGGGCGTACAAGTGATTTAACGTGCAATCAAACAAAGCAACGCCATAGGACTGGAATGCTATCTGCCGCACTGGTCCATGTCAGGTGTACCACTGCAGGCACAGCGTTCAGAGCTTTACACTAGGGGCTTTCCGCTGGTGTTACCCTGGTGCTGCCCCGAGCGGTGACACGGGGAGCCCAGATTCCTGGAAGGCTGCAAGCTACGTGGCCATGATCCCAGATCGCACTCACTATTCGGTATACCTGGGCATACTGGCCATAAACCTTGCACAATTAACCTTGCCCTTCCACCCGCACGATGATGGCGCACGCCAGTGCTTGCGAAGGGTTGCTGGTGCTTCCACGGCCATTGCTGAACAGCATCATAGCACTATCGGGATACCATGGCGCTGTTGCTGCGTGTTGCTGCCGCGAGCTGAGGGACGTATGGTGCGGCGTTTCGGGCTGCGACATGTGCATCGTAGCCTCGGCTATGTTGGAGCGTTATGGCTCCGCCGACGAGGCGCTTGCGAATCTTTACGGCGCCGTGCATGACAGCGTAGAGGCGCTCGTTGGAGACGGGTTGCCTCCCGTCCAAGGCATCCTGGACTGCATCCCCGGTGTTTCCCGGTGGCTTGCGAAGCAGGAACAACCACCTGCTGCGACGCCCAGGCTTGTCCCAGAGCAGCCAGCAGCAGTACCTGTCGGCTACCTTGCTGCAAACGCGGTTTCCGCAGCCCAGGCCGTTGCGCTTGTGCGACACCTCCTTGCCCCGGCCGTTATTCACCAAGCACGTGGCGCGCTTCAGCCAGCAGCAGGGAGGCTCCACCGCTGCAATGGGATCAAACCCTAGAGCCCAGCCTCCTCCGCCCCCACTATCGCAGCAGCAGCGATGGTGGCAGCAACAACAGCAGCAACAGCAGCAGCCGCAGCAGCAACAGTGGCGACAACAGCCCGAACAGCAGCGGCAACAGCCGCCGCCGCAGCAGCACTACATATTCCGTCAGCAGCAGCAGCAGCAGCAGCAGCGCGCTCCTCCACCTCCTCCGCCTGGTTACCCCAGTCAGCCACACAGCTCGTCGCAGATGCCTCCCGCTCAGCAACCGCGGTTCACCTCACGCTACCAGAGTGCTGTGGACCAGCGGCAGCAGCAACAACAGCCGCATCAGCACAAGGGCACGCACGACTTCGAGATGAGCGCGGCCGGCTACAACAGTGCCTTCCCACTCTTGGTCAGCTCCTCCGTTTACCAGTCATATCCCCCCAACCCGCTATACGGCCCTCCACCGGCGCCGAACCAGCAGCAGCAGCAACAGCAGCAGCACCCATACCCTGGCCGGGTCACGTCCACGACCGCCGACGAGGACGGCCTTCACAGCCGCAGAAATATGCCTCCACCGGGCTATTACGGGGCCTATGGTCCGCCAGCAGGGCTCCGGCTTCTGGCTCCTGACCAGAGCCGAGGTGGCTCTGCTGCGGACCCGCTCACAACAGCAGCAGCAGCAGCAGCAGCAGCATACGCAAGTGGTCCAGAACCAGCAGCAACCTCCGCCGCAGCAGCCGAGGCAGCAGCAGCAGCAGCAGCAGCCACAACCGTCGCACCCTCTGGTTCCCACCGTCGACCCAGCAGGTGGCCGCGCCGATGCGCGATCGCTCTCAACGGTGTCGGCAGTTGCTGGCGGCGGAGGTGGCCCTCAAGCATGTCCGAGCCAGCTACCCCAGCCCACGCTCTCATCCAGTCCAACTTCTCTGAGCTCACTGCGACAGCGAACAGCTCTGCGCACGGCCCCGCCCCCATGAGCCTCGGCACGGTCCACGCTGGACGTACCCAGGGGCTGTTCGGCTCTCCAGTGACTACCCCGACAGCTTGCAGCTGCGTATCTCCGACCCAGGCGCTGCCCAGCACAGCAATGGCGAACACTCTGGTGAGACGGAGCAGGGGGGCCAGTGACCGGGGCCCCTCTTGCTGACGCCGGAGGTGCTCCTGAGCTTGAATCAACTAGCGGGTCTGACGCGAATGTGAGTCCGTGATCAGCGGGTTCTGCGAGTGCTGGAATGGAACATGCATGGGTTGTGTAGTGGCGCATTGGGGTTCAAGTTTAGGGACGAGGCTGTGCGCGAGTTCGTATGTGAGCATGACCTAATCATTGTTTCTGAGGCGCACTTGACGGACATGTCCGACTTGGGGGAGGTGCAGCTTGGGGCTTCACTCTGGTGAACGTGAACCGCAGTAGCAGTGCCGTCCGCCGTGATTTTGGGGGCGTTGCCGTGTATGTGCGGGACAGCATCATGCCTGCTGTTACTGTCCTTGCACGAGATAACTCAGAGGCAGGCTGTGAGCTTCTGTGGCTTCGCATTGCATCGGGTGGGGTTGGCGGGCTTCTGGTTGGAGCCTGCTACCTAGCGCCTGAGACGTCGCGTGTTTATTCCGGGGGGGCCAGCATGAACGCCTCCGGGGCTGAATCTGCAGCTGACCTGGTGTTTGGCAAGATCCAATCTGCTATTGCTGAGCATAGGGGCAGTATGACGAAGTCCTTCTCATTGGTGATTTCAATGCACGCTTGCACCAGCTGCCCGATGTTCCAGGCCTTGGGCAGCTTGCGGCCCTCCGCCGGCAGCTAGGTGCGGTGGTTGGTCCCGACCCCAGTATATACACTGCGCTACCAGCTCGGTCCTGTGCCGATCGGGTGAGCAATTGCTTTGGCAGGCACCTCATGGATATGTGCCGCTTCGGGGGTGGTGGTGCTTAATGGGCGCAGTAGCGGGGATGAACGGGTGCACTGACTTTCCCGCATGACGAGGGCGCAGCATGATTGATCTGTTTTGGCATCTGCATCGCTATTCCCTAAGCTAGTCTCTATGGTTGTTGGGCAGCAGCTGTTCACTGGTGGTCTTGCTGTGAGCGACCATTTGCCTGTGTCGCTGGCTTTACGCTGGGCCTTGGGGTCCAGCCCTGGAGCCGGGGCAGATGGGCGGCGGCCTAAGCCCGCCAAAGTGCATTTCGATGTCAAGAACTGGCGCTGCACGCTTCCCTGTTTACTCAGGAAGGCTCACAGGCTATGGCCTCTATTCACCAGGCGCTGGAGGGGCTTGAGCAGGGGGAGTCTATAACTGTTGTAGTCGAGCAGCTAGGCTGTCTGCTTAGCAAGTCGTTGAAGAGGGCTTTGGCAGTGGTCAGGTTAGATCGGGTGGTGGTGCCAGCGGTTCCGGCGGAAACAGTGGCTTGGCGCCGTGGTGGGATGAGGGCTGCCATGCAGCCAAGGCCTCTATGCTGAGCGCGAAGGCTGCGCTAAGGGCACGCCACAGGATGGTCCTGCGGTGCAGCGTTTCAAGGAGGCTCGTAGGGCGCTTACCGTGCGAAGAGGCGGGCTAAAGCTGCATACAGGGATGGGGAGCTGAGGGAGTTCGTGGCCTCGCGCCGGGTCGACCCACGTTTGCTGTGGCGCAAATTGGGCGACAATGAGAGAGAAAAATGCCCGCTTGACGATCACAGTGGTTGGAAGGTTTTGATAGTGACGGTGCCCATCGCATCCTGAGCATGATTGCTGACCCTGAGTGGGATGAGCCCTGCGGGTTAGAAGCATGGCGCGTTACTCAGGAGGTTCTACGTAGGCAGGGTGAGGTAGCCAGCGTGATAAACGAGCCTTTCACCCTTGACGAGGTCACCAAAGCAGTGTTAGCCCTGTCTAACGGAAGGCTAGCGGACGGGAACGGCCCCTGCCGAGTGTTACAAGTATGCACGTAAGGAGGAGGTTAGTAGCAGCGGGCAGCTTCTGGAGGTCTCGTGTGTGTTAGCGCCTGTTCTGCTACGCTTGCTTGAGCATATCCGCAAGGAGGGGTGTTCCCGAGCAGTTTGCAACAACTGTCTCTCCTGTCTTCAAGAAGCGTGGTGACCCCATGGAGTACGGTAGTTACAGGGGCATTGCGTGGGCGGTGCTCTTCGCCAAGTGCTACGCATCCATTTTGCTGCGGCGCTTGGTAGCCGTAGGTCAGGCGCACAAGTTGCGGCATTTTTGCCAAGCTGGCTTTAGGCATGGGTTTGGCACTGTGCACCACCTGCTAGTCAAGCGGCATCTTACGGCTAGGCATCAGCGCCCAGGCTCCCCGCCGCTTATCATAGTTCAGATCGATTTTGAAAAGGCGTTTGATAAGGTACCTCGTGATCTGCTTTGGGAGCGTTTGCGTGAGCGTGGCATCCACGGTCCCATGCTTGACGCTCTGTTGAAAGCGCACGAAAGAGTCGAGATGGCCGTCAAGGTTAATGGGAAGATTGGGGAGCCGTTTGTCTCTGAGCAAGGGGTCAAGCAAGGGTGTCCCCTCAGTACCGAGCTCTTTGGGCTGTTTATCGAGATTCTGGCTGATTACATAGACTGCACTGATAGCAGGCTATCCAAGGCTGGCTCACCACTTGCCATGGGTGCGCCTACTGTTGATGGGCAGCGGGTGTCGCTGCTCCTTTATGCTGATGATGCGAGCTTGGTAGCAACTTCGGTGCGGCGCATGAGTCACCTGCTAGGGCTTGCCGACACCTTCTGCGTTTCCTTTGGTATGCGAGCTAATGTGAAGAAGTGTGAGGGAATGGTCTTCAGTAGTCAAGACAGGGAGAGAGGTAGTTTCTGAGGTGTTCTCGCGGTCTGCTAGGCTTGCGGGCCAGGCGGTGCCTCTAGTGCCCTCCGCTAGGTATTCAGGTCTAGTCTACGGCCCTGGGCTCTCCCCAGCCACTGTCGAGAGCAACTGATTTCCTCTGGGCGTGGTGCTATGTTCAAACTTGCTGGCAAGCTTAAGAAGATGCGCATGTGGGCGCCTGATGTGCGCATGCGGTGCTTTGAGGTACAGGTCAGGTCTATCCTGTCATACGGCTGCGAGGTTTGGGTCCCGATGCCCTTTGCGAGATGTTAGATGGCGGCCCCCACGGCGCCGCGACTATGCTAACCTCTCTGAAGGCATGTTTGAGTGGTGCTTGCGTGACAATGCCGTCAAGTTGCAAATAGCTTTTATGCGATCCATCTGTGGGACCTATCGCCCAGCCCACCGCCTGTTGTTTGCCGAAATGGCTCAGCTACCGCTGCACTACGCCCGGGCTCGACTTGTCCTCCTGTTCTGGAACCGTTTGGTCAAGCAGCAAGGGTCGCTCGCCCACCACGTGCTGAGAGAGGAGATCCGGTTAGCGGATGAGGGATGGGCTGATGCTTGGGCGGGTAAAGTGCTGCGTTTTGTCAGGGAGCTCGGCGTTGATGTATGGCTGGAGTTACCTGTAGATACTGTCTCCCATGCAGATAGGGCGGCGTGGCTTGCTGGGCGCCCCTCCCTTTGCCACTGTGATGTCTAAATTTAGAGAGCGTTTGATGGCTGGTTGGGATCATGCACGGGTTAGTATCTCCCCGCGGACTTCCGTCCGACGGGAAGCGCCCTGGCATCCAGATGAGTAGGTACAAGCATCAAATGGGGCTCGCCTTTCGAGGCTCTGCTGGTTCCATGTGGCCTAAGCACGCCAAAGTGTTCATTTCGCGCGCGCACCAAGTGAAGTTGCTGTCGTTTAGGCTCTGTTCATGGCCGCTATCTGCAAATAGAGCTGTCCAAAGGGGCAGGCGTTTGGCCCGCTCCGAAAGGCTGTGTCTCGCATGCAACGGTGGTGCTGTCGAGGACGAAGAGCACGTGCTTATACACTGCCCTGCGTATGCCAGTGCCCGTGCTACTGTTGATTTGCCTTACGACCAGGGGATCTGTGCTGTGATGGCGGTTGAGGACCAGACCAGTCTGGCAGGGCTGTTGTTTCGCATCAGTGAGACCCGGGCTGGGATATTATCCCACGGGCGTTAGGCCAGGTGCACTTCTCCTTGTCTACTCCTGCTGACGGTCTCGAGCCACACTGCTCATGGGGCATACCGCTGGCTGTGGGCTGCACCCAAGCTATGTAACAGTAACAGTAAGTAACAGTAACAGTAACAGTAACAGTAACAGTAACAGTAACAGTAACAGTAACAGTAACAGTAACAGTAACAGGTAGTTGGGGAATGGCAGCGAGGACAGCGCCTCGGAGACATCTGAAGACCCGCAAGTGGAGTGGTCAGAGGGCACGCTATCGGAGGCATCTGTGGGCCCGCCACCAGCGGCAGTTGCAATGGGGCGGCGTTTGCGGGGCACGAGGCCACGCTGGTGGAGCTGCTGCGGTTCGGCTCCGACCCGCTGGAGGACGCCCGGGAGCAGTGCGGGCGGGCAACGCCAGGCTGTGTGCGGCGCTGCTGGAGGGGCACGCCTGCAGCAGCTGACGCACGAGTGGTGACTCCACACAGAAGGTACTTCCGAAGGCTCATGGGCCATCAAGGGTTAGCGTAAGGGAGTTCAAGCCTCGGATAGCTGTTGACCACGGCCTGATCGCGTTGGCTTGCGCTCGCGCCAGATGGCCACAGCTGTGCGATGGGGGCTGCAGCGCGAGGGCGGGTACCTTGACCGCCCTGGCTTGGCGATTCCGGAGGCAGCTGTTGCAGCAGCAGAGGTCGCAGCGGATGCAGCCGTCGCCTCCGTGCAATCGTTTCCGAGCCTTGCCTCTGCAGCCGCTGCCGCTACCGCAGCAGCCCTGGCAGCCCTGCGGCCCTGCAAGCGGGAGTGCGGGGCCAGCAGCAGCAACGCTAGCAGCAGCGGCAGCAATGGGGACTTGGGCGGGCAGGCGCGTGTCGAGACGCCCCCCACAGCCAACCACCTGGCTGTGCTGTTGCTCTTGCTGAACGCCACGTCTTACCGTTCGCGCCCCGAGTCACGCTGGGGCAACAAGTGGGGCACGGCCTCCGAGCTGCAGCGGTGGCGGGCGAGTGGCAGGTGGTTTCGAGCTGCTGCTGGCGGGCGCCACCCCATGGGAACCAACGGAATGGTTCCACCACGACGGTGCGGGCGCCAGGCCTCATGTACCTAGCGCTGGTGTACGGTCAATGGCACGTGGCAGGTCAACTGCTGAGGTGGCATCGGTATGCCTCAGGGTCATGAGGAGCATGCGGGACTGTGGGCGCTGGCGTGTGGGCGCTGGTGACACGTGTCACAGGCGGGGCGTGCGCTCGCGCTGCGGAGGGCCCCTATGCAGTGCTGCTGCTAATGGACACGTCCAAGCTCTTGAGCCCCATCTCCAGGGACGTCAGCAGGTACACGAACGTGCGCGCGTCCTGCGAGGGGTTGGCAAACACCGCAATGACGCAATTGACAACATCTACAATGGGGGTGCGCCCGTGCCTCAATGGGGTGCAGTGCTGGGCCCGACGAACGTGCGCGTGTCCTGCAAGGATGGTACGTACGATACCCCCTTGCACCTAGGACCTAGGTGGGCGCGGACAAGCCGAGCGGGGTGCTCCCGTCCCCCTGCCACGTGTACCGTACGGTGCTAGGCCGGACCAGCATCGGCAAAGACGCGTGTGCTGTGCAGCTTGGCCTACATCTTGGCTGCAGCGACCACCCTGAGCCGTTCACTTGCCACTCGCCGCCCACTTGCTGAGGTGTATCGCCCGGCACGCGCAATCTTTTCCCGCTGCCCTTGACGCTCCCTCACCCCCGACCCCCCTACCTGCGCCGCCAGCACGCCCGCGTGGCCTCCCGCCAGCACCTCCATCAGCGCAAAGTACGACTGCGGGGCGCATGGGAAAGGGTAACAACAAGGCAGCAGCATGACCACACGAGGATGCTGTTCCACGCATGGCGAGGTAGGTCCGGTAGGGTCGGCGTTGTGCTCCGGACTCGCCCAGACATTGCTGCGCACGTCCACAGCTGTGGTGTACAGGGACTGGCCTGCCTTGCCCCCTGTGTGCTCACCTTGGCCACCTTCCGGAAGGCTAGCAGGTCTGTGAGCGGGATGGACAGCGACATGCGCAGCGCGGCGTCCAGCGCGTCCTGGGAGGGGGGAAGTAGGGACGGGTAGGGCGAGGACGGTGCGCATCATGCTTGTGAATCAAAGCTGTATATCAAAGCCCACGGCACAGGGACGTGCGCAGCGCCGCGGTCAGCCCGTCCTTGCAGGGGGGTGTGCGGACGGGGCAACAGCAGCAGAGACAAAAGGGCAACTAAGCACGAAGGCTGCACCGTAATGCTGTGGTAAAGCATGGAACTGCTGCTCTCGGCCCTGGATCACTTAAAGCCCTATGGCGCTGACCCATGAGCGGTGTACACCAGGAGTCGTTGTCCGCAATCCCGACCGCCGCCCCTGCCTGCCCCGTACCTTCCGCGCCGAGGCCACGTACAGCTCGACCAGCGGACGTTGTTCACACCACTAGTAGCTGCCCAAGCTACTTGCGTCACAGAACCTAGTATTTGCTCGGTGTGATTTTGTCATTCTCGCAACTGCGTTGCTGCACACCGTACCGTACCTTCAGCGCCGGATCCCCGTACAGCTCGAACACGCCAAAGTTGACGTAGTTGCCGCTCATGGCCCGCGCCAGCGCCAGCAGGCACACCGAGATGCCCTTGTACCGCGAGTCGTACAGCGCGCTGCCGCCGCCGCCCGCGCCGCCGCCAGGCGCCGCCGCCACGGCCGGCTGCGGCACCTGCTGCAGCACGGCGTTGGCGTACGTCACGATGACCTTGCTCACCTCCCTGCACGGGAACATGGAAAGCAAGGGGCAGCAACGCGCACAGATGGTGTTAGCTATCGCACGTGTTCACCAAGTTTCGACTTGGTCACCTCCCTGCCGAGCGGATGGGGTAAGCGACGCGTGCAAGCGACTTGTCATGCCCACCGGTGTTTGGTTAACTTGGTTGCGTTTAGGTACTCTGGCTCTGGGCTACACCCCGCCCTGTCCCCAGTTCCACCCTACCCACATCGCCGCTGCCCCATCGCCCCACCCCAGCAAACAGGATGCCAGATGCCTGCTGCAGTTGCGCGCCTTTCCCCGCCTCACGTAAACGCCCAAACTCAGCCCTTGACACCACCTCGGAGTCCCATCCCCGCATGTCGCACCTGAATAGCAGGATGCCGTTGGGCGAGCTGCTGTCGAAGGTGAGGCGCTGCGAGCGGTTGAAGCAGAACTCCGCCACGAACTTGAGCAGGGGGGTGGTCAGCGCGGGAGTGTCCGCCCAGGCCTGGAGGCGGGCGGGGGGCGAGAGGTATAGGAGGGCGGAGGGTTTGCCAAGCAGGCCCACGGCAGCAGATTGCATGCACCTGTTATCTTGGCAAGGTACCGGTGACTGTTGGAACTGTTGGAAGAGTTCGGCCCTGGTGCTGTGGAAGCCTTTTATATACAGTTGGTGTTATCGCACCTCGTGGCACTTGAGCATAGTGGGCATGTGCTGTGGACACTGCGTAAGGACACTGTAACTGCTAACACACGCCCGCACCTCGAGACACTTGAGCATGGTGGGCATGTGCTGCGGGTACAGCCACTCGAACAGGAAGCCGTAGGTGCGGCGCGTGGCGGTGGCGGAGGCGATGCCGCGCAGGTCCCTGAACAGCCCCGCCACGCGGCCCATGGGCACCGACTGCCGCAGCGCCGCGGCCGTGGGCGCGGCCGCCACCGCCTGGCCCAGCTGCAGCAGCACCTGGTGAGTGGGGTAGGAGTGTGGGGGAGGCTGGTGTCTCAAGGTGTCCGGCGGTGTCGGAGGAGCTCGGCCGCCACCGCCTGGCTCAGCTGCAGCAGCATCTGTTGAATGGGAAAAGTGAGTGACCGGGAGGTGGGCAGGGCGGGGTGCTGCACCCCCTGCACAACCCCGCATCCCACAGTACGGCACGGCACTCTGCCCCCCTCCGGTCCTGCTGACACCGGCACGTTCCCACCTGGTGCAGCGGCCGCACGAAGGCCCTGAAGCGCTGCGGCGTGTCCTCCATGGTACCGCCCCGTCCCCCCAGCCCCGTGAACTGTGCGCTACGCACCTGGTGCAGCGGCAGCACGAAGGCCCTGAAGCGCTGCGGCGTGTCCTCCATGAACAGCAGCCGCGCCAGCGTGGCGTAGTAGGTGGTGCGGTTGCGGCCGTTGGCGGGCGCGTCCAGGAAGGCGTAGTGGTCGGCGGTGTGCTGCTGCAGCAGCTGCGACACGGCGTCCAGCTTCATCAGCAGCTTGCCGGACATGTACCCCGCAGCCAGCTCCTGGGGAGGGAAAAGGGGAGGCATGGGGAGGGAAAAGGGGAGGCATGGAGAGGGAAATGGGGAGGCATGGGGCGGGAAAAGGGGAGGCATGGGGCGGGAAAAGGGGAGGCATGGGGCGGGAAAAGGGGAGGCATGGGGAGGGAAAAGGGGAGGCATGGGGAGGGAAAAGGGGAGGCATGGGGAGGGAAAAGGGGAGGCATGGGGAGGGGGAAGAGGTTGAGGGGAGTGGAGGGGAGGTATGGGGAGGGGGAAGAGGTTGAGGGGAGTGGAGGGGAGGGAGGGGTTCGAGGGGCAAAAGCGGGCAGTAAGGGGAGGTCCAAGTGGACGCGAAGGGTTTAGCCGGCGCCCAGCTCCTGGGGAGGGAGGCTTGATAGGAGAGGACGTGACCACGCTGTAGGCCGGAGCCCAGCACAATTGCGCCCCCTACAGGCCGGCCACACGCCCGAAACGCCATCCCCGTACCAGCGCGTTGCCCAAGCCCTAAAACCTAACCCACGGACCTGGAACGGCACCGGGCCGAGGTGCAACAGCACTTACCACCACCACCGTCCAGCACAGCAGCGCACATCCGTGCCCACGCCCACAACACTAACCCACGCACCTGGAACAGCACCAGGCTCAGGTGCACCAGCTCCTCGCTGCCGCCGTACACCCGCAGGTTGGTGCCGATCTGCGGGGGCGAAGGAGGAAGCAAGAGCGAAGCTCAAGCTACCAACCGCGGCATGGCTCGACAGGGGGGGGCAGCGCAGACGTGAGCGGCCATCGCCGTGTGCACGCAATGCCGCCGCTGCAGACTACTTGTCACATCCTGCCCGCTACACCCGCTGCTACCCTACTTGCTTGCGAGCTGCTCTTCACCAGCACACCGTAACAGAAGCCACCAAGACCACCACCAACCACACCGGCTGTCTGCCCCGCTGGCTCTGAGCTCCGCCGCTACCCTTACCCCACCCAACCCCGACCGCACCCCACCACCTCTCCCTCCGTTGTGAGCATGGACCAGTGACTCCGTGCTTTCCCGACGCCTTAACACGGTTTCATCGCGTTAACGCGTGCCCCCACCTTTGTGAGCATGACGGACAGCACCGCCTCCCCCACACCCCACCCCACCGCCTGCCCCACCTTCGTGAGCATGACGGACAGCACCGCCTCCCCCACACCCCACCTCACCGCCTCCCCCACCTTTGTGAGCATGACGGACAGCACCGCCGAGTGGTCCTCCAACCCCAGCCGCTCCGCCAGCCGCGTGTACACCTTGCTGCTGTGCATCACCTGGGCGGGGGCACACGTGGGATAGGGCACAGCAGGCCGTGCTCAGAGGGGCCGCGCGCCAGGGAGCAAGCTACTTAACCCGCCATACCCACGTGTGTGCACTTGGGCTTGGCAGGCACACTCGCGACAAGGCCTCGGAGTACCCTTCTACCGACCAGTATCCACCCGACGGTCGCCCCTGCTCCTCCCCGTCTCCGCCCCCTACCGTGCCCCCTGCCCACACCTGCTCCCCGACCTCGTGCACACACCCATACTCAGCCACCCAGTCCCCAGCTCTCCACTCCTCCCTCCGCCCCTCCCACCTCCCTACCGTGCCCCCGCCCCGCTCACCTGCTCCCCAATTCCAATGTACACCGTGCGACGCGGCCTCCCCAACCACTGACCAAGATCCACCCCACTTTCGCCCCTGCTCCTCCCCCTCTCCGCCCCGGGCCGTGGCCCCGACCACCTCACCTGCTCCCCGATGTACACCTTCCTGAAGCACTGCAGGAAGTGCAGCAGCGCCACGTCCAGCCGCTGCCTCGAGCGCTCCCCGTACCGCCCCGCGGCGTGCAGCCCCTCGTCCGCCAGCCGCAGAACCGCGAACACGCGCGCAGCCAGGTCGCCGTCAAGCGTCTCCTGCCATGCCCCAGGAACCAAGGATTCGGTACACAGGAACATGTCCAGCACAGCTGTGCGGCTGTCCAGCAACAGTGTAGGCAGTAGGGCACAGCTGTGCCGCCGTGGTTGTACCAGCACCTTGCAGTTGTTGTGGAGTTTTTGTGGACCACATCTGGTGTGCTGTTTGTGCTGCGTGCGTGCAGCAAGCGTGCAAATGGTGCGCAGCGCCTCAACGTGGCGTGCAGGCAGCGCAGCCCTCCATGTACAAGCCTTTCAGCACGGCCCCTCCTGCACAGTGCCGGGCGTGTGCGGGGCAACGTGCGGCGTTAAGTAGGCCCCCTCCACGACTGGGCCCCAACGCCCCCGGCCCCCCGCCCCACCTCCACGCACCCTCCCGGTCCCCCACCTGGCTGTCCGCGTTGTTGCTGGTGGCCAGGCGCCCCTTGATGACCGCCCCGATGATGTACACCAGCCACGTCAGCTGCCCCTCCAGCAGCGACAGCTGCGGCCCGGCCATGGGCTGCTGCGCCGCCTGCCCGGGGCAAACGCGGGGAGGCGGGGTGACAACAGCGTCTCCGACTGCTGGTGTATTAACACCAGCCTGAATCCAAGCCTGAATCCGAGCCGTCTGTTCACTGCTGGTATGTGCTGGGGCGGGCCCTGGAAGATGGATTTCAGCCTGCTTTTGGGATGTGCGCGTTGCTAACCTGTGTGAGTTGCGATGTGTCCCTGGCGTGTTGCCTAGCTACGCCACGCCTCCAGGAGCACCCCCCCCGGCCCACCTGCTTGTAGTACTCGATCATGGGGTCGATTAGCTGCGACAGGTACGCTGACGACCTGGGGAGTGGGGGTTTGGACTTGTCAGGCTACACGGTCTCGCATGGTGGCATTGGCAACGCCCCGGTACGGCCACCAACACACCCTGCTGCGGGAAGCCCTGCTGCACGTTTATACCTTTACAGTAGGCCCGGTCCAGCAGCTGCCCCGGCAAGCTGGTGCCATGCCGTCGCCCATGGCCCCTTCCCACGCGCCCCGTCCCTCTGCTGTGCCGTACCTGTCGTACTGGTACCGCATGAGGTACGGCAGGGCCTCCAGCTGCTCGCTCAGCGCGTCCTCTGCGTCCAGCATGTCGTCCAGCGCGGGGTTGGCGGCGCAGCGGGCCACGGACTCCAGCCTGCACAAGGGCGATGGGTGGCATTGGGCTCAGGGGTGTACGACAGCAGATGCACCAAACATTCGCTGCAGGGCCGGCGCCGCAGCCAACCAGACTCCAGCCTGCACCAGCAGACCAGCGAGCTGGGAAAGGGTTCCAGCCTTTGTTACCATGCAAAGGGCTTGCGGAGGGCAGCTTACAGGGCGCAGCAGGGCCGGGTGCAGCCCAACACGTAAAGGTGCTCAGAAACCGCGCTACTCGCCCAACTGGAAACGCCCTACCTTGACGTTACGTACGCCTGCGTGATGGCCGGGACGTTGCCCTCCAGCAGGCTTGGGGAGTCGCCCTGGAGTGTGGGATGGGGAGGAAACGGATCACGGCCAGCCGGAAGCTTCATGATGCCGCTCAGAAAGATTCCTGCCAGGTGCGCCAGGAAGGGGACCCCCGCGACAAAAGGGTTGCCCAACAGCTCGGCCAAGACGGTACGCAATAAGGCCGCCAGTTGCAGCAGGACACCCCACGTCCCACATCTGTCCACTTCACAGCTGGCCTTGGCGCAAAGCCGTACCTTGAGGTACGGCATGGACGACACGAGCCTGCTCCACAGCCCCAGCAGGTAGTAGCAGCTGCTGCCGCTCCACTCCCAGTTCTGCAGCGCGTACACGGTCAGCTGCGCCACCGACTGGATCCAGCTATTGTACTGCTCCACGGCGACCTGTGGGGGCACAGGGGAGATTGTTTGCGCGACCAGGCCCAATCAGCACGGCGTTGTGTTGCGGCTGTAATGCGCAGCTGGACACAGAGAGGATCTGCGCGGACGTTGTCCTGTTGCGCAGCGAGCGGTGCGGACAGGTGGCGTGACAAGGGCGAGGGGCAGTTGCTACGCGACAGTGGGGCAGACTAGGCCCACCAGCTCAGTACCCGCAGTCATCATGAGCCAGTATCATCTAATAAGCAGCCCCTAGGTCACTGGCAGGTGTGTCCCTGGTGCGTCCCTGCCGCTACCGTCTACAACGTAGCCCCGGCCCTGGTGTACTGGGCTGGACCCAGCCATGTCGAGCATAACCCCAGCCCCCTCCCCCGTCGCTCGCCACCGCCCCCGTCCCTGCCCCACCATTTCGCTGAGCTGGTAGTTGGTCTTAAGGCGCTCCAACCATCCGCACGAACTGCGCCATCCATCTAGCCCCTGCGGCCCCGTGTTGTACGCGTGCTCCTGCCCCGCCCCCGCATCCGCCCCAACCCACCAGTTCGCTGAGCTGGTAATTGGTCTTGAGGCGGCCCAGTAGGCGGCACAGCCCGTGGAAGTTCTCGTGCTGTGCCAGCAGCTGCCGTGCCGCGGGATCCAGGATGGAGCGCGTGGCGGCCACCAGCCGGTTCAGGAACCTGGGACCAATCGCATAATGAGGAGCAACGGGAATCTCAAGCGCCCACTAGCGCATGCGATCCTGTGATACCAGAACGGCTGCAATGCTAGCACTAGGTCTAGATCGGATGGAAATCAGCTGCACCCTCCGCTGCTGGGTTCTGTACCGTATGATCTACTGGTTGAGCTCTCTCAGAGCGGTGCAGGGCGAGGCGAGAGAGAGCACTGGCGAAGTGCAGGCTGCGGCAAACAACAGGCATGCGTGGGCAGTGTTGCGGGTACCGGTACCCACTTGAGCCGCTCGCCCTCCGATGTGAAGAGGCTGCGCCGCACGGAGGCCAGTCGCACCATGCACTCCAGGGCCGTGCTGGACAGCGGCGGCTGCGATGAGCTGTAGTGGTCCAGGAACAGCTGCGAGGAAAAGGGAAGGGGCCGGGCGAGGGTGGCTAAGTAATAAATACAGACAGAAAGTACATGGCAACGTGGAAGGAAGAGGTGCGTGTACGTGCGCGGCAGGCTAGGCCCGATGCGCTCTGTACGAGCGCATTGGCATAATGAGCATGCGCAACCATGTAGGGCCTGGCGTATGGCAGATAAGAGCTCCAGCTACCTCCGCGCAACGCCTTTCCCCTCAATCGCACCACGCACCACCACCACCACCATTACCATCACTTCTTGCGCAGGACGCTTGCTGCGCTGCTGCACTCCCTCGCTCCACCCGCGGGCTGGCGGCTAGGCGCGGGCCTCGTGCCGCTGCCCCCCAACCGTACCCTAGTCACACCCGCTCCCCGGTGGTCTCCGGTTCCATCGCTTGCAGCGGTTACCCCCTCCCGCCACCCCCCAACTGCAGCCAACGCTCCGCCTGCGGCGCCCAGATCTGCACCTGCATCGCCCCACCTGCAACGTCGCCGGGTCCTCTATCGCTGGCCGCCACGCGGAGGGCACCTGGAGAGGGCCACAGCAACCAGGGCAGGGCCGCAGCAACCAGGGCAGGGCCACAGCAACAAGGGCAAGCGTTCAAGTGAAGTCCTCGAGTACTAGGAGGCTGAGCGGACTCCGAGGGCGATCCGCAAGCGCATTCATGATACACGAGCGCCTGGGGATCGCAACTGCCAAGCGCAGCAAGCGCAGCAAGCGCCAGCCCCGGGACCGACCCATGGGTCATTAGTATCCCCGTTCCATGGCCAGCGTGGCTTTGGTACGTTGAAGGGAACCCCTTCTGGTCGGGGTGTCGTACCACCCAGAGCGTGTCTGCGGAGTTGCTCGGCAGCTCCGTTTTGCCCCACGTATGCCCCCCTGTATGGTGCACAAGGCGTGCGAGCCTGGCGCTAGCTTCGCCCAGGCCCGGACCTATGGGTCACTGGCAGCCCTGCTCCCTGTCCCTCCCCCACCTGTATGGTGCACAGCTCCTCGCTGGACTCGTCCAAGCAGGTGCCCACGAAGTCGAACGACAGGCAAGCCAGTGCCAGGTTCAGGCCCTGCAGGTTGCATAAATTGTGCGATGATTGAATATATTGAGGTATTCCCTTTCTTCGTCGTTTCTTTGACAAGCAAGAATACCTAAGGCCGCTTTGGGCCCCTCTGGGCAGCTTCTGCGAGGTTCAGGCCCCGGCAGGTTGCAGGGGGCCCAGCATGCACTTCATACACTGGTGAGACGACAGCTACTGCACCCTGCAGGTTACGAACCGGCAGCAAGCATCTCCCACAGGTTGACGACGACAGGTACGGTGTGCAAGGGAGAAGGCTCACCAGCGCTAAGAAGAGGTACCAGCGCAACGGTCAATGACTTGACTGTCAACACAACTTGTGCAGCAGCAACGCTCCCCGGGTCAATGCTGCACCACCCGGCCACTATCGGGCGCATGCGCCGTTCGCACAACTCGCTCCTGTCGCTCGGCCCGCTCGCCAACCCAGCCTCACCTCTGACCGCAGCTTCTCGTCGGCCCTCCTGCTCGCCATCTCCTGTTGGAATACACCAAGCACCAGGGCCCGCGCAATGAGCCACCCAACATTGACGTGGCTTGCCACCACTCCCATCCTCAGCACCACCAGCACCTTTCAGGAAGCTGCTTTGCCAGCTTGTTGAAGCTAACACAACCCCTAATCCACCTGCCGCGCCATGACCTTGACCACGCAATTATGCCGCAATTGCAGGGCCCTGCTTGGAGATCCTCAAAGTCCCGTCTGCCCGCGCCCTTCCCTCCGCCCAAATCTTCAGCGCCATGAGCGACGCCTGGAAGGCCCGCAGCAGCGCCGTAGTACGACCATGCAGGTATGGGAGCGACTCCCTGGTCCCACAAACATCCCCGGCATGTACCCCACCTGCAGTGCCATGAGCGACGCCTGGAAGGCCCGCAGCAGCGCCGTGTCACGGAAGTTGACCGCCGCCTTGCGGTGCTGCGTCAGCGTGCGCCCGGGCGTGGCCTGGTTCATCTCCTGCACAGCCCGGCACGCGCGCAACACGGGAGGAGGGAGGGCCCAGTTCAGGATCACTGAGTGCAACCCTCGGGGGGGAGTCCCCATCAGAGGTGCCTTCCGACAGCCGCCCGGCTGCCGTCGTACAGCCCAAGCAGCCCACTCGCTGCACGCGAAGAAAGCCAGCGGCACCAACCTGCAAAGGAGCCTGCGAAACCGCGCAGCCGCACAGGTCTGTGACCCCGCGGCGTCGGGTACCCACCTGCACAATGGTGTGCAGTATCCGCAGGCCGACCAGGTAGTGCTGCGGGCTGGGCTCCTTTGCGCCGCGCTCCAGGAAGCGCTTGGCGTCCTCCACGATCTGCCGGTGCGTGTCGGCGTCGAACCAGCCCAGCTTGGCCGTGCGGCACAGCAGCTGCACCAGCGACACGCTCACAAAGTGCTCCAGCCGCGTGCAGTTGCTGGGGGCGGGCCAGGGAAGGGGCAGGAAATGGCGGGTCGGGAGGGCGGGGTGCTTGGCCAGGGTGCGTGCAAGGGGCGCAGCAGCTTAGCGTAGGGTTGTCGCGGGGGCTTGGCGGGCTGCTGCCGATGGAGCGCAACGCGTCTAAGTGTGGTACATGGCGCATGCTTAAGTGCAGAGCGCTGTAGCAGGTGAGTGGCCCACCGCCCCGCAGGCGCTCACCTGTCCAGGTACGTCAGGAAGTAGTTCTTCATGTCAGCTCGCACGCTGGGGCTGTGGGGAAGGGGCACGAGGGTACCGGCGTGCGTGTCAGCAACCACGGCGAGTATACGGTGGCCTGGACAGCGACTGCCGCACCAAAGCCGCGCATGAAGGCACGGATGCTGCAGAAAGCAGCCTCAGGCAGCGGCTGTGGTGTGCAAAACTGCTAAGCGCGTGCGGCCAGGCTTGCGCTCGCTGGCGTTGCCCTGTAGGGTATCGCCCTAGAGCTTCTACGACTACTTCTGCAGCGTAACGGCTGTAGGATACAACCGCGCTGCGCCCTAGGTGTCGACGATTATAGATAGCAACAAGCTGTCTGTCGCACCTGAGGGAGTGCTCTGTCAGCAGCTTGGTGAGGCTGGAGGAAGCGAGAAGCTGGGCGTAAGGGGACCGGGAGTTGTCCAAGATGGCCTGGAACAGTACCCCAAGGGATGTAGGAACGAGTTGGTGGAACGGAGAGTGGGCCGGTGAGTGGAAGGCACGGACAAGCGGGAATGTGTCTTAGACAGCATGGGGATATCCTCATTTGAGTGCTTGCGGTGAGTGCTTCCGGGCAACCGTCAAGTTGGGAAGGTAGCCGAGGAACAGCAGGTTGCAGGCAAGGGGGTTGCTCACGGTCTGACATCAGGTTGCTGCACAGTGGCACCAGCATACCCCCGTCCACCTCACGTAAGCTGAGCTACCAATGCCACCAGAATTATTTGCCACACGGTGCCATGCGGCTGCATGTGGTACAACGTGGCCGCAGGCATCCCCTCCGTCCAGCTGTAGTATGGCGCACCTTCAACGCTGGGACGTGCTCCGTGGATTGCCCGAAGACGCCCAGCATTTGCTCCACTTGCACCCGCTCCGCTTGACTCTGGAGAATCGCAGAGGCGCAACGCACGTAAAGCGGTTTCGCAGCATTTCGCACAGTAGGCGCAGTCCCTTACGGCTTTCATGCTCGCCCAAGCTCACCTGCGCGGTGTACAGGCGCTCGCATAGTGCCTCGAGCTGAGGCAGTTGCTGCAGATCCATGGCCGCTCTTCGCTGTAGTCCGGCAGGCTCCAAAGGCGCGAGAGTTTGCTGCCTTACGCCGGAGCTGTCAAGGTTCCCCGCACAGGCCGAACAACATTAGCCTTTTGTTGTGTAGAAGTTATTTTTCAAGGAGGGGCCGTCGTTGAGGCCTCCGCGTGAGCGCTGGGCAGCGATCTGCCAAAATACCGCTGTAGGAGTGGGGCGTTCTTCCTTTACAATTTGTACAAGATATGTTACAGCTAGTTCATAGCGACAACTGCTCTTCGGTCCTCGCGTCTTATCGACACCACGTCGGCATAAACCCAGCTGACCCTGCTGACAGCCGGCCTCCCTGCAAGAGCAAAGCGACGCTGCGCTTCTTATTGATGGAATAGGTGTTGAGCGGGAATTCCGTTTGCACTCGAATCGCCCTGCTGACTAATAGAAACAGGTCCCCGTACGATATTGATTGATTCAGGACAGACGACAGCCACAACCGCCTCCAGCGACCCAGTTTCCCTGACAACGTGCCCAGGACGCCATGTCAGCTGATGAGCAGGGCGGTTGAATGCTCTCCTGTGGGCACACCAAGCAGTTATCAGGAGTATGAGTCTCTATGAGGGCTGCGGCCGGTGCCCCTGAAGTGGGGCTAACCCTAAAACGCAAACCGCCTTTGAGAGCTTGCGTTAGCCCATCACGTGTCACAAAAGGGCTCCCTATTGCCCCTTTTAAGAGTTAAACCAGTCCCAACTGCACACGGTTTGTGTTCAGTCCATGCACACGTGCAGGAGGTAAGAAGCATGCTTGGGCAAATGTCCAGGTGCTTCTGCACCCCCTGCATAACGCACCGTGTGGGATGTTCAGATCCAAGCGCCCAGTAGCTCCTGCTCACAAACACACAAAAGACGACCGGAGAGACTCGAACAAATGCCTAACTCATGACAGACGGCAGCCAGTCAGCAGCGACCTGCACACACGCCGCCCTAGGCCAACCAGCCGAGGGCCAACATGCCGACTGTGTTGCCCGGCCGGGCCCAGCGAGTTCCCACTTCTACTTGACGTTGCCGGCAAGAATTAGTGTTGAGGCAGTCAGCCTAACTGCCTGCCTAACCTCAGTTCGTCAATTGTGCCTTTGCGCATGCCCTGGCGCCGAGGAGATAAGATAAGAGACAGAGGCAAATGCACTTGACGCCCTACAGACTGCCCCACACCTGCCCACAGGGATCCAAGGCAATTATCCATAACGTCGTATCTGCTGACGTGCCTGGAACAAAAACGTGCGAGACTGGACGAAACGCGCGTACGACTCAACTGTACGGCACTGTTCCCGGCTCCTGGGCTAACACACTGCAGTGAAATGACTCTCCAGCCCAACACCCAAGGTCAAAGGCACTCGCGAAGAATACACTAAACAGCGTAATGTTAACCCTGCTAAACACAAAGCCGTGACGTGGTAGGGCGGAACTTGGTACAGCGTAATATACATGGCCATGGATATGGACATGGACATGTCTACCCCTCCGCCAAGACCAGGTTCCGCTCTACAACGTCACGGCTTTGGTATTAGACTGGTACATATACATGGCCAGGCTTCACCAGCTCACCCTAATGCCTACGCGGTGCACTGCCTGCCTGGTGCCATATTGCACCTCTACGTCCCCTGCCTCAGCATGGCCACACGTGCCCCAGGCTTGCCTCGCAGACCATGCGTTGCTCACCCAGTTACCTCTCCGTGCGTCCGTAACACATTGTTCGCAACTTGAGCTGTGCCATACCAGCCACAGTGCAGTACCCGGCGGAACAGCGGCCTCAGCCCACCTCACCTCAGGAACACCTGCCCCGCCGGGTTCCAGCCAGGGGAGACCACTGTCAGCCAGGAACGACCCTCCGTGCGAGCCCCACGTGTCCACGCACATCCTAGCCCTGCGGTCCCCAAGCTGCGGCCATGCCTCCTACCGCGCGCAGACGGTCCTGCGGTACCTTCTGCTGCAACATCTGCAACCTATGCTGATACGCCTGCTGTAGCTGCTGCATCATCTGCTGGTGCTGCTCCGCTTCCTGCTGCATCAGCTGCTTGCGCTGGTCAATGTGAACCTGCTTCTGCTCCACCAGGCGCTGCATTTGCTGCACCTGCCCAAGAGCCTGCCGAAGGACATTTTCGGCGGCAACGAGGTCCACGTTTGCTGTCATTTAATACACCCGATTCTAATTTACCGGTAACCTGCGGGAGGGAAAGCGCGTGGGTATCAGGGGAGAATGCAGAATTACATTGGAGGGCCAGGGTGTAGGCATGCATGCAGGTCCACTCCTTTCAGGCAGGGGATACTGACTACCCTGCCTCCACGAGCTAGGTGTACACTAGCAAAAAATAGACGCTAGCACACGCTGTCCAACAGCACAAAAAACACGCTAGTGGTGAGCGACTCGTTGCTGGTGCATATTGTCAGGCCAGGGCCATGACAGTAGTCAACACCGAACGCAATCGGCAGAACGGACACACGGTGTGCCAAGTGTGAAACGCCCCGCGCACACCAAGACAGCCCACAGCACTCAAGCTGGCTCTAGCCTGGGTTTTGCTTCGAACGAACTTTGTGCTGCTAGAATCATTTACCTTGCCATCAAACTTAATGACATTCCACGACATGCACGCAAGCCTAGCACACTCCCTTTCGCACCAACACCAAACGTGCCATACGTGTCACGCGGACGCGGTGCGTGCCGCGCACAAAAAGCGCATCGCAGCGGCTGGTGTCATGGGTATCTTTCATCACCCTGCACTTGCTCGACATGTAAGGTCACTCCACTAGCCCGTATCCACGGTGTGACGCCACATACCCTAGATCAGGTAGCGAGAGGACACCTAGTCATGCTCTGTAGAGCTCTGTGCTGTTTTGAACGCACAGTGTACTGCTGCCCAGTTACCCCACCTGGCACCGCTAAAGCGCAGCAGTGCTTTTGTATGTAGCCAGCGCACGGCAAGCGCATCGTTAGATCTGAGAGTTGCACATCAACTATAGGCTCTAATCCCGCGCGCACGCCACTTCGTGCACATTGAACTGCACCCAACATAGCTCATACCATCTCTGCAGCTGCAGCAACGCTACCATCAAGTTGCACGTGCTTCATGCATCCCGTCTCGATCATTACACCAGAACATCGCCTCCACCTCGTTCACACTCGCCTCCGCCGTTGCACCCGTTTGCCATCATGAATGCATCAATGCTCACTTACACTTGCAGTCTAGCACTGTTCGGCACCGTTGATGACGCACCGGTGCTGCACGCCGCCCGCTGCGGCCCCAGGTGCTCCACCGCCGCAGTCGCCGTAGCCGCAACGCCCGGTATGTTAGCTTGCTGCATTGCCACCAGCCGCCGCCCGCTCACACTGCCGCCAGCTGCGCCTCCAGCTGCGCCACTACCTGCTCGGCTGTGGGCCTGTTGCTGGGCTCCCGCTGCAGGCATTGGTGCGCCAGGGCGCGGTAGGCTGGGGGGCAGGTGGGCGGGAAGGCGGGGAAGGAGGGCCGGTAGCGTGGGCCGGAGGGGGTGGCCACGCCCGCAGTCCGACCGTGCCACAGCTCCCACAGCAGCACGCCCAGCGAGAAGACTGTGGAGGGGGGACAGGAGGGAGGGAGACAGGGCATGTAAACAGGGGTTTAGGGGACAGGGAAGGCTTCAACACGGGCAGGTAGGGCGGAGTTTGGCACGTGCGTGCGGCAGCTGCCTCGGCTCCGGAAGGTCAGCTCGACTGCATAGCATGTTGGTACCATGCATGCGGCAGACGACAGCGGCGGCTGGGCCGAGCAGCGAACTCACCGTCGGACGGTGGCCCGACTTGCGCCTGCGGCACGTAAGGGACGAAGGCAGGGCGCGACCAGGTCAACAGGCATACAGTACCCAGGATCGCCAAACAGCGTGCGCGGCTGGAAAAATGTTAAGCAGGAGGCCGCGGGCGGATGCAGGGCGTGAGTGCGTGAAGACATGAAGCCCACGCTAGTCCTTACCGGTATAGAAGTTGCAGGTATTCAGTACAAGCAAGCTGCTTGAGACCAGGCTAGGCGCACGGCATGTGCCCACCGCACCCCACGAAACCCCTCACACACCCGCAACCTAACATGCCATCGCAGTGCAGTCCTCACATCTTGATTGCCTTCACTGCGCGCATTGTACTCTCTTGGCTTGCTTTGATTCACACAGTGTGCTCCCCGTCACCGCGTCGTGCTACATTGTGTTCCACCACAACTCCCCACAAACGGCGTCACCGCCGCTGTCCCCCGTCTTCCTGTCCGTACCTTGAGAATGACTGCGGGGCACATGTAGAACATGGTCCCCATGCGCAGGTTGGACACGTGTGTGCGCTGGTCGGGCAGCATGAAGCTCAGCCCAAAGTCCGCCACCTTGGCCGTCCAGCCGCAGAGGCTGGACGGCTCCCTCGCCAGAAGCACGTTGTTGGGGTTGAGGTCGCCGTGCACCACCCGCTTCAAGTGGAGGTGGGCCAGCGCGCGGGACACGCCCAGCGCGAGGGACAGGATAGCCGGCTGCGGGAGTACGGGACAGGTGTTGGGCGGGCAGGGGTTTTCGATAGGTCTAGAAGGTACGCAATTACTGGGTATCCGGTAGCCAACAAACACGGGCCCCTTCACTGCAACCTGTCGTGCTGCGGGAAGTGCAACAGAGCATGTTCACGCGCGGCGGCCGAGCCCTGTTCAGGCAGGCGCTTGAGATGCAA
Source organism: Chlamydomonas sp. KOR1 (assembly GCA_036984285.1). NCBI lineage: Eukaryota > Viridiplantae > Chlorophyta > Chlorophyceae > Chlamydomonadales > Chlamydomonadaceae > Chlamydomonas > Chlamydomonas sp. KOR1. Next base: position 214,898 of record BQMZ01000336.1, read on the forward strand.
CACGTTCTTCCCCATCCCTTGCAAACAGCTCACCATGTTGACTACCATGTCGACTACCACTCCCGCGTGTATAAATCTTAATTTAATTGTTTGCAAATTTCCTATTTATCACCGTCTCCTTGTTTTACATGTAAAGCATCTATTGCAAGATTCTAAGTAATTACTTGCTCGAGTCGCTGCTCACCATATTGACCGGGCCCCCGGGCGGCCACACGTGTGGGTCGCCGTACAGCCTGTGCATAGGCCCCCCATCACAAAGCTCCTGTACCATGTACAGCCGCCAGTCTTGCTGCGGTGGGGTAGAGAAGGCGCAGAGCGTTGTTAATAAAAGTTGAACAAGTACGGCCGATGCACATGCGGCCCCGTGTTTGACCTCCGCTCTTCCCCTCTGCACCTGCCCAGTGAGGTTGCATTGCATCGCCAACACCAGCGCGCTTTGCCACGGCACAAGATATTGACACTTCAGTGACATACCCAACACGTTGAACGATCCGGCTGGCTGACATATGCACCGCCACAGCGGCGATAGAAGAAGCTGTAACACGCAGAGCGCCAACGGACGACATGCTGTGCGACTCATGCGCACGGTGCGACATCAAGCCAACGACTGGCATGCCTCCTCCACCGACCGACAGCACACCCACCAGCAGCTGCGAAGCGGGCCCCTCCACACCAACAGCACCCACCCTTGCGTGCCGTTCCCTGCCTTTCACACTTCCCATTTACATTGGGGATTGGCATTGCGTTCTGAGGCCAGCACAATTTCCCACAGCACGCTAGGTAACGACCCCCAACTTAACCACCTATTTTGGACGGTTTGGCGGGGGCCACGATGCAACTAAAAACACAGGCTGTAGCGCGCGTACAAGTGTGCATAGTGCTCGCAAAGTTTCTTAATAGGTCGCCTAATAACAGCACCCACCAGCAGCTGTGTAGTGGCGCCTCCGGGCCCGCCGGCCTGCGCACCGCTGGGCCCCAAGCCCCCCGCACCACCAGCAGGCGCCGGGGAGGCCATGTAGGTCCCCACCGGCTCCACATCGCACGTGTACGTTGCCTGTGCGGGTATGAAGAGTGTACGGCACGGTACGGTACGGCATGGTACGGTACGGCATGAGACTCGGAGAGGCGATGCGGCACGACACGTGCAGAGCAGAGCAGCTCGCCAGGCGACGCTTGCCAGGCGTGTACAGGGCGGCTAGTGCGATGGGTTGACGGGTACTGCCGGCAGAGTGCTGTCATGAGACCATCGCTGGCCTTCGCAGCGAGAGACGCTGCCAACTCCGCTCGTTACCCTTTCGCCCTCATAAACCCCACTAGCTCCGCCCCCAGGCCCCACCACGATGTTCGGGTGGATGACCGCCTGGCACAGCGCCGCCTCCTGCAGCGCGCGGCGCTTGCGGTCGTTCGTGGCGGAGAATACAACCGTCTTGACGGCAACCGCCAGGCCCTGCCACGTGCCTGGGGAGGGGCAGGACAGGCGAGGCAACGCGTTCATAATGGCATGCCCGGGGCCCACCACTGGATTACCTTGCACAGCCCAAGCCTGCGCCAACTCCTTCTGCGCCTCTACTCCACGCCCCGATCCGCTCTGCCCGGTCGGGGCTCGACCACAACTGCCGGCACCTCCCTCCCCCGGCCCTACCTTTGTACACCGTGCCAAACGCCCCTGAGCCCAGGATGGCCTCCAGGCGGATGGTGGGGTCCCCCATGCGGCAGCGGAGCGAGGCCACCATGTCCCCCCACTCGTGCTTCAGCGGGTCGGCATCACCGGGTGGTGCTGCAGGCACCCCCGAGGCCCCGCCGCTGGCCGCCGCGCCGCCTCCTCCATCGCGGTTACCCCCGCCGCCGTTAGCCCTGCCGCCAGCCGCCGCGCCGCCTCCTTCACCGCCGCTACCCCCGCCGTTCGCAGCCGCGCCGCCTCCTCCACCGCCGTTACCCCCGCCGCCGTTACCCCCACCGCTGGCCGCCGCGCCGCCTCCTTCACCGCCGCTACCCCCGCCGTTCGCCGCCGCGCCTCCTCCTCCACCGCCGCTACCCCCGGCGCCGACCACCGCGCCGCCTCCTCCTCCACCGCCTTTACCCCCGCCGCTGGCCGCCGCGCCGCCTCCTCCACCACTGCCACCCTCTCCGCCTCCTCCACCGCCATCCTGTGCCTGAACAGTGCCTCCGGGTCCGCAACCACCACAACCACCAGCATTGGCCGTCGCCGCTGCGGCGGAAGAAGCAGCGCAGAGGCGTCCGCCGCTGCTCCCTGCCTGCCCTGGCTCGAAAAGCTGTGCCGGGGGCCGCAGCTCTACGCTACCGCCGGCAGCGTTAGGGGAAGCACTCGAAGCAGCAGCAGAAGCCTCAGGTCTGCTGCTGCTCCCTTCCGGCCCGGACTCGAACACCTGTGTCGCGGGCCAGTACTCGGAAGACTGGGTGATGCCAGGGGTGGTCGTCGGGTCGGAGCGCGTAAGGCTGCGGGTGCCGCTGACGACAAGCGGCGAGCTGCCTGTACCCATGACCGCGCCAGAGCCTCGATCCGGCCCTTGAAGGGAGGACCCTGGGGGCATGGCTTGGTCGAGGGAGCCAGCTGCTGGGGCCGTAATGGTGCCCCTGCCTGACGGTGGGCCGCACGCGGCCCCGCCATCACCACCGCCGCCACCGCTGTCGCTTTCGGCAGTTGCAGTGGTAGTAGTTGGATTGGTGAGGGTGGGGGTGGTTGCCAGGGTGGAGGCGGCGGTTGTGGGGGTTGAGGCAACGGCGGCTGCGGGCTGGTGCGCGCTGGCGCAGGTGAGGCGGATCTCCACCGGGGCGATGGGGACGGGCTGAGTGCTCGCGCCCTTGAGGCCGAGCTGTCCAGGACGTGGCAGAATGGCGGCAGAATGGGTGCAGGCAGGATCAGCATGACACGGACAAGTGTGCAACGTGCTCAAAGGTATTTTGCCGAGCTAATGATAAAAGCTGAGTGCTCAAAGGTATGTACAGCGAGGCACCGGTGCAGGCGCAAGCGCAGCAGCGTGGTGCCAAGCCTGTCCTGCTGCGGAAGGGATATCTGGTTGCTGCTTTCTTTGCAGACCCGTCCCCATCCCGGTTACGGAAATGACGACGGCCATGCCAGCAATCGGCGCCGCTCCCTGACCCAAGCTCTGCCCCTACTTTCAACCCACGATCACACCGCTTCACACCTGTCCCTTGGTGCCGCACCTCATGCCCCACCATTGCTACCAAGCTTAAGCTCCCCTTCCTCCGGCCTATCCACTCCCTGCCTCCACCCCAACACACTTCCAAACACCGGCACAAAACCCACACACCCACCTGGCTCCCAGCCTCCTCCTGCTCCAGCTCCAGCTCGTCCTCCTCCCTCCACTCCGTTCCCTGCCCCTCCTCCAACCCCACGAATACGCACCCTCCCTGCCCTGCAACGCCGTATGGCTGTCGTGCCGCGCCCCCCGATCCCCCTCCCACCCCGGCAGACGCCCCGGAAACGGGCCCAGCCTCGCCGGCACCCGCCTCGCTATCTTTGCCGCCGTACTTCTGGTCCGTTGCCAGCCGGGCGTGCCGCCGCCGCCACCACCAGACCGCCACAGCCGTCATCGCTGCCAGCAGCACCAGAGGCACCACCACGCACACCGCCACGATCTGCAGCGAGCGTGGGGCAGATGGGCAAGGAAGGCGTCGGTCGGTTAGCAGCTGACGGTTAGGCTGGGCAGGCGCACGTGAGCAAAGGCGCACACATGCACTCCGGCACAGGCACGCGCTGCTTTAACAGAGAACGCGGGGAGTGAATTGTGCCGGAGGTTGAAGGTCGAAATGGCACATTAGGCCCCCCCCGCTCGTGTGCATTGCAGGACGTGTGGGATCCACAATAACTGCCCTGTGGCCACCCAGCGATGGCAGCAACGCAGGGAGCAACACCACAGTTACCCACCAGCCCTTGGCAGCTATACTTGTTCCACACCCACGCACGCAGGCCCTACCCGTCCGTCCTGCCCTCCGCCGCACAGCCTCCCGGACACGCTACACACGGTACGTATCTACCGCCCGGCCATGCACTAAGTTACCCTCACCCACCAGCGTTATGCGGCTACTCGTCGAGGCCGCCCCGCCGCCGCGGCCGCCGGCCCCCGCCGCTGCCGGCGGGCTCTTTGGCGGCGACGGCGGCCGCAGCGTCCCGTTGTTGGCTTCCAGCTGGTCCATCAGCAGCGTAATGCAGTCGCGGCCGCTCATGGCCGACAGGCAGGACTCCGAAACCACGTGGTCGGCCACCGTGTAGGTGCTCGTGGCGTGGTACTGGTAGCCCCTACGGGTAGCGGGCGCGGGGGAGGGTGCACGGTGTACGGCAAAGTCACAAGGTGTTAGCGGTCGGGTACGGGCGCGTACGGACGCATGGCATGCAGCCGGTCGGTGCCCTTTGGAGGCGGGATGCGGCGGGGGGAACCACGGGTCGCTTGGGGCTGATGCAAACGAAGGTGGGGGGCATCCACGGTGTGCTATCGTATGGTGTCGGTGGCAGGAGAAGGGCACTAGTCTGTGCGACTCGGAGCGGAGGACAGAGCGCGGCGAAACTCCATCGGGCGGTCTGCTGACATGCGCAAGGAACTGGCTGCCCACGTTCCGCCCCGGTGAACAACTGTCCCGTCAAGCGCTGGGGCGCCGCCCAGGGCACTTGCCTGGCCTGCCGGCCATGCGGTGCGGTGCGGTGCATGCAGCAGGGTGGCTGGAGGCCTGGGTGAAGGGACTACACCTGCCCAGTGTCCACGCATGACCAGCTCCCCCGTAGCACACGCCTCCCCCGCCTTACACGGGTTCCTCGCGTTCGCGCGTATCCCCCTAGTACAGGTCCAGCATGCAGCAGGGTGGCTCGACGCCTGGGTGAAAGGACTACACCTGCCCAGGTCCACGCATGACCAGCTCCCCCGTAGCACACGCCTCCCCCGCCTTACACCGGTTCCTCGCGTTCGCGCGTACCCCCCTAGTACAGGTCCAGCATGCAGCAGGGTGGCCCGGGGCCTGGTGAGGACTACACCTGTCCATTACCCACGCATAGCCAACTCACCCGTAGTACAGGCCCTGGAACGCCAGGGAGCTGTGTTGGGACGACGGGACAGAGGGGCAGAAGGCGGGTTGAGCCAGGAGGGCACGCGTGCAAGCGAGCAAACCGTGTCAGGCGTCAGGTAGCCAGGAGGGGCGGAGGGTCAGGGCAGGCCCGGGCCAGGGCCAGGGCGGCACCAGCCTGTCAACGTCGCAGAGGCATGGCCTTCGCACGAGCTGCAGTCCTCAAGCTGCAGCCGCAGCCGCGCAGCCCTGTCCGCCAAGTGCCAATCAACAGCGTCTGCACAAGCGCCCAGCCCAAGGAATCACCGTAGGCGTGATGCAGACCGCTTGAGGTTTGGCCAACTGCCGATGGCACGTCACTAGCGGCAAACCCCGAACCAACCCAAATGCACAAACAGGAAACGGACAAGCGGTGCCCACACTCTCCCTTGAAACAGACCCGGCCAGAGGCCAGCCCAGCCAAAGGCCCGAACGGAAACACGTGGACCGGTGCTTACTTGTCCTCCGGCACCTCGGTCCACAGGTCCACCTGGAATATGCCCCCCTCGAATACCAGGGGAGCCCCCGGGCTGCTGGTGACGTTGTACGACACACGTGGCACCATGTACACCTCCTGGCCCACGCCCGAAGGTGCGCTGGGAACGCCGGCGGGGCGTGTGCTGGCCTGCGGGCCGCAAGGTGTGGTGAGGTGCAGGGAAAGCGGACAAGAAGAGGTTCTGAAGGCAACAACACGGGGAGACATTGCAGGCCCGTGTGACGGTTACAGTCTGGCAAGGGGGAGGCCTGCACGGGCGCGCTCCATCTGCTGAGTGTCTCACAGCGGGCGTGTGCACGCGTGCGGTGGTATCTCGTTGTCCGAGCGCGTCGGTTCCCATGCGGGCGCTGACTCATGCGCAGTCCGTGCTTATCCACTGCCCTGCGTATGCCAGTGCCCGTGCTACTGTTGATTTGCCTTACGACCAGGGGATCTGTGCTGTGATGGCGGTTGAGGACCAGACCAGTCTGGCAGGGCTGTTGTTTCGCATCAGTGAGACCCGGGCTGGGATATTATCCCACGGGCGTTAGGCCAGGTGCACTTAGTCCGATAGGCATCTTGTGCAGACGCAGCGCGCAGTGCAGCTCAACAGGCGACGCCGGGCACTTGGACCCTGTCAACATTCAGGCGGTTCTGCGTCAGCTCACCAGCTGGTTCTCGTATGCCGCCTTGTACGGCAGGCCGACCTGCAGCAGTTCCGTGCAGAGATGGTATTTATCCCACAGCACAGTCGTTTCGGTGCGCGCAGCACCGCGGAGGAACAAACGGGGTCTGCGTGCCTTTCTCATCACTCCACCCCAGCCCACTCCAACGCACATCTAACTGGTAAGGCACATCTAATTGCACAGTGGTTTTGGCGCGCGCAGCACCGATGGGGAATTAACGGGGTCTGCGTGCTTTTCTTATCACTCCACCCCAGCCCACTCCCAACGCACATCTAATTGGTGAGGCACATCTGGGGAGGCGTGGAGAGTATCTGACCTTTACTTGAGGGTTCACGCACCTTTCTTCGTTGGATGCACTGATCAACGACCACCACAGCTCCTGGGGAGGCCCGCATGATGCGGGCTGTAGCGCCCAGCGTCTCCTGATGGCCAGTCATCTGTGGATGTGGGTGTTGACGGGTAGGCGGCGATGACATTATTAAGCGTATATCATACTGTCTAGGAAACACGCGCGCGAGCTGAAGGCGTCGGGGAGGCGGTCACGCAACTACGGCTGTTGCAAGGCTGGGGGGCGGAGGCCGCACGCAGACCCGTACCTCGATGCCCCTAAATGTGAGCGTGAAATTGGGGGCCATGGAGAACATCATCCTCAGCCCGTTGAAGTTGACAGCCACGTATGTGCGAGCTGCCAGGCGCTCCGGCGACGCCGAGATGGTGAAGGACCGGTTGAGCGCCACAGTTCCCGGCCATTCTGCTCCATCCAGTACCAGCGACTCGTTAACATATACGGTATCGACGCTGGGGTTAGAGAATGCAGCGTAAAGCTCTGACGTATTCCCAGCGCGGGCGAACAACAGAGCCTCAGCCAGCCGGGGATCCCCAGCAGAAGCAAGAACTAGAATGAAAGCCAAGAGAGTTGTACATCGATTCAGCATGAACGGCCTGGTGTGACGGAGAAAGTGAGGCTTTACGTGAAGCTTTGCCAGGGCTTCGGTGAACCATACTCAACGTCACGAGGTTGTTAATGAGTACAATCTGTAATCCTGTTGTCCTCTGCTGGAAGCGGAGTGACTTACTCAGCCTGCAGGTGTCTGCAAGAAGCAGGGGAGACCCCTGGAAGTGGAGGGTGGTAAGCATCACGCCGCGCTGCTTGTGCAGCCTTGCGACAGCCCGTGGATCGGAGCAATCCTAGCCAAGTCAATATGTGCTGCAGGTGCATACTAGAAGGCGTGTGCTGGTACGCACCAGTACGCACTGTACGGTACCCAAGCTGGTCAGCCGTAATGCAGGAGAGGCGGAGAGCGCGCCGCAATATGCCGCCAAGCTACCTGCCAAGGTCAGCATAGCAGAACCTTCATGGAGGTCTCCCTTGGCGTGATAGCTTTTTAAGGCTGCCATTGATCTCCACAGCTCCAGCCGCCTTCCCCTGCTGCCGACACCTTAAGCGCCCCCCTCTTGCCTGTGGCGCTGTGGGACTGCATGCAAACATGCTCGGACCAGCTCGGACGACCTTCATGTCACCTAATCATTCTGAGGACGTAGGGTGACACACAGTTACATGAATGGGTGGGCACACTGATCTCAGCATGCGGCTACAGTTATGGCACGGGAGGGGCCCCGTGTTGTGGCACACGTAGTGGTGGAGGCCTTCGGGGAGCTCTGGTCCGGGGCAGCAGGCCCCAGAATGCATGAGTGGAGCGTCGCACGTCCCAATCATGGGCATGTCAGGGCCTCATGCAGGATGGCGGGAAGGGGAGAGAGGCATGTCCCTGGGCGTATGGTGGACTCCCCTGCTCGTTGTGTCGCGTGGAGGGCCGAGACTTAGTATGTTCAAGCAGCGCTCGCGGCATGCAGTACCTGCATTATCTCAATGGGAAACAATTTAAAAATATCAGGGCTTATCAGCTACTAAAACATGTCATGCAGGGGAAAAAATAGCTCTGTGTCCGTCATTCCATTCCATGAGAGCGCCCGCCTACCAGTCAGCCCTGGCAGCTAAGCACAGGAGTCCCTAATCATGACGCACGTAGCCACATGTTGTAGGAGACAATAGCAGGGTACTACACTGTGAAAGTGCCCAGTGCTTCCCTTACCTGGTGAAGGCAGCATACAACATCATAACGAACGGACGCCGGCGACTACACGTGTCTGTTTACGTATTTGTAAATACGTGGAAAATGAGTTTCACCAAGTACCTATCAGCACCTACCCTTGTTAGTTGCGAGCGCATTTGGGTACACTACCCACGCGGCCGGCTTCTCACTCTGCCTAGCCGCTGAGCTGGTGCAAGATACAGAACTATAGCTAATATATGCATCGAGTTGTGGAAGTCGCTGTCGATCGCGAACTCTGACAGCAAGCGCTACCTTGCTACCGAGTGCACAGCAGCTGACCGTTGACGCCTGGAGCTGGAGCGAGGGCTGCGGCAGCCGCACGTTACAGCAACCCATGGCACCCACTCAACTCACCAGACAGCTGTGTTCGGTGCTGCTGGGTGTTGTGGCCTTCTCATTGGCAGCCTCCGCACGTAAGCTCGGTTGGTGTGGGGTGCCTGGGCCACGGGTGGCCACGGCCAGGGCACCTGAGCTCGAGGCCTTGCAGCTAGGGGCCCTGCAGCGGCCGCAGCCCATCTCAACGCACGCTGCGCATGGAAGGGGCTTGCATGCATGGTGTCTCGCAGTCTTACAGTCTCCAATCGATGTAAGGCCCACAAGGTTGTGAATTATGCGACAGCAGCAACCGTGCCATTCTTTTGACAACAGCACCGCTGCCCACCCCACGCACCTACTCACTCTCCTTCCACTCCTGGGCTCCCTCCCTCTCAACGTCCTCTACGACTTCTAAGCGCTCCCGCCGATTTCTGTGGTCGCAGAGAACCCCAACACGCAGTGCGACCCCCTTGCCGGCTGGGACGTGTACCCCGGTATCCGAGGTGACTTCAACTCCCAGGAAGATTACCCCTTTGGAGCCCTGGCCACAGTTGCCGCGGCTTGCCAGGCCCCAAACTGCAAAGGCTTCGCTTACGTCAGCTTATCTCAACTGGGCGTCACCTACAGTAGCGTGAACTCCACCACATGGGATGCAGAGGCGTGCTTGTACGTCCCTGCCGGCGACCCGGCGCCCCCAATACCCTCCTGTGTGGATGAGAATCAGACATTCGAGCCGACGGGTATCTGCTCCAACACATTTCCAGACGACTACCGATCGGCTTATTTGGACTGCGACGGCGACGGTGCTACGGACATTGTGTACTACTGCAGGTCTACGGGGTACCGTGGCGTCATCCTGACCAGCCGGGTACGGCAGGGGCTTGGGTGTTAGCGGTTAGGGTGCGGGCGTGAGGCACACCAGGGCAGGGCGCTTTGGATCCAGGGCACGGCACTTGCAGACCTGGTTGAGCAACTGCGTCTTTGGGTGAGCATGCGTGTTGTGCATCGAGCGTTGGCCTGTCACAGGTTGCCAGTCCTTGCCACGTGTGCACTCACCCAGGCCTGCTGTGGCAGCTTATCACCACCTGCTCTGCAGGATCTGCCCTCGGCCGCAACCAATGTTCAGCTACTTTTGACCGTTGGCGCCGCCCATTTCCTCGCGCCTCCTCTTCACTTCCGGTCCTTGGCAACGATGCATCCCCGTAACCGCTCTGACACAACTACACACTGTCGCGGCCCGCAGGCGTGCAGTGCAGCCGATGTGGACACGGGGTGGACGCAGGCACCCAACTCGTTATGTCCAGCCTTTTTCGGTAAGCTATGACGGGCAGTTGACTACTAGCCAGGCGCACACACTTGCACCTCCTTCCGGCGTGGGCCTTGGGTGACACCACTTGCCTTGACCGTGCTGGCGCCATCCCCATTGCTTTGTGATGCTCAACGCCCCCTTTGTGGTACATGCCCCGCTTGGCTTGCTGCTGACAGCATTCCTGTTGATATGAACACATGCTGCTACCCCGCTGATCTGGCTTGGGGACCAATGCAGACCTGCTGGGGACACGTGGTGCTACCCCTGACGTTAACTCCTGGTAAAATAAGGTCACTTCTTTCATACGGCTCCCACTCTGCCGTATCTTGCCGTACCGCAGACGGCCCGAGTCCGACTCCCGGCACGGCCTGTCCGGTAGTCACAGGATGGGAAGCCTACCCCGACTATGGCGTGAGCGACGCGCTCTCAATACCAGGCGTATCGAGTGGCACAGCAGAGGACGGAGCGGTCCTTTGTGCGAACGACCCCGAATGCGCAGCCTACGTGTACTCAACCGACTCACTCCAAATCCTGCTGTACGCGGATTTTACCCCGAACGAGCGAGCGCGCGGCAGCTGTTTGTACGTTTTGGAGGGCGAGGGCCCGCCGCCGGTGCTGCCCTGCAGCGTAGACGAGCCCTTGCCTTTTGACTTGTGGTGCCCCGACGCAAATATCGACTCAACGGAGGCGGATTGTGACGGAGACGGCGCGACGGATGTGGTGGCGCAGTGCGTGAGCTCTCCGGCCCGGGCGGCGATCCTTAGCAGCAAGGTGGGGGTGTAGGGGCGGGGGAGGGGCGGGTGTGGAGGCAGGGGCGGGGGCTGGGTAGAAGGCGGGGAGCGGGCGAGGCCGGGGATGGGGGTGGCGATCCTCAGCAGCAAGGTGGGGAGGCGGGGGCGGGGAGCAGGTAGTGGAGGGCTGGGGGCGGGGAGGAGGTCGTGGAGGGCCGGGGGCGGGGCAGGGGCAGGGGAGGAGGTGGTGGAGGGGCCGGGGACGGGGAGGGGGCGGGGCCGGGGGCGGAGGAGGAGGTCGTGGAGGGCCGGGGGCGGGGCAGGGGCAGGGGAGGAGTTGGTGGAAGGGGCCGGGGGCCGGGGAGGGGCGGGGCCAGGGGCGGAGGAGGAGGTCGTGGAAGGCCGGGGGCGGGGAGCAGGTAGTGGAGAGCCGGGGCCGGGGGCGGGGCCGGGCGCGGGCGGGGGCGGGGCGGGGGCCGGGCGCGGGGCGGGGGCCGGGGGCGGGGTGGGGGCCGGGGGCGGGGGCGGAGGTAGTGGAGGGGCGGGGGGAGGCGGGGAGCGTGCGAGGCAGGGGACGGGGGCGGCAATCCTCAGCAGCAAGGTGGGGAGGCGAGGGTGTGGGGGCGGGGCCGGGGCCGGGGCAGGAGGTAGTGAACGGGCGGGGGCAGGGGAGGAGGTGGTGGAGGGGTGGGGCCAGGGAGGAGGTGGTGGAGGGTGCCAGGAGGTGGTGAGGGGGCGGAGGAGGTGGAGGAGTGGGCGGGGGCGGGGACGGGGACGGGGTGAGGAGGTGGTGGAGGGGCCGGGGCTGGGGAGCAGGTAGTGGAGGGCCGGGGGCGGGGAAGGAGGTGGTGGAGGGCCGGGAGCGTGGGAGGAGGTGGTGGAGGTGCGGGGGCGGGTGGAGGAGGCGGTGGAGGGGCGGGGGCGGGGAGGAGGTTGTGGAGGGCCGTGGGCAGGGGAGGAGGCGGTGGAGGGGCGGGGGCGGGGGAGGAGGTGGTGGAGGGGGCCGCGCGGGGTGGGGGAGGAGGTGGTGGAGGGGCGGGGGCGCACGGGCAGGCATATCAAGGAGCGTCAGCGCCTGAGGGGGCGCTATGGCAAGCGTCTCTTGCTGCATGTGCATGCTTTGCTGCCACGTGTACGCCTCATGTGCTGAGCACCTGTACCCATGCTTGACTGTTGCTTGTGGCCCATCCCTGCCTGCAGAACTGTCTGGCCGATGCGGTCGTTAGCGGTTGGCCCTTCGCGCCACCGTCCGCCTGTCCCTCAGTCTTTGGCGCAGGTGGGACGGAGGGACGGCGGCCTCGATCCCATCCCGCACTCGCACGGCCACACCTTGCACAAAGCACACGTGCTGCTGTGAGCTATGCCTTACCATGCTCCCAACCATCAAAACGATGGGCACGTGTCACAGACAGGCGGAAGGCCTCGCGTCACTGCCTTCGCACCTTGTAAACGTATACGCGCATTCCCCAGAGCTCACCTTCCCTCCCCATTGCCCCCACCACCTGTTTTGTGCCACCGTGACACATGTGCCGGCGGCCGCAGACTTTCCTCCACCTTCGCCGCCGTCTCCGCCGCTGCCGCCCTCTCCCCCTCCGCCGGCCTTCAGCTGCCCGCTGCCTCCCGGCTGGTGTCCCGACAACTACAATTACCGCCTAATAGATTGTGATGGGGACCTGGAGACAGATATCACATGCGAGGCTCCCGACGGGTCGACACGTGGCGTGGTGCTGTCCTCCAGGGTGGGTGACGTTTCGTTTGGGACTGTTGTGCTGCGCCCGGGGGTAAGGCGGCGCCTGATTGGTCGACACGTGGCACAGTGCTGTGCTCCAGGGTGGGTGACGTTTTGTTTGGGACTGTTGTGCTGGGCCCGGGGGTAAGGCGGCGCCTGATTGGTCGGCACGTGGCGCAGCGCTGTCCACCAACCAAGGTGGGTGTCCACATGGCATGCCTTCAGGGCACGACGGGGTACAGGCGTGGGGTGCAGGGGGTACGGGCACATGGCAGGACGTGCACGTGGGATCAGGGTGCAGTTGGATAGGCCACCGCCCACTTAAGTCCAGCAGTGAACGTCTGTATACTTGCAGCTCTGCGCAAGCCGAAGCTGCTGCCAAGGTGTGACCGCGGCGTTGCGCTCCGTGCCCGCTTGCGCAGGGGTGCAGGACGGATGACGAGGACACCGGCCGCCCGTACGCCGACTCGACTCTGTGCCCTGTTGTATGGAGTGAGTGCGGTGTGGTGAACTGTGTGTTAACACAACTTGGTCATGCACCACCGCTTCCCACGCAACCGGTGGCCGGTAGCATGCTGCGCATCTGTTCGTGGAGCTAGCTGACTGCCCTGCTATGCGCTGGCCATGGCTTAGGCCCTACTACGGGCCCTGCTGATGCACATGCAACAGAGTTGCCCTTGTTTGCTCAAACTGCGGTGCGCAACATCACTCAGCACGGGGCCTCAGGATGTCCCTACCAGGCCCTTTCAGTTTGGTGTGTGTAAAGTGCAATATAGTTCTTGAGGCCCTGTCCCCGCTCAACGCCGTGGCGCAGGGTACCCCAACCAGGCCTTCAACAAGCCCGTGTATTCGTCGGAGCCGGTGGAGTTCCTGGTGCAGCGGTCCTTCCTGGTGGACGGAAACATCACCATTGGTGAGGTCCCAGGCCAGGAGCCCCACTGCCAGTCGCCACCACATGTGTCACGACCACCACCATCGCCACCACCACCACCACTATCGCCACCACCACCACCGTCAACCACAACCATCACCGTGTTCACTGCACTCCGCTGTCCACCATTAAGCACAACCCTCTTTCGCCGATAAAGGTCGCACGCTGGTGCCGTGATCGACACACGGCCGTGCTTCCCAGCAGCTCCCATCGATGCACAGGCCGCTCACTTGCTGCCTGCAATCCCTTTTCCTTTGACGGACTGCACGCAGGCACCCCGTTATGTCGTAACCCCTGCACAGCCCCTTCCTTCGCGCGGCCACACCATCTTGCAAGTCGAAGGAGCAAATTTCATGCATACAACTGTAATCTCGGTACGCCCTTCTCCCTGATGGCACGCAGGCACCCCGTTCTCCGCCGCCCCCAGCCTGCTGTACGCCGACCAGTGGTACACGTGGGCCAGCGTGGAGCTAGGCGGCGCGATCGACATCTTCAACGTGGTGGTGGCCCTGGGGGACACCTGCTGCATAGGCTCCACCAACAGGCTGTTCCTGCAGGTGTGTGCTAACACACATACAAGGCGCCGGCACTCGTGAGCGGAGGCCAAGCACCGCAGACGGCAGGAGCAGCTAGTACACGCAACACGCTCCTCTCATGACGACCTGCCCACACGCCAGGACCCCCTTGACCGCCTGCCCGTACGCCATCCTATTGCTTGCCGCTGCAGCTCATTTTTCAAATATTATATCATTAAATAAAACAAATTACTTACTTTTGGCGGTTTTTGGTACTGCAGGTGGGCAACACGCCGATTACCACCGACGCGCAGATCCTGTCGGCGCTGCAGGCAGGCGGCACCGGCGGCACGCCCTTCTTCCCCGACGGCCGCCTGTCCACCCTGTTTGTGGTGGCGGGCAGGGACTACCTGTTCACCTACAACGGCCGCAACATCACGGCGCGGTGGGCCACGGTCATCCTGTCGTCACGCCTGCAGGACTACGGTGAGGGGGCGGGGCCATGGGCACACGGTGTGCTGGCAGGGGAGGGCTCCCCTGGTGTGCGGGCAGTGCAGCGTTGCGAGCATGGGGGTAGGCACCATGGCTGGGGTTGGTCAAGAGGAAGGACGGCGGAAGCCTTCCTACTCTGCAGCACCCAGGCGTCATATCCTTGTGGGCCCGTACTCGGGGTTTCTTCTGTTTTCCTGCGTAGCGGACGTATGTGGTACCAGTAGGCCAGCTTGCGCATTGTACAAACATAACCTCATGTGCGCCCCTTTTGCTGCAGACATAACCTTCGTGGTTGACGAAGTGGAGGTGTACGGTCCGCCCAGCGGTGGGTGCCAGCTTGGGTGTACACAAGGTGGCTTAGCTCGGGCAGGCTCGGGTGGTGTCTCAGCGTGGTGTGGCCTAGCTTGGAGTGTCTTGACGGTGGGTTCTAGCTTGAATGTCAGCGCTTAGCATCATAGAGTGTGGCAAAGTTCTCGCCTATCCAGCTATCCTATTTTTTCTATCCTGTGTCTCGCAGGTGCGGCCAGCCCTCCACCCCGCCCGCCCGCGCCCGCACAAGTCGGCGACTGCTTCGTCGTCCCCGGTTTCGACACGTACCCAAACTACGATATCGTCATTGACCTTCGCACCGGCGCCGATCCGCTTCCCATTGGAACGCTAGAATACGTTGCATCGCAGTGCTTACAAGAGGAATCCTGCGTCGCGTTCAGCCTCCTTGGCGACCAAGGCGCGCTGTACAGCGGGACCTCCCCTGCGCTGTTACTGCCTGGGTACTGCTTGTACGTCAGGGCCGGGGCGCCGGCGCCGACGCTGCCCGACTGCAACTTCGCGGTCGTGCCGTTCGATTGGTGCCCTCCCGGGTATAACTACCGCTTCCTGGACTGCGATGGCGACGGGGCGCTGGACATAACCTGCGAGGGCGAAGGGCAACGAGGCGTGGTGCTCGCATCAACGGTGAGAGCCAGGGCAGGGCAAAGGCTGGGGTGCTCGGGGGTCACCTGTGCCGCTCATCTGTGAGGACAGCGTGGGCCGGGAGAGACACTGAGGAGCTGGTGCTCGTGCAAGGTACTTGTGCTGTAGTTGTCTGCAAGTGTGTGCAAGTTGTGTAGGCTGGGTTGCAGTTCGTCGGGTTGCACGCATCGTGGACCAGCGTCCACGCACGGGGGGAATGGGGGCGCGTACTGCATGCCACGTACCGTGCCGTGCAATGCCACGTAGCACGTGCACCGTGCCATGTCCTTTTACACCCGCTCGCAGTTGGCGTGGCAGAGGCAGGCTTCCACTGCTGTTTGCGCAAGTGTGTTGTGCTGCGTTGTGCCTTTTGCGGTGACACCTGTTGCGCTTGCTATCCCTCCACCTCCGCTGCAGAACTGCGACTCCTCTGATGCCAGCACCGGATGGCCATTCGCCCCCGACTCCGCCTGCCCAGCCGTATTCGGTGAGTTGGAAAAAAGCGTGGGTTACGGATGTCGAGGTGCATCCTGTGCAAGTGTACACCACCGGACAGGCAGTCGGCTCTAGACACCATGTGGTCCCTTTGGCAGGAAGCCGGCAAACCCCGGTCCGAAGCGCGCGGTTGGACCGTTCGGCCTGTTAGCCAACGGCTAAGCAGTGTTCTGTGCAACGTGTGGTGTTGCATGACGGATGGTGACTTGTTTCCCCTGGCGTGCTGCACCTATTGCCCCGACGTCCGCGCGCCTTGTGTTGCTTCCTCCCCTTGCAAACTGCGGCCGCAGAGTACCCCAACCAGGCAATTGGGAAGCGAGTGGTGGCCACACGGCCCTTGAACGGCACGTCGGACGACAACCGGGCCATCAACGCTGTCAACGGTCGTTTCCCTCAAAGTGAGTCCAGTTGTTGGTTGTTGAATTGATGCGTTGTAGAGCGGTTGCAGTGGTTTCCGGCGGCGTACGCAATTGCGTCAAACCAGGAGCCTGACAAATTAGCCTGACGGTTCGTGGCTGCGGGGCCATTGCCAGGCATGACACTTTGAGCGCCAGCACAGCCCAATGAGCTTCGGTTTTTCCGTTTGCGCTGCAAGCGGCTCAGACTGCATCCAAGGCGCGCTGCTACGAGGCCTACTTGCTTTCATGATGAGTGCTTCCTTGTGCGTGAGCCGCTTGCAAGGCCAGGACTGCGGGACTGCTCACGCCAGTGCCCCTTTTGCCCCCTCCTGCCGCGCCGCATGGCACGTGCCGTTGGCCGTACCCTCGCCCGCTCACACATTGCCGTCCTTCAGACGAGATACTAGGTGAGAAGCTACACCCTGTGCTTGCATGGTAGATAACTGCGTTGTGTGTCGGGATGCTCGGACCGGGGTGTCGGCCCGGGGTTGTCCTCCCGTACGGATTGAATGATGGAGGTGTGTCTCGGGTGTGGGGCGTGCATCCCAACTGCACCTACGGTTGCAAAAAGCGAGGCCCGTAGCCTTCCACAGTGGAAAGTCTGCAGCACGCAGACGCCATGACATCTACCGTTGACACTTTGCATGTGTTCCTTGTTGATGAGTGAGTTGCTGGTGCACTAAACGGCCAGGCAGCAGCAACAGCAGCAGCAGCAAAAACGGTTCATATGCGTCGCACACAACACCGACAATGGCACATTCGCTCGCGTCCATCCGGACATGCACCTCCGGTCCGGTCTCCGTGTGATGAGTTGCCAGCGTGATCCAGGTGCAGTTGCAAAGTATAATCCACGCATGCGCCTCCGGTCTCCATGTGCCCTGTGACGCCGCGGTGCCTGTGCGCCCTGTGACATCGCAGACATTCTATACAAGAGCCAAACCACCGGCGACCGTTGGATCGCCGTCAACCTGAACACAACCGTCGCTGTGTCGTACGTTGTCATTGACAACGGCCCCGACTGCTGCTCATTTGACCCGGGGGTCATCGTGTCGTACGACGTTTACCTCGGCAGTACGCCCTTAGTCAACAACAACGCGACGTACACCGAGCTGTTCAAGTCGCAGTACGACCTGGTAGGCGTCGTGGCGGGCGAGCTGCAAAACGGCGTGTCGTACGCTTTGACCATCAGCCCGCCACGCAAGGGCAGTTGGGTGGTGCTGTACAAGAGCGAGGAAGACGGTGGGTGCCGGATGGGGCTCACGGTGTTTATCGTAGGTCCTGGGATGAGGGCTGGCTGTAGAGGGAGATCCTCGCACACTGGGTATCTTTGGTAGAGAAGTGCTTGATGTCGTTTGGGGTAAGGCACCAAAGTAAGCATGCAGGATTGAAGGCAGGTTGGGAGTGAGCGCAAAGGGACCAGGCTTGGCGAGGACTCAGCCCCAGCACAGGCAACAGTCACTTGCCAGTCTTGCCCATGCAGCTGCCAGCCTGGGACTCCTACAGCATGCCCTTCAGCGCACAAAGCAGACGGCATGGCTTCAGACAACTCCTGTCCACCGGGTCTGCACCATCAGAAGCACACTGGCTGGCTCCAAAGACCCCTGCCCTCACCTCCGGCGTGAACCCCCATCTTCCCGTGCCCAGGTCTGCCCATCAGCATAACCGAGTTTGAGGTGTTTGGCGTACCAGCAGGTGAGCGCGGCGGTGGCAGCTGCGAACCAAACCACCTAGGAGTACACATGCCGCCTCACGTGCTTGCCTTGGTGCTGCCTCAATGCTCTACAGCCACAGTAGGATGCACACTTGGGCCTGCTTGTGCATGGTGGCTCACACGACCGACTCGGGGCATTCGCTGCCTGACAGCAGTGCCTCTCCTGCTGTACAGTCGCCTCAAATAAAGTCCAAAACCCAACATGCCCCTGAACTGCCCGACCCCCCGTCGCCAGCACCCCGGCCGCCGGCCCCTCCCTCGCCTACTGCCCCCATCCCCAAACCCCCGTCCCCCTGCCGCCCCCCAAGCCCCCCCCCGCGTCCTCCGTCCCCAACGCCCCCTCCCCGCCCCCGGCCGCCAGCACCTCCCTCCCCAAAGCCCCCTCAGCCGCCCTCCCCAGCGCCCTCTCCACCCCCATCCCCCAACCCGCCATCCCCACCCTCCCCCACGCCCCCAACCCACCTTCGCCCAGCCCCCGCTGCCGCCTTCCCCACACCCCCGGCCCCTCCTTCCCCGACCCCCTCACCCCCGTCCCCCATCCCACCATCCCCGCCGTCCCCCACCCCACCTCGTCCGCCCTCCCCGAGCCCCCTCCTCCACCCTCCCCGCCCCTCCCAGCCCCCCACCCTCCCTCATCTCTCCACCCCCGCCCCCACCACGCCCACCCAACCCAGTCCTCATTCTCTCCCCCTCGCTCCCCCACCCCCATCTCCATCCCTCCTCCTCCCCTAGCACGCCGCCCCTGGCGCCGCCTTCTCCCTCGCCCCCAGTCCTCCCTCCCTCCCCAAGCCCGCCCTCCCCCCCCCCTCCCCGAGCCCCCTCCCACTCCAAGTCAGCCCTCTTTTGATGCACCTCCCCCTCCGCCCTCTCCCTCCCCTCCACGCAAGCCCTCCCTTGCAACACCTCCCTTCCCGTCCTCCTCACCCAGCCCTCCGCCGCCGCCCCCCGCCGACATCACCCTGCGCGACGTCCTGTGGTGCTACCAGGCCATCAGCAACGTAGGTGGTGTGGTGTGTTTGCACCCATACTTGTACATGCACACCCCGACGCCCGTAAACCTGGATCTCAGGCGCATTTAGCAAGTTGGTTTACCTTGTAAGCTGATACTGCGCAACGGCAGGAGTAGGCAAGGCCGTTCAGGGTGCTGCAAGCCTCAGCTAGCTGCTGTTGTTTGGAGTTGTCCAGCTGCCGCAGCCTGAGCTTCTGCAGCCTCGGTGACACCACAAAGCCGTTGAGCACCACCC
The DNA here is from genome assembly GCA_036984285.1 of Chlamydomonas sp. KOR1. Lineage (NCBI taxonomy): Eukaryota > Viridiplantae > Chlorophyta > Chlorophyceae > Chlamydomonadales > Chlamydomonadaceae > Chlamydomonas > Chlamydomonas sp. KOR1. The sequence goes on from BQMZ01000336.1 coordinate 234,070, forward strand.
CCGGCGCCAGCTGCCACCTGCAGGCAAACGTCCGGTGCTATCCGCCCATCCATCCCCCACCGCATGCAACGCGCCGCATGCTTCGCAAGTCCACTTTGCGCCCATGACGCGTGCCGCATGCCACGTGTCAACTGCCACGTGTCACATGCCACATGCCCGTGCACGCGCAGGTGTCGAACCCCCAGAACGTGAGCCGCCTCACGGCGCGGCCCAGCGCTGCCGTGCAGGGCATCACCGACTGCCGCCCTAGGAACACGGTCAGCTGGCTGCCGCCACTCACGGTGAGGGGGGTTAACCATAACGGTGAGGAGGGGGGAACAACGTACTAATAAAGCGAGATGGTGGCAGTGGTAGGAGTCATAGACGCAATACGGTCAGCTGGCTGCCGCCACTCACGGTGAGGGTTGTGAGGGTGGAGGGGGGTAAGCGGCAAACGTGAAGGACCGTGCCGGCATCAGGGAAGCACGGGAACGCGGGAGAGGGTTGGACTGCTTGTCAGGAAGCGGCGTGAGACCCAGGGGGTTATGACGCTGCATTCCCCATGTGTGTGTTACCTGCGCTACGTACGGTACTTAGTTGCTGCTTTTGCGCTCACCCGAGCGCGCCTGTGACGTGTGACTGGCTCAGCTGGACAACCTTGCTGCCGGATTGCTGCCACCACCTTCCCACCCGTCACACCGTGCCCAGCGTCACGCCCCACCCACCAGTCTCTTCCCCCTTCCCATCCCCGCTCTCCACTTTTGGTCACGTGCGGCTCTGCGGTTTCCTTCCAGCCGTTCCGTTGGCACAACCGACCGCTCCGCTGAGATGCACCGACCTAGCAAGCCACAACACCGCACCAACCATTCCTACCCATCCTTGCCGCCTCTTACACACCCTCAATGCCCCCACCGTCCCGTTCCCCGCAGCGCCCCCGCTACCTGGAGGTCTTCTTCCGCATCCCCCCGGCCACCTACCTCGTCAACGAGGTCATACTCTACACACTCAACCTGGGCACCGCCCGAAAGCCCGTGCACAAGCTGGAGCTGCTGGTGCAGACCCACGGGTCGCACCCGGGTCAACCGTTGACCGCCGTACCCGTGTACGAATCTCGCAAATCCCCCGCCTCGTCGTACAAGTTGGCGTGCCCCGGCATGAGCCGCTACGGCGTGCCGAGGGCGGGGTCGTTGAAGCTGCCTGCGGGGCTGTCTGCGGATGTGTATAACGCGAGCACGGTGCCGGGGCTGCGGATCACGCTGGATGGGACCAAGGTGAATAGCACAGACGCGATGATGCACATTGCGGCGGTGGGGCTGTATGTGGAGGGGTGGGGCGCGGGGGGTAGGAGGTCGTTGGGTCGGAGGCAGTAGGGCAGCAGGGTGGGAGGCATGGTGAGCATTCAGGTGTGTGTGCAGGAGTGCAGGTCGGCCGGCAACCTGGAACGCTGGCACGGGGCAGCAGGAGATGGACATATGGTCCCAAACCTAGGGGCTGTGGCCATGAGGGGTGTATGGTAGGAGAGTACGAGGGGGCAGTTGAGGCTGCCTGCCAGCAACCTGGCACAGGACGGAGGAGAGCGGTGTGTTCACGTGGATCCCGGCCTCCCGGCGCCCACGCCAGGAGGGGGTATCGGCTTGTGCTTTTGCTGTTGTCTATGGTTATTTCCACGAGCACATTGGCAATATTGGGTCGTTCGGGGTCGTTTGACGCACTGAAAGCGTGTACATCATGTAGCGTTCGTGTGTGTACCAGGGCATGATGTCAAGGGCTGCCGAACTGGCAGCTGTAACCGGGATACATACACATGCACCGCGCCTGGCGTATTACGCAGTATGGGGAAGCGGGATCACACGTGTGCAATGTGTGCAATGCACCTGTGTCAGGAGCCCCAATGGGCCGTCCGGTGCTTAGGGAATCTTGCCTATTCATGCAGCACGTGTATTGTGGTCATGATGTGAGCAGCGCCAGTGTCCCGGTCTTCCAGGATTATCATGATTTTGACGGCCATTGGGGCTGCTGTCAGGATTTTTCGTGGCAGAATCCTGACCGAATCAGGATTTCCAATAGGTTTTGCCCACTGGATTGGCCCAGAAATCCTGGAAAATGTACGATTGTCAGGATTTCCAGACCCGAAGGCTCCAAAATTATAACGGTCAGAATTTTCCGCCAAAGAGGACCGGAACACTGAGCAGCGCTAGTTGTGTACGGCAACGTGTGCATGCAGGCACCGTAGCGCATAGGTATCATTAAGGGGTGGCCTCAAGTTGCGGCTTTCATTTGACGCTGGCGCTCACGCATACGCACCGTTACTCGTACCAATGAGCCGCGGTGCTGGTTCTAGGAACTGAGCGCTGGGCAGATGGTATTGCTGGCTACCGTATTGCATCTGTGCGCATGGTAGGCTGATGCTGGCTGATGTAAGCCGAAGCCAACCTACGGGTCAGCAAGCCTGTGGTTCGTTGGTGCCGATATTCGGCATCTGCTCAAACGTCGTGCTTTGGACAGTGTCCGTCTTTTTTCAGCACAAGGATACATACGTCATGTGTACTGTTGTCAGTGATGCTGTAATGCATGCTTTGACGGCACCAGGTGACACATTACCATGTTGGGCTCAGGACGCGTCAGGGGAGGCCCTTGCCCGTGGGACGCCCCGTGCCAGTGCGAAAACTCTCTGAGCGCCTTACAGAAACATGCTCAATATTGAAAAGGTGTTCAACTGTCACGTACACCTCTTCAAAGGGACCTGCAAGTAGGTAGCTGTCATACACGCACATGCCGCTGTACGTCAGTGCACGTCCCAACCACCACCCGCAAACCTCCTTGTACGATTCCCCAGCCACAGCGCTGTGCCCTGTGCGCTCACGTTGACGGGTTACGGTATTCATTGGTTTGCAGTAGGCTGTGTCCGATGCCTGCATTTCTAGCTCTGCAGTGCAGCTTCTCCGGGAGACCAACAGCAGCCCCAGGCACGCGCATGTTTGTGTTGACCACAAATACAGCATCGAGCACCCACACTCAGGAGAGCAAAAGTATGTATGGTTTTACAGTTTTGGTCCCCTTCCAGAGCCCAGCCCCATCCCGCTCGAAACACAGAGCTGGTCCCGGCCATTAGGGACAAGGGGTTTCCCACCCCTCTCGCTGTACGGAAAGGAGCGACAAGTGCACGCCCCGTCCATGAACACCCAGCCCCAGCACGTCCACGGCACTTCAAGCCGTGTGCAGTAACTTGGTCTGGGGTCTGAAACGTCCTGGCCCATCAGTGGTTCTGCAGCGGTATGCACGCCCGCCCGCTGGCGAATGGTCTTATGCTATGCAGCGCCAGTCAGGAGCAGGTAGGGGCACCTCTCGGGGGCCCCTGCCTCCACTGCAGCCAAGACCTGCACCTCCACCCCCGAATGTCCCGCCATGCACATCACATGCATACCGGTACGCAGTACACATCAATAATCATAACACACGGACAAGCATCCTACTACGCACGGATAAGTACAAGCTGCATACCGTACTTGCAAAGGCTACAGTTACTAACCGATCCCATCGCCACCAGGCAGCTGCCCGCCCCAACCTGCGCCCCACACCCCGACTGACCACTGTCACTGTCATGCCAGCTGCTACGTAGCTTGACGCAGCAGGCCGTAACCAGTTAGGCGTGCAGTGCGAAGGGACACCATCGGTGCGCTGCAGCCCCATGCCTATCGCCCTCCACAATACCAGTCAGCGGTGCAGCTAAGCAGCAGCTCCAGGTCGTGTTCACGCTTCAGCGGCATACTGTGGCCAACGCTCCGCGGCCACGGGATGTCAGGGTTGAGGAAGGCGGGGTAGGTGGCCTCGCCCTCGCGCCCAGCCCACTCGAAGTCTACAAACCGCACATGCCACGGCAGGGCCCCCTCGCCCGCTGTGGTGTTGCGCCGCACCAGGCAGTTGGGGGGCCGCATGTCCCCGTGCACCATGCCCGTCTCCCTGTGCGCGACCCTCAGCGCCGCCTCCACCGCGTCCAGTGCCTCGATACGCTCCCCGCCCTTGAGCATGTACAGCGGCTGCCACTCGGGGCCCGGCAGCCACTCCAGCTCCAGCAGCTCCCAGCCGGCTGGCAGTCGCTCCCGGTGCAGGATCTGTACGTGGAGCAAGTAAGCGCGGGGTGGGAGCGTGTGTGTTGTGAACTTGGTTCCAAAGTGAGAGTGCCAGCAGGACACAGGAAGCGGGAGCCATGCAGCAACGCATAAGAACCTCGCAGCACAGCGAGGCCCCAACAACCCCACAGTGCTTGACCAACCGCAGCACCAACACACCCCTACCTGCGGTGCGAGGTCCAGGTCGGCCCAGGCCTGGTGAGCCGCCAGCCCGTACTTCCGGTACAGCTTGACCACCACACTGCGACCTTCTCCACCGTCACCGCTGCCAGCCCGTCGCACGTAGTAGATGGGGTTCCGGGCGGCGAGCTGCACCGCCGTTGCCGCGTGGTAGCGGGGGTTCTTGCGAATGGGCCACGGCAAATCTCTGTACACTGGCGCCGTGCACGGCACGTGCACGGACGCTGCATCCGCGTCGGCCAGCTTACGCACACCCATGCGCAGCGCCGCCAGCATGCGGGCCACCTGGCAGCAGAGGTGGGCAGAGGGGGCGGTGGGGCAGGGCGGGAAGGTGAGCCCAAAGCGGGATGGGAGAGGTTCACAACCAGCTTCAGTGTTTTGCAAGGAACGGGCAAGCCAACACACCCATGCACCCCCAGGGTCCCTCCAAGCCTAGCACTCCGGGCCGCACATACGCACCGGCATTAGGAGGCGGTCGGTGTCCGGGTGCGCTGGCAGCAGGTTTAGTAGTGGTGTTAGAGGGAAGATCACCACACCGTCCAGATTGGTGACCGCGGACAGCCGCACGTGCGGTCCAAGCACCTGCACGCATGGGCGGGTGTCACTGTATGTGTGAGTATGTGCACTCGCCAGAGCTCACTGTGATCCAGTGTTACACTGTGGGGGAAAGCTGGGTGCCTACAACCGGACCGAGTCACATTAGCGTTGGCCCCTTGGCACGAAGGTAGGAGGGCTTGAAACACGGGACAACCCCCGACAGCACACGTAGGGGTCTACTCACCTAGGACAAACCGCGGCCCTAAGACGGCACAGGCTAGTCAGGCCTGCACATGCAACACCCGCACACACAACGCCAAGAGAGACCAACGACAAGCAGCACGCCAGGGCAGCAGACAGCGCACACCAAGCAGAGCACAAGGGCCGGGAATAGGAGCCGTGTGTTGACGCTCACAGGTGCACAAGTCACCAAGGGGTGCAACGCAGGAAGTCATTATTCACAGCACCCTCAGCCGTCTGCCCACTGGCCCCTCACCCCGCGGCGACATGCCTACCTCCAGCAGGAAGGCGGGGCAGCAGGTGCTACGGAAGGTGCTAGACTTGATGCGCTCTTTCTGCAGGCGCAAACACGGAAAATAGTTGCGAGATAGCCATGGCAAGTCTCAGTCGTTGGGCACTCTTGGGCGGCGCCTCAATGCCATGGCAGCTCTACTGCAGGGCCAAGTTTTACGTACTACTACCTCTGCCGTTCCCGCATGCATACGCAAAACGCACGCGCATGTCGCGCACCTACCCAGAAACACAGGTAGTGAAAGCCGGCGCCCAGGAACTGATAATTCGTACAGTCGTTGCCCAACTGGACCTGTTATCGGCAACGTACAGCATGAGCAAAACGAAAGGCATTGAGCGGCTTAAGTTTTTTTTAATCTTGCTGCTGCAAACAATCTTTTTCAGACTTTCAAAAGCGTTACGGGGGGCGTGCGTGTACCCGCACATGGCAGACGGCGCTTCGCATCTGGGACCGGCAGTAGGCAAGTTGCTAAGGAGCAAGCGGAGGAGCCACGCACGGCTGCAGCATGGCGTGATGGCTACCACACAGCTCGCCCACGGCCCCCTCTTCTCCCAAAGGGCAGGATCATTACCCAGCGCCCAATCGGTGCTGTTAGCTTGGGTGTGGTTTTGCGTAGCCCCACCCGCGTTAGTTCATTATACCTCCATAATCAGGAACAGGTTGGAGGGGTGATCGCTGGGGTCGCCCAGCGCCCAGGCGGGTTTGATATCATTGGTGAAGTCCTCCGTGATATCCACAGCGTCACAGTTCTCTAAGTACGGCTCCAGCAGTTCTCGGACGGCCTTGCTGAGGTCAGCCTGCAGGGCGTGTTTGCACTATGGGGTGGGATTGGAACGAAGCCTAGCACCTCGGAGTTATGGTATTGGATGGCTCTCTGGCCTGCGCACGACAGATGACTGCACCCCACGCAGCACCCTACGGTGCGTGTCCATGCTCAACCACTACTCCAAACGCACACAATACGCTCTCGACCCCTTGACTGTACTCTGCTACATGCGTTGTGCCATCCTGCTACACCCACCTCGTCCTGGTAAGTGTCTACACCTATGTGGCACAGCTGGCTGGCAGTGTAGACGGTGTCCTTGTCTACCTCCTGGCGCTGGTTGCCATCCATGAACTCGATCGCGTCAGCGAACACTTCTTCAACCAGCTCCGGCAGCTGGGCCGCTCCCTTCGGGCGCCAGTTGCAGTCCTCGGGCGCCTGTTGCTGCTGCTGGGCTGTTCTCCTCGACGGGTGCCACTTGCGGTATGGTGGGCCTGCGGAATGCGACTGCGACTGCCCGTGCCGCACCGACACAGAGACAAGGAGGTTCCATACAACTGTATCAGCAGCAGCCTTAAAAGGAGGATCAGAAGCCAGAGTTAGCGTGCGATGTTGCTGGTGCCGCATGTTGTGGAGGGGCCTATCATGCTGCGTGTAGGAGAGTGGGCAGGAGGCAGCCGACAGCGCACACTAGCGCACCTGATGCAGGTCTGCGGCCTTGTCAACATGCACTTCGCGCCCATCGCCGGAAGATGATGGGGAGGCTGTTGAGAAGAGGCCGAGAGCCAATGGGAACAGGAACGAGGGTTTATTCAAGTTGTAAGTCCTCGCTGTAAGCTTGCTAAGCAGTGGTGTTCCTGACCGTGCAGCGCTGATACAAGAATTGCCGCCCCGAGCAGCCTGTGCTGCGACTGAAAGCAGTCGCGCAATGCTCATTTTAACTGTCACTGGGCCACTCTTGTGCCTTCGCTTGCTACACTGACCTTTCTCGCGCACGGCATACAACGTGTGCTGAGCATGCACCGCGGTACAAAATCGCAGAATTAAGCTAGCTGCTCCAAGCTTTGAGTATCCTGCAATAACGATAAGTCTTGAATTTGGCATTACAGTGTTTGCTTCAGGGGTCTGCAGGATGTCTGTGCACGCGAATGCGCTTTGCCGGGAAACGCTTGGCACCTTTCGGAGAGTTTCACTTCAAGCGAGCCCGCCGGCGGAAGCACTGAGCTGCCGCTGCGCCCGCCATGGCCGTGCTGGTGGGGGCCCTGATCCCTCGTACAGCTCGGCCTCAGGACAGAGGAGAGCAAGGGCTGCCACCAGCCCTGCCGTACAGTATCCCCCTCATAGCCCAGTAGGCACCCCAGCCACGGAAGCAACGGTGTGGCAGCCTGCAGGCGGAGTGAAGGGCCGTGCTGTAGAGGTATCATGTGGCCGTACGTCAGCCTGCGTCAGTGGCAACTCTACAGCTTTGCCAAGTTGCCTCCTCAAAAATGGCACGCATATTGGCCTAATCGCCGAAGCCACAAAAGCCCGAACGTTGGCTGCAGTAGGCAGGAGCGCAGGACCCCTCCACAAATCATGCCGCTCGGCCCCCTCTGTCCCCTTTGCACGCGCCCCGGTCCCACAAACCCTTTCGCACACGTCATCCCGCCCAGGCGCCCACTTGACGCACAACTCGGCTCACTTGCAAGTGGCCAACTGCAGAGCCCTATACACAGCGTGGGAAGTGCATCCGTTGTCCGCGGTCAAAAATGTGCAGTGGCCCCATGCCGGCAGCAGGCAGGCCTGTTCGCTAGCTAGTGTACATGCTGCCATAAGGCCAACGTGTCATGCCACCACCATAATCGAGCCCACAGAGGCCCATGGCACGTTCACCTGCATGCACGAATCCCCGTCTGATGCCTTGCACGCTTACACCTTAACACCAGCTCAACAAACAATGACTGGCCTGCTGTCGAGGAGCGAGGCAACCATGCAGGCACGCACTGCATGTCGCGGTGCCGCAACACCCGTCCTTTTTTTCTGTGGAAAGGTTTACAGGTAAAGAGACGGGAGAGGACAGGCCAGCGGTCCTATAAACTGCACCAAACAACACGCGTACATTCAAGTTGCGTCCGCAGAACAGTGCAGTGCGGCCATCATGCAGGAGCAACAGACACCAGGCGGGGATCCGCTGCCCCCACGACCACGTGTCACAACACCCTCTAACCCACCGCGACCATGTACGCGCTGCGGACAGGCTGGGACAGGTCACAAATACACCGCTCAAACCAGACCGGAAGTAGCACCAGACATCCAAAGGAAATATAAGGAAAAATGCCTTGCGCAGTTGCACACATGCAACAGTGTGTAACGACCATGTGCAGCCAGAAGCCTTCGTCCCTGCTGCACCGTTGGCTGGTTGCAGTACGAACGTGTTGCTTTGACTGAGGGTCTTGGACCCACGCATGCATCATTATTGCATTGGGCCGGCCGCCCAAACAAATCAGATGCTGCTACCATACATCATGCCATACAGTTCCGTCCACCCGTCTGAGCCAAGGCCACACGTATACACAGTGCCAGACAATGTGAAAGCAGCAGAGCCAGACTTGCATTCCTTGGCTGGATGCAAGGATGCTCAGGTGCACAACAACCGACACCAAAGCCTCCGTCCTTGCAGCCACTGCCCACCACTTGCCCACAGCAGGCCACACGCACCAGCAGGGGCCTTGACGTTCGGGACCTGTGCTTCGGGCCGGGACTTCCACACGACCGGGCTGCGGTGGTAGGCGCAAACGCCCTGCCGCCCCCGTATTCACACATAGGGTTACGCTCGCGCAGCATTACCATGACTTCATTTGAACAGGTTAAAACATTTTACTTGTTATCATTCCCGGGACCTGTGCACCGGCCTGCGGCATCCACCATGGGCTGCGTGCATGAACGCACCCGCACACGCACCGTGGCGTGGGCTCCACGCGCCAACCGGCACACCGCTGCGTAGTGCGCAGTACAGCGCTGCGTGGTAGTGCGCACATGCAGCTCGCCGCACCACGCTCCGCAGCACTACTCCCCCTAATCACTGCTGCACTGCACATGCGCCACCAACACAGCCGCCGCGGCCGCACCAGTTAGCTTATTGTGTTTCTCCACACGCCACGCTCGCGCACCTGTGCACCGGGCCGTGACACACGCGACGGCACGACATGAACAGCTCTGCCTGCCTTGCGCCAGTCGCACAGCCCCCCGCACAACGCACGCTGTGTGGCACCCCCTGTTCCCTGGCGACCGCTGCACGCACTCAGCAAGACACAAGCGCCACCAGCCCACCACCACAGCCGCCGCAGCCAGAACCAACTCCCGGTAGCTTCCCGCCAGGGCAGACTCCATCCCGTGCTGCCTGTCAGAAGAGACTCCATCCCGTGCTGCCTGTCAGGGAAGACGCCATCCCGTGCTCACAGTGCTGCCAGCTGCGCCTCCAGCTGCGCCACCACCTGCTCGGCTGTGGGCCTGTTGCTGGGCTCGCGCTGCAGGCAGTGGTGCGCCAGGGCGCGGTAGGCTGGGGGGCAGGACGGTGGGAAGGCGGGGAAGGAGGGCCGGTAGCGCGGGCCGGAGGGGGTGGCCACGCCCGCGGTCCGGCCATGCCACAGCTCCCACAGCAGCACGCCCAGCGAGAAGACTGTGGAGGGGGGACAGGGAGAGAGGGTAGGGGCAGAGAGCAGGTGCAGTCACGGAAGAGAACAGCGCCTTCACGTGTCCAAATCTGCCTGAAAGGATGGGTTGCATGTGTGGTAGGTGAGATATCGTAGCACTGATTTGCGCCGCTATAGAGTGCAGCTTATAGTGTGTTGCATGGTAGCATGGGCCATCGTGGTGTCGGACGGAGGCGTTTGCTCATCCGCGGCCAAGTCCCAACACACACTGGATAGCCACATTCGTACGAGCCGCCGGGTACCCAACTCACTGTCTGCAGGAGGCCCCACTTGTGCCTGCACAAGGGCAGGAAGGCAGCACAAGGAGAGGGCAGATGAGCCGTGTGGCCAATGGTTACGGTTCCAGGCAGAGCAGGAAGCTAATCCAGGCATTGGCGCTGACCGTAGCTAGTCCGTGCAAGTGCATGTCGTCACAGTCCCTGCTGCCGCGTGTCGAGACCCAGTCTTCCAGCTTCACGTTAAACTGGGTCTCTCTGCTGGCATTCACAGCGTAGCACGCAACACGCACTGCACAACACACCGGTGCAACCAACTAACCGGTCCGTAGAGCAAGGAGCAAGCCGGTAGCTGCACAGGAGAGGATCTCCCCTGTTGCACAGTACGGTGGCGGACGAGCACAACCAACGGCTACCCGAGCCCTGCGCACGCAACAGTCCGGCATCTTCATTTTCGCCCTCTCGCTCCCCACCTTGAGTATGACTGCGGGGCACATGTAGAACATGGTCCCCATGCGCAGGTTGGACACGTGTGTGCGCTGGTCGGGCAGCATGAAGCTCAGCCCGAAGTCCGCCACCTTGGGCGTCCAGCCGCAGGGGCTGGCCGGATCCCTCGCCAGCAGCACGTTGTGTGGGTTGAGGTCGCCGTGCACCACACGCTTGGAGTGCAGGTGCGCCAGCGCGCGGGACACGCCCAGCGCGAGGGACAGCACGGCGGGCTGCGGAAACGAGGAAGGCATACAGCAGGGAGTGACGTCGTTACTGGGGGTGCGACCCCTGCGACCCTTATGGCCTGAGCCGTACTGTGGAGACCTTGGGGATTGGGGGTGTACGAGGACGGACGCGAGGCTTGTGTGGTACTGTGCTCCCCACACTACCCACGCAGCCCCCGCGGACCAGCTGCGCCCACGTCCCACGTCCACGTAGCCGCCCGGCCCCCAAGCCACATGCCAAACCAAGACCCCTACGCCCTAGCGGTCCGTCTTGGCATCCCCTACAAGGCACACGTGCACCTGTGCATTGCACCTCAGAAAACTTGCGCTTGGCGGTACAGGTACGGGTGCGTCGGTGGTATGGCACTGCAAGCCCGACTCCGCAGCTGCCTGCACCCCCAACTGCGGGCCACGCCTACGTCAGCATGCACGTACCAAGTCCACGTGGCCGCCCGCCCCCCAGATGGTCCTGTTGCCGTACAGGGAGCACAGCGGGCCCCCGTCGCAGAACTCCTGCACCATGTACAGCCGCCAGTCCTGCAAGGGAGGAACCAGCATGTGCGACGGTTGCGGTTGCGGTGGTTGCAGATGGTTGTGGCAAAAGCAGAAGGGGCCCGCAGGCCTGCGTCTCTTGCAGACTAAACAAGCTTGGAGGGTAAGCTGTAAGATGTTCCAACGCAGGCCGATTACATTGACGCAGCGGCCGGCGCAACCGCACGACCGCACGACCGCGCGGACAGGCGCGGATGCACGCAATCTGACACACAGGCACAGACCGGTACTCGTGCTCAGGAAGCGTAGCGTCAGACCTTTGCCCCTTGCCCAAAGCATACATACATCAAGGCCCCACCTCCTCCCCGACGTGCCGTGCTGCAGGGCTCCCCTGCAACACCCATCCCTGCTTCACCAGCTGCGTATCACACACCTCCCTCGTCTAGCATAGTTGGTGCCAGGTAGCACCTCGCCCGCCAACAACTAAACGCACTGCACGCTGCCCCTCCCCGGGGCAGGCAGCCCGCTGCCACTGCCGGTATCAGTGTTCCGGTCTTCGACAATATTACGAATTTTCCGGCCGGCGAGGCCGGATTTTAGAATTTTTTAGGCCAAAATTGTAAGGGAATTTAGAATTTCCTTACAATTTCCAGCCAAAATTGTCAGCAGTACTTCGACAATTTCGGAAAGCCCGGGGCCATAATTGTAAGCAGCTCCGGGGGACGCGACGACCTTTGCTGTCACCGGCTCGGCGATGGTGGGGCAGGACCCAGTACACGCCTTGGTGGGGATATACGAAGGAGTTCATATGGATTGCCAAGCATTTGAGTATGCCGGTGCATGCAGTGTACAGGCTGTCGTGGGCGATGGGTATGCATCGTACATGGAAGTTACGCGATTTACAGCTAGCAGTGGATGGCGGTGTTGTGAGTTACGGCGCTTGCTGCCAAACCACAGCTTTAGACCCTGTTGCTTGGTCAGTGGACAGACGCTGTGATGCATGAGAGGGGGCGGTGCAGGCAGGCACCTACGCTTCCTGAGATATTGATGCTGCTGGAGGCCTACTACTGGCCTGGCGTCTTGGGGCAGGGCTTTGCGTACGAGGATTTGAGGTACGCGTAAAGCGCGAGGAAACCGTGTGGGCGTCAGGGAAGCACGGAAACGAGTTTGGGGTCAATTTGCTGCTTCGATGCGTGTAACATTGGGGGGTCTGGGGGGCTTGCCCCCCAGGAAAAAAATTCTGGCTTACAATTTTTACCGCCAAAATTGTAAGCAGTACTGAGACAATTTTTGGGACGGAGGGCCCAAAATTGTAAGCGCTTAGGATTTTGTACTGAAGAAGACCGGAACACTGGCCGGTATCACCCTGCCCGCGGCGCCCCCCCCGTCGGCAAGTACTCCTCGGTAAGATTCTTCCCAGTTGTCGCCTCTTTTGTCGCTCGCCACTAGCCTCATCTTCTGCAAGCCGACCGTTTTCGGTACGGTTACTTTCTGTTCTGCGATTTACCGCCAACCCCCACCCCCCGCGTAGCCCCCGGTTGCCCGCCCTCACCTGGATGCACTGCACGTTGCCTTTCCCTGACGCGTACGGCCCGCCGCCGCTGCCGCTGCCACTGTCGCCCTGGGGCCCCTCCCCCTCCCCCTCCTCCCGCCGTCCCCCGGAGTCGCTGTCGGCGGCCGCGGGCGGCGCCGGGCTGAGCACAGAACCGATGCACTCCATGTCGCAAAAGTACGTCGCCTGAGGGCCAAAAGGGCCAGGTAATGTACCAGATGCTGTAATATATCCTGAACCCTATTTTTGTACTTTTGTACTCTAGTGAGTTGATCGAGGAGCTGGCACGGGTCATCAACGCACAGCCCTTACCTGTGTCACCGCACACTCTCAAGGCTGGTACATGCGTTGTGTCACATCCTCCAACAACAGCACCCCGTGCACATTAACACACGCACTAACAACTAACATCAGGGCTTGTATGCCGAGACCCCGTGAACCCCCGCCCCGTACCCACCACTATGTTGGGGTGGCTGACCGCCTGGCACAGCGCTGCCTCCTGCAGCGCGCGGCGCTTGCGGTCGTTGGTGGCGGAGAACACAACGGTCTTAACGGCAACCGCCAGGCCCTGCCACGTGCCTGGGGAGGGGGGGGGGCGCGCACGGGGTTTCGGCGGTAGGAAGCCGACGTGGTCTTGGGCAAAGGGCCCGGGCCGGCTTGGTGGGCAGCGGGCAAGGGGCCGAAGTTTGGCAAGAGCGGCGAAGCGGATAGCATGTTGCCACGTGCCTTGTTGCCACGTGCCTGCATGGACTAGGGGCGGCCAGAGAGGGATTCCAACAGGCGGCACCAGCGTCCTGTCCTTGCTGCTGGCGAGCAGCAACAGCCGCCAGACACCACCAAACGCCAGCACACCGGCAGCCAGCCCACACCGGCAGCCAGCCCACACCGGCAGCCAGCCCGCAGCCAAGGCCAACTCTATAATACCCACGCATACGGGCCGCAAACCGCAGCACCCCACCCCCTCCAAGCTAGCACCCCCTTCCACCACTACCACCTCCCTGCCCCGGCCCCCCACCTTTGAACACCGTGCCGAACGCCCCCGAGCCTATCACCGCCTCCAGCCTCAGCGTCACGTCCCCCACGCTGCCCCGGAGGCTGCGCGCCATCGCCTCCAGCTCTCGCACCACAGCCGGGCCCTCCCGCGGCCGTTGCACCGCACCCGACCCCGTGCCCTCGCCTGCGCCCTTGCCTGCGCTGTTGCCCTCGCCCCTGCTTCCAGCTGCGCCTGCCACCACCCCCGGGCCCTCCAGGGGAGGCCCCTGTGGCCGTGGTGGCCTACCCGACCCCACGCCCTTGCCTGTCGTGCCCCCGCCCAACGTGCCAGCTGTGCCTGCCTGCGCCCGTGGCGGTGGCTGCACATCTGAACCCATCTCCTTGCCTGCGCTCTTGCCCGGGCCGCTGCCGGCGCTGCCAGCTGCGCCCGCCTCCCCGGCATCCCCTTGCTGCCCCGCGGCCTCCACGCCGCACGCCACCAGCTCGCTGCCCACCTCCGAGCTGTGCGGCCCCGCCCCGGCGCCTGCAGCCACACCAGCTGCCGCGTTGCCGGCAGCAGCTGCCGGTGGGGACTCCCCTGCTTCCGCGCCCGCGGCCTGCCGTACACTCAGCACCAGCACCTGCCCCACGGCTACCTCCCCTGCGCCGCTGGCCGCCACACGGCTGCCGCCCCCACCCCCGCCGCTGCCCTGCCGGCCGGCGTCCCCTACTGCCGCCTGCGCTGAGGCGTACGACGTGTACGGCCCGTCAGCGTCCTTCCCGGGCGGTACGGCAAGGCTGGCGGGCGCCGCCTCAGCGCGGGGCTTGCCGGGCGGCCGACCAGGGGAATCCCCTTGCGGCTCTGCCTCAGGATCCCGGTGCGGCAGCTCCAGTTCGTCGTCCGCCTAGGCAGGGGGATTTGGGTGAGGCATGAAGTGGGGGTACGCGTAAAAAGCGAGGAAACCGTGTAAGGCGTCAGGCAAGCACGGAAACGGGGTGCGGAAGACGGAGAGGAAGGCAAGGCCAGAGTGTGTGGCGTCCGTGCAGAGAGCTTGAGTGGTGGTTGCGTAAGGCTAGCCGGCTTGGCACATGGACGCAGCGGTTGGGGTCAGAAGCCCCGAGCACCTGCCCGACACCCCACGACCGCTCCTCTCGCACCTCAACGGCCCCAGTCCCCCACTCCCCACCCCACGCGTAAGCTATGCCTTGTTCCCCAAGTGCGAGTCGGTGTACCTTAGGTGTGCCACTTCCACCAGTCGGGCCCAACAAATGCACGACACCACCACCGGGCCTGCGCCCACGCCCCCTCACCTCCTGCGCCCACGCCCCCTCACCTCCTGCGCCCACGCCCCTCACCTCCTGTGCCCACGCCCCTCACCTCCTGTGCCCACGCCCCCTCACCTCCTGCGCCCACGCCCCCTCACCTCCTGCGCCCACGCCCCCTCACCTCCTGTGCCCACGCCCCCTCACCTCCTGCGCCCACGCCCCTCACCTCCTGCGCCCACGCCCCCTCACCTCCTGCGCCCACGCCCCCTCACCTCCTGCGCCCACGCCCCCTCACCTCCTGCGCCCACGCCCCCTCACCTCCTGTGCCCACGCCCCCTCACCTCCTGTACCCACGCCCCCTCACCTCCTGTGCCCACGCCCCCTCACCTCCTGTGCCCACGCCCCCTCACCTCCTGTGCCAGCACCTCCGACCACTCCAGCGGCTCCTGCCCCTCCTCCAGCCCCACAAACACACACCCGCGTTCGCCGTACCCTGCCACCCCACGCATTGCACCAGGCACCAGCCGACCACCCCTGCCCGCCCCCGCGCCGCCGCCTCCGCCCCCGCTCCCGGCTCCTGCAGCTGTGCCTTGCTCCTCGTCGCCCGGGGGACCTCCCTTGGCACCCGGGGGACCTCCCTTGGCACCATGGGCCTGGCCCCGCGCCTGAGCCTGAGCCTTCCGGCGGCGCCGCCACCAGAAGGCGGCTAGCAGCACCGCTAGGAGCAGCACGGTGGGGATCACCACCACAATGGGCACAATCTGTGGGAGGAGGTGGGATCTCGGTTTGGCACGTGTATTCAGGCAAGCTTTACAGGAAAGGTGCGGAGGGTTGCAGGCGGAGTGGAGGGTAGGAGCGTTCGGGCGTTGCAGAGGGCGGGATGCAGCACCGGCACGTGGCCGGCCGGTGTGCATGAAGCAGCAGGGCGTCGTGTGTGTAAGCTGTGCGTGCAGCAAGTGCGCATGCGCGTGCGCTGATGGCGCGCATCCAATGCCGAAAGTATGTGCCCCGCTCGTCTTGTGGAAGCGGTGAGTACAAAAGGTGCGGTGGGGATGGGTGTCGCACGGGAGGGGGGTACAGGGGCGCAGACCCACCACTGCCAAAGGCGGGACGTTAGACGGAGGCGGCTGCGCCCCAGCGCTGCCGGGTGGACTAGGCGGTTGGCTTTCCAGTGCAGCGCGCAGTAGCGCTATGCACTCTGCAGGCACATAATGAGGCAAGTCACGTCACGGCTTTGTGTTTAGCACTTTGGTTATAATGAGGCAAAGGAAGTAAGGGAGCGAGGTCCAGCTGCAGCGAGGAGAGAAGTGAGGCGATGGCAAGGAGGGACAAGAGGACGAGCCTGCGCAGGGCGTCGAGTCTAACCCACGCACACCCGCAGCCGGCCTGTCCGCGCGTGTATCCCACCAGGCACGCATGGATCATCTTGTGCCTGCCACCTGCCACATTCTCCTTAACCCACCCCCGCCTAACCCACACGTGCTCGCTGCGCTCCTGCACCCGCACCCACCCGCCCCTGTCCTCCGCGCCAGGCACGCCTGGTCCACCGTGTGGTCTACCACGTAGGTGGTGTTGACGGACACGAAGGCGTAGCCACCGTAGTACAGCCCCTGGGAGGCCAGGTCGCTGCGGAAGGCGCAGGAAGGTGCAGGAAGATGGGGAGGGGCGGGGAGACAGGGGGTTTGCGTTAGAGGAAACCGTTGCTCATCTGAGGTACCTTCGTCTGCCGCTGACATCAAGCCAGGGTCGCTGCGGGAAGGTGCGCAGAGTCGGGGGCACAGGGGGTTTGCGTTTGGACCATCGTCGTCAGCGGGGATACAAGTAGCTCCTTTGGAGGCCCTTCGTCTGCCGCTGACATCAAGCCAGGGCGGCTTTGCCTACGATTGGAGGACAATCAAGTATGCTAGGATCCAGGTACTCACTTGTCCGGCGGCTGCACGGTGCTGAAGTCCCACTGCCGTACGCCCCCGGTGAAGCGCTGTGGCGCGCTGTCGCCCGTTGTGTTGTACACCGTGTCATTGACCAGCGTGACGTTTTGAGGCGTGGGGGGCCTCCCCGGGGGCCGGCTGGCCAGCAGCTGGTTGGTCAGGGAGCCGATGTACGGCAGGCCCACCTGCGTGCCGTGGAGGGCAACCGCGGAGCGGAAAAGTGGTAAATGCGGTGGAGGATTGGGAGGGATGCGATGAAGGGTAGGGATGAGGACGCGAGGCGGAGATGGGATTGGGTTGGGAACAAGGTGGGGTAGTGGGAGGGCGGAGGAGGGAGGGGCGGGCGGGTAGTGTCTTGAAAGATGCGGGCAGGTAGTGTGGATCGGATGTGCGGCGCAGCTGGGACGCGCGGCACGGGTGGGAGGGTGGATGGTGGCTTACCCAGCGTCGCTGTATGCACCGATCGAGGACGAGGGTGGAGTTGATGGACTGTCGAAGGATGAGGTATAAGGGGCCGATGATGCCCAGGGCACGGACCAGCTGCAGGAGCAAGGTATGGAAGAGGGGTTGGGCAACGCCGCTGCTAAAACACACGTGCGGAAGTGCAGCTGCAATGCTCTGGATAGCAGCAAGGAAGGCCCACATGCGCGTGTCGTAAAAGGTTTGACGTAGGTATCGGTGGACACTTGCTCCTGCCACATGGGTCGTGGTGCCCGCGTGTGGAGGGGTCCCCGCGGTCATGCTAGTGGTCAGCTGGGCCCTTACCTCGAGACCGACAAAAGTCAGAGTTATTCCCGGTGATAGCTGGAGCAACATGCTCGCTTCGTTGAAATTTACTCTGACGTAAGTACTAGACGCCAGGCGCTCGGGTGTTGCGGAAATGGTGACCGAGCGGTTTAAGAGAAGCGTGTCGCCCCATTCCGACTTGTCGATGTCCAGCGTGTTGTTCACCCAGACAGTATCGACAGATGGAGACATAAGAGCGTCTCTGAGTTCTGCCGTGGACGACACTGCGCGCGGCAGAACTGTGGCAGACAGCGCGGAGCGGAAAAGAAGCACCAGCAGCGTCCATAGCAGCAGTAGTACTCGCATTCGGATTTATTGACTATAAATTATGTCTCATTATCCTTGCGGGCGCACACAGCGACAAGACAGTAAGTACGCGTCCGAGCAGAGTCCGCCGAGGACAAGGCCGAGGCAGGATCCGAGGTGGTCCGAGGTGTAAGGGGCGTTGGGAGGACAAATATTGTATGTACCGCTATAAGTATTTGTCAAGGGGTGGCATAGCGCGCACAGCTCTCACTACCTATGTGGTATTACGTAAGTCACGAGTTCGGCGTACAGCAGCCGGGGTAGCTACGTAGCTTTCGCGACAATGCCGTTGATTGCAAGATTTTTGCATCAAATATATAGCAATCCGAATAAGGGCTGCTCACGTGGCTTCAGCTGGGCTCTGATCGGACTGCGCCCATGTGCCGCACTTGACATGAGTCTACGGGTCATCTTGCAGGAGGATCTTCTTTTTCAAACATCTGGAGGCTCTCCTTTTTCGAACATCATCATGAGAAGGTGACAGGGAGCTTAAAATTGGATCCTCGCAAGCACACGTGGGCGGATAAGGTAGTCCCCTCCGCACAAGCAGACGGGGAGTTGGGGACCCCCTTGTGTGTACGAGCTACGAGGGGACTCCCTGTGGGGATCCCCAGGCCCGCGCCAACTCCAGGCCTCCACGTGACCCCCGTCCTTGACCATCCGAACGCCCTTGCGATTGCCCTCCTTCCCCCATCCCACAGCCCGCTTTCCTTCGACGTTCGGCACAAATGTCTTAAGTCCCAAAAGGCAACCCGCCTAGCCACAGGTGTCTGAGACGCTCCACCGTGGCACCGACGTGCACACACTCCTTCTGCTGATAGCGCAAACCTCTCCATGGTCGTTGGCTCCGAAGCCCTGTCGTGAGCCGTACCTTCGCCAAATGCTGCAGCTGCTGCAAAGGTACCCCCGAAACCCTTCTCCTGGAAGGAAACCCTGCAATGCTGCACCCCCAACAGCGCTGCCAACCCGCGCACCCGCCTGGGGCGGGACGGGGCTCTGGAACGGGATCAAAGTTAATACACACTAAAACACGTACCGCCTGTGCGCCTCACCGCGACCCTCGCCGCTGCGCGCGCTTCGCACGCAGCCTCTGCATCAGGCTAGCGCCCTCTTCCCCCGCTTCCTCCCCCGCCTCCTCCCCCGCCGCCTCCGCATGTTCGGTCCCCATCTTGCCCGCTCCACTCGCCCCTGCCTCTACCTCCTCCACCAGCGACCTGGTTGGCTGTCCACCCGCCAGCACTCCATCACCCCGCCGCCTCGTATCCCCCAGCCCTGCACCTCCACCGCCTGCCCCTCCAACCCCACGCCGTAACCGTCACCTCCAAGCCCGTACACGCCCGACCCCTGACCTCCATTGGCTTGGCTGAGCCCGCTGCCCCCGTACACTCCCCACCCGCCACCCCGCCACGCCCTTCCGCCGTACTCCCGTACTGGCTGCCGTACATGCCCGAAGGGTCACCCGCGTCCCCCGCCAACCCTCCCGCCTCCTCCCCACACCCCGCCGTACAGCCCCGCTTCCGCCCCCATCGCCTCCCCACGGCCTCCATACCCAACCTTCGACCCTCCCCCCACCTTCTCCTCCACCGTCCTGCCCTCAGCCCCGTACCCCTCGTGCAGCCCCTCCTTCCCCTCCCCTTCCACCTCCTCCCCAAACACCCACTCATTGTGCTCCGCATACCCCTCTCCCTCCTCCACCTCCTCCTCCATCTCCATGTGCTCTCCAGCCTCCTGCTCGTACGGCACCGTTGTGTTTATACATCTCCATATGTCTCCTCACAAAGCACGCATGTGGCATCAAGTTTCTCCTCTTCAAGCGTGCTTGAAATGCACGCCTGCCGTGTAACACGACGACCAGTCAGACAGGGGCCATCGCTGGGACGGGCTATGCCGACTACTGTAGCTTGGTACCCAGAATAGACCGGTTGCCAATGTTTCCAGATGTTACACGCTGACTTATGCAGCAGCTACGTACAGCGCAATGTGATGCGATGTGAAACGAGGCTGGGTGCCAAACAGCGGGGGGCCATCGCATGAAGTCACGTGGAGTTAGGTCTCCCCTGACAGCGGAGGTCTCCCCTGCTACCCCTGCGTGGCGGCAGTTGGTCACAGACAGACACCACAGGGTTCTTTCCGGTTCTCTTCGCTTGTGGCTACACCATAGCATGTCAACCGCACGAATGTACGGTACGTACGGTGTACCATGTGGTATCTGTACCCTAACGCCCTCGCACGTTATCCTGCATAAGGTACTGCTGCTTAGGCACAGCCTGCTGACCTAGTGTTCACACCTACGTTCCTGTCCCAAGGACACCAGCTTGTGTTGACACCAACGTGTAGGATGTACCAACACGTGACTCGTGCTAACACGGTAGTGTCCTCAGTAACAACACGAGGCCGTGTAAAACACGGACCGTGTGGAGCCGTGTAAACACCGTCTCGTGTTTTAACACGGTGTGCTGTGTAGCCGTGTGGTAACACGAAGGGTTCGGTGTGCACACGGGACCCTAAAAATGCAGACGCAGCAGCAGCAGCAGCAGTACCGGCATGCCACCAACCAATATTGTAAGAACGGACGCAGCCGTTCCTGCACACGGCCTGTGCAGTCGGTACGTGGCGTCCCGCTGGGTATGTATGGTTTTACAGTTTTGGTCCCCTTCCAGCGCCAACCCTCTCCAGACACAGAGCTGATCCCAGCCAGTCCCAGCAGGTCCCGGCCATTAGGGACACTGGATTTCCCACGCCCTCTCGCTGTACGGAAGGAGCCACCCGCGCCATACAAGTACAGGCCATGACAAGCGGGCCATAAGTCACGCTTACAAAGCCTGGTCCCGCCCCACAGGCTGGCTTCTAGACAGGAGAAACCTTTCCACAGGCAAGAAAAAGCACAAGACACATCCACAGAACACAAGCATCACCCCTGTCGCGGCTCCCAACCAACCTTCTGCCCAGGAAGAACTGGATACAAGGCAGCTGTACGCGGGAAATAAACCCCTTCACACCAGGCAGGCAAACAAGGCAGGCTAGGCAAAGTACGTGTGCTAGTTCCTGGGCAGTATCCGCCCTTGCATTACCGTACGGTAGTCAGTGCTGCTGCCAACAATCTCGCTCTTGCGCCGTGATGCTCACGTGCGTGCAGATCGCGTGCGGTGTGCAGTGTCACAGGCTGGAGAGTCAGGGTGAGTTGTCGACAGCCCGATGGACGTTGCACATGACATCGACGAGACCCCATATGTGTACTGAGTACATATGATATTGAAGTATGCGTAGTGTTGTCGTCTTTCCAGCTTGCAGCAATGGCGCATCGGGCAGTCGCGGTCGCTTGCCAGCTGCAGTCAGAGGAGCAGCAGCCACCCTGGAGCACCCTACCATCCTTGTGTCGCTCTGCAGGGAGAGGCACAGGTGCAGTGGATCAGGTTAACGGATTGGGAGGGAGTGGGGGTGGGGGCGTTTGGGGCGCGGCGGCCCTTTCACAGGCGTGCCAGCGGCTGCCACGTGGCTATGTACGACACACGCCTGACGACACGCCTGACAACACGCACACAAGTCTCCTCGGTGTCGCAGCCCAATGCCGGCTTGCGCATTTTACCGGCTGTGTGGGCGGGTATGTGTATGAGCCGTGCTGACTTGATGTGCGGGTGCCAAGGGAGAATACCCCTCGTCCCTGCCCTTTGTCGCAGCAGTGGAGATGTCCCCTGGCTGCCGTTCGTACCGTACTGGCTTGTAACTTTTCACCCGTAACGTTTTCACTGGAAGACAAACCATTTTTGATATATTTTCACTGCCTTACATTTTCACTGGGCCTTGGAGGATTTTAGGGGATTTCCGAATCTTTTCACTGGCAAGGCAGCAGCAGACCCCAGTGAAAGCGCGCTCTTGAGTGGATGGGTCAACCGGAACCCCTTCACCTTGCTTAGGAATTCCTATAAGCTGTATGAATGGTGCTATCATCGAGTAGATGCACACCTGATTCCCACTTGCACGTAACGCAGGTGCCTTGAGGAGCTGTTGGCTCACAACCGCCCACCCACACAGGCCCGGCCACGTGTCAGCCCGTCAGCCAAATTTCCCAGTAATCTTTTACATTTTCACTGAGGCCATACGAATTTCCCAAAGTTCATACTTTCACTGGCCATTGGAATAATTTCATTGAAAAGTTAAAAGTCAGTACGGTACCCTGACTCAGTGTGTTTGGGAAACGTGCATAAGGAAATTGTGATACGCCGCTCCATTGCGTATTTGCTGGTATTGACGACGGTCCCAATGGTGTGCGCGTACGTTATACTGAGGGGCACTGCAGCCCCCAGGGCTGGTCTGTGATTGCCTGTCACTCCTGCTGCCAAGTGTTATGCATGCCAGGGGAGACTCCCTTGTTCAGTGTCATTCAAGCAGCATTTTACAGCAACCGGTTGCACCCCAGCCTTGCTTCGGCCCCCACTGGCTTCCCCACACCAAGCTGAATGTCTGGATCGTTGCACAAAACACCTGCCAGTGCAGTGCAAACGCTAACCAGTACACCATAGGACTGCTGCCATATATACACCATGTCCTGTTGGCCCTACACCCCCGCGCTGCAACCCTCCATCCTGAACCAAACTCCGTGGTGTGCTATGAGAGGCCGAACAGCCTCAGCAGCCTGGGCTCCGCCCGGTCTCGCTCCTCTCCAACCACTTTTACGCTAAACATCACAATACCACGAGTACGTCACAATGCATAAATGCGATGATTAAACCAGTGTCAGTGCGACATTTGCCCCCAGCACATAAGGATTTCAAATGCCACCTGCGCCATTTTGTACACTCTTGTCTGCAGGCCCGCACCCAGCTCCACGCCCCTACATCAGCAAACGGCACGCCATCGCCATTTGACACACGTCATCATGGTCCTTTTGCTCCAAGTACAGTCATGTGTCGTTATGTTACAGTAACGATCATGCCGCAAAACACATATGGTACACAGCCTTTGTGAGCCGCCCACCTACAGCCAAACGAGCAGAGACAGCGTCACGAAATGCCCTGCCAGCATGACCAGCGTGTAGACGATGGCAACCATCACACGGTGGGCTCCGCTGTCTGCCTCCACGCCCGGCCACCACTGCAGCAGCCGGGCACGGAGGAAAGTGCCCAGGTTCCGCACCAGCTGGTGCGGTCCCTCCGCCCGGAGCACTCCGATGATGTGCATCATCAGAAGCACCAGAAGCAATGGCCCCTGCTCGAAGATGCACGTAAGCCAAGCTATGCCCGTCCTCAGCTGTCACGCCTCGTTGGTCCTCATCTAGAACAACTGCAGCATGGTCATCAGTACTGTGTGCGCTCCGGTGGCGCCTGTAGGGGGACGGCATGGTGTAGCCTTCGCTGACGGCAGCTTGTAAGGTGCTGAGAGGGGGTTGGCGAGCTGGCGATGGCAGGGCGAGCAGTAGTCCAGGCCATGAAGTTCTGGCGTGGGCCTGTGGCAGGCATGACTGCCGCTGCGGCTGAACCTGCGTGCTGAGGCTGGGGCTGGTCTCCTTCCGCTTGCCACAGCGTTGCGAAAGGTAGCCATGTGTGCAGCCAAGTCGGTTTACACCCGGTCGGTGCATTTGGTGGCGACGCTGCATGGATGGCACAGCACCGTACAGAAACACGCATCAGCCCAGAACGTTGCACTGCACGTACAGCGCACACCGCATGGGAGTGGGTGCAGCGCGTTAGCGAACCATTACCAGAGCTGACTGGGTCAACGGCAACGGCATGCTCGAGATAGAGAGATGCGCACACACACAGCAGCCCGGCACGTGTCACTATCCATGCAGCCGGGCGACGGTCCAACAACCTTGCGAGCCTCGCAGACTGCTCGGCGTTATCAAGTAAGGTGCCAGGGCAACGTCAGGGCATCTGACCTTCGCGCTGCCGCCTATCGTGCATTAGGATTGTCAGCTGCTCGTTCAGCTGGTTTAGCTCGTTGCGCAGCAAGGCCTCCTTCGGGCTCATAAAGGCCGGGTCGGTTCCATCGGGTTTGGCACTGTGCACCAAGGCCAAGGTTTGTTACGAGGCTTCTGTGTGGCGATGGCAACAAGGCCAAGGGAGCGCCCCATACCTGTCCAGCTGCTTGAGCTCCTTTTCCGTGATCTTCTTTCTTGTCTTGACCTCGTTGATTTCCGCAACGACGTCGGCCAGGGACCGTTCGGCCATATTTGACACCTTAATTCAAGACACAAGGAGGTGGCCCTTGTAGGCGCTCAAGGCAAACTGCATATATGCAAATGTTGTTGTCTTGATGCTGTAATGGTGCTGCTGTGAATAGGACCGATTCCAGAAGTCGCGATTGTTACGAGGGGCCAGGCGCCAGGGTGCAGCATGAGAGTCCATGCACTTCCAGGAGCTACCTGACTTCATCCCTGCCTCGCGGGGACACCCTAACTCACGCAAGTACCCCCCTACGCACTGACATAGATCACTGGAAGGGCCACACGCCAAGCATTCAGAGTCATTGCGCACCCAAAGACTTATGGGGCAGTCCATCCCCGCCTCCTGCTGGCTGCCCTGCACCATACCAGGCGCAACCAGAAACGCAGCAGGCAAGGATCACTGAGTGGGTCAGCGCCTGACAACACACCCTCTCACCGAGCCAGTAGTCCGGTATGGGCTCCCTGTGTCCACCCGCACGTGCCACCTGAACCAACCAACACCCCCCACACCTACCGCGTGGGGGAGCGCGACTGCGCGACCCATAATCGTAGCACCACCACACCCCACACCTGACGCGTGGGGGTATGCGACCCATAACCGAAGCACCGAGAGCACCGCCGCAGCCCCTGCCCGAACACAGGGGGAACGCAAGAACGCAGAAGTTTCCCATGCCATCAGCTGCAAAGATGAAAGCCGCAGCGCTGCAACCTGGGCCAGACCTGGGCTGCACGGTACGTTGCCAAATGAGTGTATTTTTAGAAATACGTAAAATACGGGGGTCTGTTCGCAAAAAATACGCACGCTCAATTACGCTAAAAATACGGTCGTGCCAGTCCCACCCCCTGGAGCAAGGGAGGTCCCCTCCCGTGTGCTGCCAGACATCAGGGGAGCTCCCTGCAAGGCACCGCGGCAACTAAGCCACAAGTTATTGAGGCATGAGAAGTGTCTCGCATATGCGTATGCAGTCGTTGTGGTGTGGTTTTGCTGGCGCCTGATCTCCCTGGGACCTCCCTGGGACGGTCCTGGTGCGTGTGACACTGCCACGTGCCGTGCCAGGCCTGGACCGCAGAACGTATTTCTCTCATGTACGGCAGAAAATGACCGTATTCCGTACATGTACGTATTCCGTATTTGTACGCGTACAACGTACTGTGCAGCCCAGGCTGCAACCTGGCAAAACCAAGCGCCGAAGCGCGATGCTGGGAGAACACACAATAAAAGGAGCAGTGCTTACAAAAGGGGCCCGGGTCAAGCATGCAGAGTCCATGCGCACCCAAAGACCTATGGGCGGGGCAGTCCATCCCCGCCTCCTGCTGGCTGCCCTGCACCATACCAGGCGCAGCCAGGAATGCAGCAGGCAAGGATCACTGAGCAGGTCAGCGCCTGACAATACACACTCTCACCGTGCCAGTAGTCCGGTATGGGCTCACAGTTTCCGCCCGCACGTGCCACCTGAACCAACCACCACCACCCCGCGTGGGGGAGCGCGACCCATAATCGTAGCACCACCACGCCCCACGCCTGACGCGTGGGAGTATGCGACCCATAATCGTAGCACCGAGAGCACCGCCGCAGCCCCTGCCCGAACACAGGGGTAACGCGCATACGCAGAGATGTCCCCATCCGCCAGCCACACAGCTACCTAGCGCCGCGAAGTGCCGAAGCGCGATGCTGAGGATGCGCCCCATTCGCCACACCACCCCGCCAGAAGGCAGCGCGCGAGCACACCGCTAGCTCGCTCTAGCGCTCAAGAGGCCAGGGCCCTTCCTGGACCTGGCATTGGCAGGCATGCGAAAAGCAACGGTCAACGGACAGGCGAGTTCGGTGGAGAGTCAACATCAGGCGGGTCACGCACCACCCCCTGGCCAGAGGCAAGCAAGGCGTGCGTGGCAGGCACTGCGTTCCAGCCCCAGGGGGCAGTACCCGCATTGACCCACCTGCACGCCCCCCACCACGTTGACAATGACGGAGCAGGCCGCCAGCGCCAGTGTGGGCACGTGCTTGTCCAGCACGGAGCACAGAGACCCACATATCGCCGGCCCTACACGCACGCCATGCCCCACTGTATTTGTACCAGTCTAAGACCAAAGCTGTGGCGTTGTGGGACGGAACCTGGTCCCACGATATACACACCGTTACAACTTATCCACACCTACATGGACCCACCTGCACTCCGCCCACCACGTTGACAATGACGGAGCAAGCCGCCAGTGCAAGGGTAGGCACGTGCTTGTCCAGCACGGAGCACAGGGTGGCCAGGCGCTGGCGGTCGCAGCCGGTGGCGGTGCGGTACAGGGCGCCGGTGGCGGCGGCGCGGCCGTGCGTGGTCCGAGATGGGCACCACCAGGGCCTGCGGGGAGTGCGTGTGCGGGGAGCGAGAGGGGTGGAGCGCGATCCCAGATAGCCTGTTGGGGCCGGCTATCTATGCCCAAAGGGATCGTGGTGGGCTAGGGTGCTAGGGGGACAGGCACAGCATGGCCCCTTGCTCTGAGATGGGCACCACCAGCGCCTGCCAGGAGGGAAAGCAGCACACCAAACCCGCCCCTCAGTTGGACTGCGTGCCCACCGCTTCCAGTGCATACAGCCACCCAGAACGCCCGCCCCTCACACCGCCAGCTGCCCATTATTTCCCCACATGCCGCACCCAGCCGCAGCCTGCTTCGATGCTGGTCCCAAATAAGTCGCTAGACATGCTCCATGATTCGACCCTGTCACTAAAATCTGCCTTTCATAGTGCTACTGTGACCCCGCAACTGCATCTATCCGTACACACCGCACCTGCACCTCCACCAGCAGTGCCCGGCTCCCCTGCGATGTGGACACGGCACGCGGGGCGTTAAGCCACGCTGTAAGAGGGCATCGTCTTGACATTCGCAGAGCTTGCAATCTGGGCATGCATGCTGTTCACACGCAAAGCCAGGGTCGCCCCAGTCCCCCTACGCGTCGGAACACCCTCCCCCGACCAACGGCCACACCTGCTGCAGCCCCGCGTGTCCTGTGCCACGTGACCCCCTGCCACCCGTGGTCCGTTCCCGCAACTAGCGCTTCCCGCAATCCCTATGAGGCCCTGGCGGAGCTGGGGGAGCAGGGTGTACGGCTGACCCGGGCCTCCTGCACCGCTACAACCTCTCCTCCGACTGGCGCAAGGCCTTTCCCCCCGCTCTTGCGGCCCTGCTCACACGTTACCAGCCCAGCCGGCAGACAGGCAAGAAACTCATTACGGAACGCAGTGAGCGCCAGCTCCCCCCTGCACTCCGCTGGGCCCTGTCTACGTGCTTTGGATCCCCCACCGCCACAGACCGCCTCTAGTCGCCCCTGAACGTAAGCATCCACGCCCCCACCTACTTCACACCTTTCCCAGAAGATGCACTTTTTGGTGCTAACCACGACGCGTTCACTGTTCCCTTTCACGGCCTCTCCGTGGTCCACCCTGAGGACAACCCTGACCTACTCCGCCAAGCCCTGTCCTGGGCGGTGCTATCCCTGCAATCCCCTCCTGCAGCCAGCCCCGCCTGACCCAGCTCCGACCCCCGGGCCGGACAGCCCCACCCTGCCCCCCAACGTCACCCTTATGGTCGTACCAGGCTACCAAGACAACGTCTACCAACCCCACGTCGACTCACAAACCGTACACCTTGCAGCTCAGGTCACATACTGGCCCTGCACACCTCCCGATGGTACCCCCCCGGGCCCTGATACATATGCCATTGCTAAGCCTGAACGGTACACTATCCTTGCAATTACCGATATCCCAGGGAGCGAACACTATCGTACAGTCATCCTACCAGAGCTGCAGGCGCGCCTCCTCCAATCGAACGGTCCCTGCTACCGCGTCGAAGCCACCTTCCCCGCACCCCAACACCCCCGTACCCCCACTGGCGCCCACAAGGCCTCCTGCTGGGCACAGCGCCACATGCACGAAGTCCTGCACAAGCCCCTCCCGGCCCACACCTCCGGCCCCGTCAGCACATCGGATCAACCCCACCTACCCACCTCCGTCCCACACTCACGCGCTCCAAGGAGCGAAGAGCGGGTACAAGGCAACTATACCCCTCCGCTTCCGGCCTCAGGACTCTCTTTACACTGACGGCAGCCGCCGTGGAGACGCACGTGCACCTCGCCTCGGTGCTGCTGTATGGGATGGCTCAACCCAGAAAACCCTCCACGTAGAACCAAACGGCCTGGACTACACCAACACCATTACCCGTGCCGAGCTGGCAGCCATTCTTGCCGCCCTTGACCAGCGCGCGCGACCAACCACAACCCGCGGCCCATATCTTCACTGACAGTGCTGCGAGCATATACCTGATCCGAAAATACATCAACAGCCCCGCCCTGCTCCGCCTCAGCAAACACCGTGCCCTCCTGGCCGACATCGTAGCCTGCCTACACAGCCGTGCCAGTGCCGGCCTCACCACCAACATCCGCAAGGTGCCCGCCCACGTGGGCATTGCTGGCAACGAAAAAGCCGACGCTGGAGCCGTTGCTGTTGCCGAAGGCAAGGTAACCCCCACTTTCACATGCCAATCCGATAATGAGCCCTTCCGTCGCCTCTGGTGGGTTGGCCGAACAGACACACACAGAGCCGCCTCCGACCTCAACCAAGGCATCCTGCACCTCCTGCCGGAGGACACACACACGGGATTCAGCACCCAAACCCTGTACACGGACCTGATACACTCAAAGATCCTGTCAACCGGGGCCATTGACCTCGATGCAAGCAGCCACACACTACGTGCTGGCCGCAACCCCTGTACCAAACAACGCATCCTTGCCTGTCTCACTGGCTCCCTCCACTGCGCCAAGCACGACCACCTCTACGGCAAGCAGGTGCCCACCATCCTAGACCCCCGTACCCAACAACTTGCTGCAGTCTGCCCCATATGCCGCAGCACCCACTGCACTGGACACATCCTAGGGGGCTGCAAACACCCCACCATCCAAAGCATGGTCCAGGCCCGCCATAACAAGGCATGCACTATCATTGCAGAGGCCCTTAATAAGGGAGAACAAGGCGGTGGCTACATGGTCATTGATGCCACCTCCTCCGCGTGCCTCCCTGACTACGCACATGGCAAACGCCTCCCGCCGTGGCTCCTCCCCGAAGTCGATGACGCACTCCGACAGATCCTACGCCCCGATATACTTTACATACCCAGCATACAGCCGCAACAGTACCCAACGTCCGAATTTGAAGCGCACATGCTGGCCATGTCTGCTGCCGACAAGGCGCGACACCCCATCTTCATACTGGAGGTGGGCTACTGTAACGACCTCAACCACGAAGGAAAGGTGGAGAAAAAACTCAACCAACATGCTGAACTAGTACAACTCCTGCGTGCGGCCGGCTGGACTGTCCAATACAGCCGCACAGAAGCCATCACCCTCGGCAACTGCGGCACCGTACCTCTCTCCCTCCGCACCTGCCTCCAATCCCTTGGGGTCTCGCATGCACAGGCAGCCCGATGCGCCCATGCCCTGCACTCACACTCCGTCTACTGGATGGACAAACTGATCAGCAAGCGCAGACGGCTCGAACGCCGACCACGGGATGCACACGGCATCCCCATTGACGACGATCTCCCAACTGGCCCTGGACCCCCCGGGCCCCCACCCGGGGGAGGGGCCCCGTAACCAAACCAGCTGCTCCTGCTGATACCCCCAACCCGGTGGTGGGCGCTTGGTGCTGAAGCCAGTCTTCACCCTATTACACGCCTGCCTCCTGAACTCACGCACGGATGGATGTCCTGCGTCACTATTATTATTATTCTTATGGCACAACCCCTCCTCTGAGATGCACCAACCTAGCTAGACGCCCCCACCACACAACTCACCAACCATTCGTTCCCGTCCGTGCTGCCTCTCATACCGGTATAAGCTCAATGCCCCCCCGCCCGGCCGTCCCGGCCCCCGCGGCGCCCCCGCTACCTGGAGGTCTTCTTCCGCATCCCCCCCGCCACCTACCTCGTCAACGAGGTCATACTCTACACACTCAACCTGGGCACAGCAGCCCGCAAGCCCGTGCACAAGCTGGAGCTGCTGGTGCAGACCCACGGGTCGTACCCGGGTCAACCGTTGACCGCCGTACCCGTGTGCGAATCTCGCAAATCCCCGGTCTCGTCGTACAAGCTGGCGTGCCCCGGCATGAGCCGCTACGGCGTGCCGAGGGTGGGGTCGTTGAGGCTGCCTGCGCAGCTGCGGGGGTGTCTATCCTGCGGATGTGTATAACGTGCGTGAGCACGGTGCCGGGGCTGAGGGTCACGTTGGATGGGACCAAGGTGAATAGCACGGACGCGATGATGCATATTGCGGCGGTGGGGCTGTATGTGGAGGGGTGGGGCGCTGGGGGTAGGAGGTCGTTGGGTCGGAGGTTGTAGGGCAGGGTGGGGGCCATGGTGAGCATCAGGGGAGACAACTCCCCTGGTATCTCCCCTGGTGAGCATTCAAGGGTGTGTGCAGGTCGGCCAGCAACCTGGCACACTGGCACGGGGCAGCAGGAGATGTACATATGGTCCCACCCCTGGGGGTTACTGTATGGCCATGGGTACATGGTAGGAGGGGAAAGTTGAGCCTGCCTGCCAGCAACCTGGCACAGGCGCATGAGCGGTATGTTCTCGTGACTGTCGTCCTCCCGGCACCCACGCCAGGGGAGCTGTCGGCTTGGGCTTTTGCCAGAAGGCTCTACAGTTGCGTTCCGCGAGCGTCAAGCAAGGCAACGGGTTGTTCTGGGCCGGCCCGGTGACAAACCAGCAACGCCCCCTGCGGGAGGGTGAGAAGCGGGCGGTTGGCTCCACACACGAGCGGTACTATGAGGTTGCATGGCGGCCCACCACTATCCTTGAGAGTCTGCTCCCCGCCTACAAGCTGCTGGGGTATCAACCCGCGCGCACACAGCCCGCTGGCACCCTGGCCCCTGAACTGGGGGGTGCCAAGCTGATCCGAGTGGAGTGGCAACCAACGTGGGAACCGGCCCCCGCTGTCACCCGTAGCTGGCCACAACTCCTCAAGGAATATGAAGCAGAGAAAGCTGCCAAAGCCAGCATCCCCGCGCCCCCGCCTGCCCGCGACACCCACCTCAGCGAACGCCAGCGGCAGGGCATCTGGCTCCCAGCCAGTGAAGCCGATGAACTCAGCACCCGGCGCCTCCTCAGGCGCAGCACCCACATTGATGTCCCCTGCAACCCGGACAAGGACATTAATGTTAGCGAAGTCCCACACCCGCCGGTGCACACTATCCAAGTAGGCATCCACTCCACAGACCCACGCCTGGAACAGATGGTAGGCGTTGACAACCAGGCCCATGTCTACACGCCCGACGGCCGATGGGTAGGATCCACCTGATCATTAATGCAGGCCAACCCTGGGCTTGTCACTCACAACCTCAGGGATGGATTCCCAGAGGCGGTGGCCCGCCTCCTACAGCGCTACCGGCAAGGCACCAAACGTGGCCCCTATACCATCACCGACGTGAGTGAGGTTAGCACGACAACCCTCTGCTCTCAGCTAATTGCCACCGCCTTTGGCCAACCGTACACGGAACGCTTTTCCTCCCCCCTCAACGCTGGACTCTTCGCTGACCGCTACTACACACCATTCGCTGAGGATGAATGCTTTGGCGCATCCCTAGACGCCTTCTCCGCCCCGTTCCATGGCATGTCCTTTGCCCACCCCAACCATGACCCCGACGCATGCCGCCACGCACTGGCGTAGCTGCCGCCAGCGCAGACCATGAGGCTGACGACGCCCCGCCCTCCATTACCCTGGTCCTCGCCCCACACCGCCCAGGGGCACGCCACCTATCGTACCTCTCCCCCAACAGGGTGCACTGCGCAGCGTACCTACCTTGCACTCACCCCCTCGTGACGATGGTTGCTGGTGATGGAACTAAGTCGCACTCACGCGGCAGCGGCGCCAATGCGTACAACCTCCTCGCGGTCACAAACACCTCTGGGGCTGCCCTATACCACACACAGGTACTTCCCCGCCTCACCAGCGCACTCATGTCCCTCTCTAGCCGCTATGACGAGGGCTACCCAACCGCGACAGGCCCTGAAGCTGATCCGGCGAAAGATTCACGATGGGCCCGCCGGCAGTTCAAGCGTGTGCAGCACCGCCCCACTGCCCCCCCTCCGCCCCCAACGTGGCACCGCACCGCCGGGGCCGCCGAGCCCTGCCTCGCCGACCTGCCCGAGTCATACCCCGCAACCCAAGCCCTCCGCTATGAAACAAGTACTTGCCTGTACACTGACGGTAGCAAGGTTGAAGGCGACAACGGCGCCCGCAGCTGGGCGCCGCGGTCTACGTCGCCCACTGCGGCACTGTCAGCCGTGTAGACCCAAACGGCCTAGGCTGCACTCAAACTATCACGCGAGCAGAACTCGCTGCAATACATCGCGCCCTAGAAATGGCTGAGGAACGGGGTATGCCCAACGTCCATATCCTCTCGGACTCGGCTGCTAGCCTGTACCTAATCAAAAAGTACATTGATAATGCCAAGAAACTTAGCATGAGCAAACATCGCGACCTCCTCCGCCTCATCGTCGGGCTGCTGCACCAACGCGCCGTACACGGGCGCTCCACCCACCTCCTGAAGGTGAAAGCCCACTCCGGCGTCTACGGAAACGAAGAGGCGGACCGATGGGCCACCGCTGTTTCTAAAGGGAAATCGCCCCTGACTGCGCCTGCCCTGCGGATAATGAGCCATACGGTAAGATAGATCTGGTGGCCGCACCAAAGCAGCACCAACCGGCAAGCCAACGACCTCAACCGAGGGATTATCTCCTGCTGGCCGCCTCCACCTTTGGTGGGTACAGCCACAGCACCAAGAGCACGGACTGCTGGCAGGAGGCCGCCCCGGACCTGTGTCCTCGCGCCAGCAATGCCACCACCCAGAGGGGGAGTGTGCACAAACACTGGAAGAGGGTCTTCGACTACCGCTACTGGCAACTATGGCACGCTGGCCTCGCCCACCGTTACAAAAGGCCCATGAAGGGCAGCTTCCTCAATGCTGATGGCAAGGCCATGTGCCCAGTCTGTAAACAAGAGCCTGACTCGGGAGGGCACATTCTGGGCGGCTGCAAAGCAGAACCATACCATAGCTGCTACATAAAGCGACACAACGAGGCTGTGCAATTGATCGGCGAGACCATCCAGCACGGACGCAACGGACATGGCTTCATGCTGATGGACGCGACCTCAGCCGCCAACATCCCAGGCTACGTGACAGGCACCCGCCTCCCACAATGGCTGCTACCCTCCGTGACGCCAGCCAAGCTGGAAAAATTCCGCCCTGACATCGTTTGATTCCCACTCACGCCTACCCAAGCCAAGTGCCCCAGGTGGCTGGCAGCACGCATGCGGGCGAACCCCAGGCCACAAAGTCTACATCCTTGAAATCGGCTATACAGGCGACCTGCGCCACAAGGAGAAAATTGCGGAAAAACTAGCGCAGCACGCAGAGCTCGCCACCCTGCTGGCCGAAGCGGGATGGGAAGTGCAATACACCCGCAGGGAAGCCATCACCCTTGGGGTGGGGGGCACCATTCGCAACGACCTTGCCCCCCTTCTCCGCAAGCTCAATGTCCCAGCCAGACGCGCCAATGCATGTTGCGACAACCTCCACCACCATGCCGTCTCCTGGCTGCACCGCATAGTCAAGATGCGCCGGCACCATGAGGCCGGTGGCCCCCGTAACCAACCCCCATCCCCCGTAACCCCTCAACCAACCCCCCTTACCACCCACGGTGGTAGACGCGTACAAACGCCCTACCCCCTTAATATCACGCAGGGTCATGCCCGCGTAACATTATTATTATTATTATTAGGCTCTCCGTTCGCCCGCCTCGACCACACCACAACACGCGTGTGCGCAGATGCGCTTTGGGGCAGCCCACTGTGCCGCGTGCCCTGACGCGTGCCTGACACGTGGTGTTTTGGTTTCGGGCCCTCTCCTTCCCTAAGGGTTCCCTTCTTGCGGGATGGTGCACGTGCCCTGACACGTGGCTGGCAGCGTGCGTGCCATAGGCCACCCAGGTCATGCACCACCATGCGTGTCCTCAAATGTGCCAGCTAGGTCTCCTGGTCAAAGCCCAACATATGGTGGGGTCAGACTTTGTGTAGGACCCAACATATGACGCGACCCAATGCTATCATGTGCCGATGCATGTAGTCAACTCAGTCGCGACCAAACCCAACCTATGGTTAGGTCCAACCATACCTGCGGCCCCATGACTTTTAAGGTCCAACACGCTGTCAAAGCAAAACCCCACCTATGGTTGGCCCAACCATAGGTGGGGTCAACCGCGAAATTGGCGCGCTCGCTCGCGAGCCGCGACGCTGCGATTGCGCCTGACGGGCATATAAATATATCAAGTGGGAGGCCAGATCAAGTGATAAGAGCGGCAGCGTATGCAGGCAGCTGTATCATGCGGTGCGGCCACTCCCCTGCTGCAGCAGGGCCCGCAGCTGTTACCCGCTATCCAACTTGCTAAAAGCCGTGTTCCCCGGTGCCAGGGGCAAGGGCACGGTAATAGGGACCTGTACACGGGGGTCAACCTGTCAGGCGCTGCCTGGGGACATGCCAGCGCTGGCACGGGGTGGTGGGAGCTGGTGGGGCACACCCCTAGCTGCCGCTGGGGGGTACCCCACGCTCCCGCTGTCCAGGCTGCTACAACCCAGGCCCGCCTGCTCCAGGTCCTAGGGTTAGGCCAGAAGGGCCGATGTGTTGCGCCCAATACGTCCGACGCTGCCTGGTGGCACGGTAGCGCTGGCATGGGGTGGTGGGGGCTGGTGGGCACGCACCTACTGACCTGCACCACGCCCCCCTCTGTCCAGGCTGCTATCACCAGCTCCGGGCCTACGGCACGGTCATGAGGGCTGCAATGTTACGTGGCCAATACTCAGACGCTGCCTGATGGCAGGTTACGCAGGCACGGGGTGGTGGCTGGGGCATGAGACAACCACCACGCTGCAGCCGATGGCTGCACTTTACAGCAGTTGTGAATGTTCTCCTCGAAGTGACAGACACGGGTGCTATATCTTTCTTGGGAAGGCAGGCCCTTGTGTTGAAACAAGTCGGGGAGCCTGGTATTTCTCCTCCCAGGGCCCACGCCTTCCACAGTTCCGTCCTCTGTGCGTGGTTTGGCGTGTACAGTAAGTGGCTGTACGAACGGCCTACCACCCAGGCTAACGTTCCACATACAGAAACGTATGTGGCCATGGTGTGGTGGTAACGCTCAGCCTGATGCATGCGTGGTGAGGCCATCTGCCCATCCCAGGAGGTCACCAGGGTCGCCTCCTGGGCCTCCGTGCACAAAGGTTGAGGGCCGTACCAGATAGCCTCCTGGCCGCTTCCACAAAGTCAACTGTCCTGGCGCATGGTCTACGTGTAGATACGTGTCTGGCCGTGGTTTGGTGGCTGCGTGCAGCCGGGTGCATGCGTGGCGACGCAATCAGCCCTTCCCGGGTGCAGCATAAGGACTTGGCTGTTGGCTCCCCTGTGCAAGCGGTCCGTGGGCTGTACCCAATGACCTCCCGGCCGCTTCCATTAAGCCATCTATCCTGGCGCATATTATATGTGTAGATACGTGTCTGGCCGTGGTTTGGTGGCTGCGCGCAGCCGGATGCATGCGTGGTGATGCCATCAGCCCTTCCCAGGTGCAGCACCAGGACTGGGCTCCCCTGTGCAAGGGGTTCGTGGGCCGTACCCAATGGCCTCCCGGCCGCTTCCATTAAGCTATCTATCCTGGTACATATTATATGTGTAGATACGTGTCTGGCCGTGGTTTGTGGCTACGCGCAGCCGGATGCATGCGTGACGCCATCAGCCCTTCCCGGTGCAAGCACCAGGACCAGGACTGCGCTCCCTGGGCAAGGGGTTCGTGGGCTGTATCCGATGGCCTCCTGGCCGCTCCTTACGACGCCAACCACGCTCATGGAGGTTCCACACATAGGCTTATGTCTGCTTATATATTGGTGGCAGCACACAGGTGGGCGGGCCTGTGCTGCGACCGTTAGCCCTGTCCAGGTGGGGCTCCAAGACCAGACTCCCTTTCGCAATGGGTTCGTGGGCCGTACCGAATGCCCTGCAGGCCGCTTACAAAGCTAACCAGCCTCACCAATGCTACACATATAGACACAATCTTGGGTCATGGTTTGGTGGTAACGCGCGGCAGGGTGCATGCAATGGTGAGGCCATTAGTCCATTCGAGGGGGGGGGTACCTAGGTCAGACTCGCCTGTGCGGTTGGTCTGGAGCCCATGTGGCGCGGCCTCACGGCCGTGTACCACGCCATTAGCCTTGCCTAGCAAACATATAGCAACACATGCCTCGGTATGGTTGGCTGGGGTCTCGCGCTGCATCATGGGGCTGGGATCCTTGCACCAGCCATGGGCAGTGCCTTATCCACCCCACTGCCCCGCTGCTAGTGCCGCTGGATCCGCTACAGCCTCCGCGCCAGCCCTTTGCTAGGGTTTACAGGTGTACACCGCTCTGTTCAGTCCCTGGCACATATCTACACGGCGTTCAGCGGGCAGGGGTGCGGGAGCATGTGTTACCGCTTCCCCCTGCTGCAGCGTGGTTGTAAGCTTTGTATCGGCTGCCTTAGTTTTTAAAGGCAAGAGGCATTCCTAGGATGTCGGGACAGCACTCCCCGTAGTGCTTATTGTAGGTGCCCTCCTACACTCCCCCCTTTGGCTGCGATCGCCCCGAGAGCACCTTGGCCACAGGATCATGCGGGTGAGGTCAGACCCATGTTCGAATCCTGGCTGGACACGGTGATTCCGTGAGGCCAGAGTACGCAGAATGTACCAAGGCTGCGGCAGGTGCCAATCGATCCTATGGAGGGTCGAGGCGCTAAGGTCAAGGGTTCAAAGCTCTCTAAACCCAAAAGACATGAAGTGAAGTGACCCAAGAAGCCAGTATTCCGGGCGGCGGTATAAAGAATACATATAAGGCTCACGAGGACGCTCACAGTCTTAAAGGGGAGTGTAAGCAGGTGGCCGAGCCGACCGTGGCTTACATATCAGCACTAAGCCGTGCTACCCTGACATCCTAGGAATGCCTCTTGCCTTTAAAACTAAGGCAGCCGATACAAAGCTTACAAGTGGTATCAAGAGTCTAACAACACGATCAGTCATGGGTTCGAATCCTCAGTCTGGCAGCTGAGAGTACCTCATGGAGAAGGCTC
The DNA here is from genome assembly GCA_036984285.1 of Chlamydomonas sp. KOR1. NCBI lineage: Eukaryota > Viridiplantae > Chlorophyta > Chlorophyceae > Chlamydomonadales > Chlamydomonadaceae > Chlamydomonas > Chlamydomonas sp. KOR1. Next base: position 271,463 of record BQMZ01000336.1, read on the forward strand.
AGTACTGGGACTGAATTTCAAACCCAAGACCCGCGTTCGATCCTGTCTGCAAGCAGTATCGGAGACATCAGCCAATCGATCCAAAGGGTCGAGGCGGCTGAGGTCGGTTGACCATCTTCCCTATCCGGGTAGTAAGTCGAATTGATCCTGTGGCCAAGGTGCTCTCGGGACGATCGCAGCCAAAAGGGGGGGAGTGTAGGAGGGCACCTACAATAAGCACTACGGGGAGTGCTGTCCCGACATCCTAGGAATGCCTCTTGTCCAGATAGGACAGCTTAAGTACAAGCTGACAAATGGTATCAAGAGCAGGTCATGGGTTCGATCCCCACTGTCTGCTGGGAGCACCTTCATCGTAGATGCTCTGCGTTGAAGAAGGCCCATGCGGGTGAGGTCAGACCCATGTTCGAATCCTGGCTGGACACGGGTGATTCCGTGAGGCCAGAGTACGCAGAATGTACCAAGGCTGCGGCAGGTGCCAATCGATCCTATGGAGGGTCGAGGCGGCTAAGGTCAAGGGTTCAAAGCTCTCTAAACCCAAAAGACATGAAGTGAAGTGACCCAAGAAGCCAGTATTCCCGGGGCGGCCGGTATAAAGAATACATATAAGGCTCACGAGGACGCTCACAGTCTAAAAGGGGGGAGTGTAAGCAGGTGGCCGGAGCGCGCACCGTGGCTTACATATCAGCACTAAGCCGTGCTACCCTGACATCCTAGGAATGCCTCTTGTCCAGATAGGACAGCGCTTAAGTACAAGCTTACAGTGGTGGTTGTCTCATGCCCCCAGCCACCACCCCGTGCCTGCATAACCTGCCATCAGGCAGCGTCTGAGGTATTGGCCACGTAACATTGCAGCCCTCATGACCGTGCCGTAGGCCCCGGAGCTGGTGATAGCAGCCTGGACATAGGGTGCAGCCCCCGCCGCCAGTAGGTGCGTGTCCACCAGCCCCCACCACCCCATGCTTGTGTTAATGCCATCAGGCAGTACTTGAGGTATCGGATGCAACACACCAGCCTTCATGACCGTGCCGTAGGCCCCGGAGCTGGTGAGCGTGAGGTCTAGCAGCCTGGACAGAGGGGGGCGTGGTGCAGCCCCCTGCCGTCAGTAGGTGCGCGGCCCACCAGCCCCCACCACCCCATGCCAGCGCTACCGTGCCACCAGGCAGCCGGACGTATTGGGCGCAACACATCGGCCCTTCTGGCCTCACCCTAGGACCTGGAGCAGGCGGGCCTGGGTTGTAGCAGCCTGGACAGCGGGAGCGTGGGGTACCCCCAGCGGCAGCTAGGGAGTGCCCCACCAGCCCCCACCACCCGTGCCAGCGCTGGCATGTCCCCAGGCAGCGCCTGACAGGTTGACCCCGTGTACAGGTCCTTATTACGTGCCCTGCCCCTGGCACCGGGAACACGGCTTTTAGCAAGTTGGATAGCGGGTAACAGCTGCGGGCCCTGCTGCAGCAGGGGAGTGGCCGCACCGCATGATACAGCTGCCTGCATACGCTGCCGCTCTTATCACTTGATCTGGCCTCCCACTTGATATATTTATATGCCCCTCAGGCGCATCATAGCGTCATGCTCGCGAGCGAAGCCGCCAATGGTTGACCCCACCTATGGTTGGGCCAACCATAGGTGGGGTTTTGCTTTGACAGCGTGTTGGACCTTACAAGTCATGGGGCCGCAGGTATGGTTGGACCTAATCATAGGTTGGGTTTGGTCGCGACTGAGTTGACTACATGCATCGGCACATGATAGCATTGGTCGCGTCATATGTTGGGTCCTACACAAAGTCTGACCCCACCATATGTTGGGCTTTGACCAGGAGACCTAGCTGCATGTAAGACGCCAGTAGCCTACCGTAGTGGCACAAATATAATTTACAAAAATAATTGCTCTGGGGGCGTTGTCAACAGAAAAAATTAATTGTCTGAGGGTCTGTCAAAAAGTGCAATTAATTGTCGGCTCCCGAGGTGGCGCCAGAAAAGGCCCAGAAAGCTTGCCTAAGCCCCCTGCCGGAGTTGTGGGTGCTTGCCAAGGCCTTACAAGGTGTTTTCCTGCTGGTTCTGCGTGCCTTGGCACTTCTAAGGGCCATACGAGCCCTGTTTGGTGGGGTTACATGTGCCTGTCAAAACGGCAAATTAATAGCTGGGGCCCTTGTCAAAAACGCAAATTAATTGCCTCTCGTCGGGCGTGTAAATTAAATTTGTGCCACTACGGTACTGTGTCCAAGTGCTCCAACAAGTGTTCAGCGCAGCGGCAACCCAGCCGCCCAGCCCCCCAGCCAGCTCCACCGTCGCCACCACGCCCACAGCCACGTGCACCGCTCCCTCCACGCCCAGCTACACGCCCACCAGCAACGCACAACACGCCAGGTGCAACGCGACACCCCGCACCGTGCCCGCCAAACCCTTTAGTGAACCGCGGCAACCACCCGCCAACCGGCACTACCCCTGCTGCTGCCCCATGGCGATCAGACACCCCGACCGGCAGTCTTGCTTGCGCACGCACAGCGCCAGCAATACGGCACAGTAAACGGCAGCCAGCAGGTACGACATGTGGTGCGCACGCAGCTCTGTGAGTAACACCCACGCGCCCGCCAGCATGCCGCCAGCTGACGCAAACGGCTGTGCAGTGAGCCCCAGGCCAGCCACCCTCATGCTGCCAACCAGGCCCACGAAGACCCATACAAGCTCCGCTGGACCTGCCTCCACCACTGCTGCTCACCGCCGCAACCGCCGCCTCCCACGCCGTCCGCGTCGGCCGCCAGCCAGCCTGGGTACGGCATTCATGCTCGGTATGGGCGCTGATCACGTAGGGCGCCGCACAGCAGCAGCCACCGGCGGCGGCATGCAGCGACATCCCACCCCGCTGCCTAGGCAGCTCCGGCTGCCCCTACCTTGGCTGACGCACCCCCTTAGGCGCTTCCCGCCCGCCAGCGCCACCAGCCACAGCTCCGACCCGTGGGCCAGCAGCACGTGCGGATGCCGCCCGACACGTAGGTCCACCCTACATAAAATCGAGGGCCGCAGCAGGGGACAGAGGGGAACAATGGCGATTATGTTCCATGTGCTGCATGGGCACGCATACATGGAGACGCGGCCAGAAAGGTGTGGCACGAGGTCCGGCCTACATGTGATAGAGGGCTGTGGTGTATCAGGTACGCCACACGGCATGCACGGTGCGCAGCACAGCAACCGCGCTGTCCACGAATACACATCCCCGCCTCACATGTTGACCTTGCTAAATGTTTTCAAGCCGTGACATGGTAGTGCGGAACTTGGTTTACCACCTCACATGTGGTCGCACGTCGCACGCCTGTCCCATGGCGCACGCGCCATACGGCACGCCCCGCCCTGTTACCTGCTCGCATGCCGGGTCCAGCAGCGCCACCACAGAGGCGGAGGAGGCGGAGGAGGCGCACGGCTCCAGGCTGAAGTGGGAGTGGTTGGCAGACACCTGCGCCATGTCGAGTCAGAATCAGCGCCAGCAGTTAATCAAGAGCTAAGATGTGTCGTTCTTGGAGTGCAAACAAAGCCAGGCCCGTGGGGGTTGCGCGCGCGAGGACCGAGGAGAGCTCTGACGCGATTGTTCCTGACCGTCAATCCCAGTACCAGTACGCATGTGCGCCTGGCTCCGGCGCTCGTCAAGCCGAAGCACAGTGCAGCAGCCAGTGACGCATGCAGCTGCTACGGTAATTTGGTCAAGCACGTCTTACAGTACCCCGGTGTCCCAATCATTGCCCACTGGCTCACATAGACAAGGCTCAAGCGCTCCACCAAACATGCCTCCTCTCCGCCCCCCGCTTCCCCGCCAGTGCCGCCGCCCGCCTCCTCCCTCCCGCAACCGTCATAACCACCACCGGCGCCATGCACGCGCCCGCCTGCGTACCGCCGCTGCTCCTGATGCCTACGGCAGTGTAGCCGAACAGCCCAGGAACCGCACCTGGGCTGCACGGTACGGTCGAAAAGGACCGTATTTTTAGAAATACGGGAAATACGGGGGTCTGTTCCCAAAATACGGTCAAATACGCTAATAAATACGGTCGTGCCAGTCCACGCCCCTGGAGCAAAGGAGGTCCCCTCCCATGTGCTGCCAGACACCAGGGGCGGGGCTCCTGCAAGGCACCGCGTCACTAAGCCACAAGCTATGGAGGCATGAGAAGTGTCTCGCATAGCGCGTATGCACCGTGATGTGGTTTTGCTGGCGCCTGGTCTCCCTGGGACCTCCCTGGGACGCCCCTGGTCCGCGTGACACTGCCACGTGCCCTGCCAGGCCTGGACCGCAGACCGTATTCCTCTCATGTACGGCAGAAAAATGACCGTATTCCGTACATGTACGTATTCCGTATTTGTACGCGTACAAAGTACTGTGCAGCCCAGAACCGCACGGCAGGCGGGTACGACAGCGCTCCGTACGGCGGATGCTAGCCTGGCGCTCCAGGCGTGGGTGGGCCACAGGCGCTGCATGGGGAGGGGCTGAGGAGGGGCAGGTGGAATGGGACTACGAGGGTGGGATAGGTCACTGGCGAGGAGGCGAAGAAGCCGTTGTCAAGGAAGCCTTTGCCCTTGGGATGCTGCTGGTGGTGATGGTGGTGGCCCGAGGGCAGCACGGGCGCAGGGGAGACAGCAGCACCGCCGGGGCTGGTTCGGCAGAGGCCTGCCGAGGTGCAGCAGATGAGTTTGGAGGTCGCCAGGCGGAACGTGGGGCCGTGCGACGGCTGGCCCAGCCACAGCGTCAGCGTCACCGTGTAGCGCTCCTGCAGCCGGCCCCATCCGAACCAGCAGGAGACTCCCCTGTCTCACGAACATCCCCTACAGCATGTGCGCCCTGCGCCGGCGCCCGAGGCGGGCACTTCACTGCGTCACTGCCCCGCCCGAGGCGGGGGCGCGGGGCACCTCCCCTGCCTGGCTGCCGGCGGCCTGTGCGGCCTGCCGCGGCCACCATCCGTGCAGGTCGGGTGCCCCGGCAGCCGCAGCAGCGGGAAGGGCGGTTGGGGTCCTGGGCGCCACCGGTGCTGGTGTGCGAGCAAGTGGTGGTGGTGGTGGTGCTGCTGCTTCTGCCTCCACTAACGGCTGTTGGTAGGCGTGGTGTGTGTGGCGGTGCGGGCTGCGGCGGCAGCAGCAGCAGCCAGCCCGCGCGGAACTGGCAGTCGCGTCTGCCTGCAGCGGCCGCAGCAAAGACACCGTACAATACCGGCATGCATAGTGCCGTACGTCGCAGGCTTTCCCGCCGCCAGTAGGGTACTGCGACCATGTCGTTTCTGAAAAAACATGTGCAGGCTGCGTACTTGGATTTGGGTGCTGCAGCTAGCATTTGTGGCGGCTGGCTTGAGGCCCACCGCTCACGGCGTGTCTACAAACGCCCACCTGGGCCCACGTGCGCAGAAGGGAGCACCGCCGCCCCATGCACGATCATCACTGTTGCGTGTACACCTTCCCGCGCAAGGCTCTAGACCTGGGCTACTTATGCAATGCGCGCGTGCGGCAGGGTTGCCTGCACACGCCCAGCGCTCGTGTTCATGAAACCCCTGCCCGCCAGTGCCGCCACACAGTCACCGTTGGTGCGCAGCACCTTCCGTTGTCCTTCCCATCCCATCCCCATAACCTCCTGAGCCACGCCAAAATATCGCAGCTGAGCCACAAACGGCGCCCTGCCAGCCATCGCCGTCCCACAGACCCGCGCAAAGCAGAGCCCTGGCCCCCTAGTGCTGGGCCATTTATGCAATGCGCGCGTGCGGCGGAAGCGTGACTGAACACACTGGCAGGGCCCGAGCTCGACTTGTATTCATGGTCCTTGGCCCGCCAACGCCGCCATGCAGTACACCCCTCCCTGCTTCCTTAAATACACCCATTGCGCGATGCGTGCGTTCGGCAGTGCGGCCGACCGCACCGGCACCCCGCTCGTGCTCACCACCCCCCGGCCAGCCAGCGCTGCACCGAATCGACGCGGCGCTAGGCAATCCGCTGCGGCGGCAGGGTTGCACCCCGCACCGGCCCCCCGCTCGTGTTCATCGTCCCCCGGCCAGCCACCCTGCACCGAAACTATGTGCGCTAGGCAATCCGCTCGTGCGGCAGTGTTGCACCCCGCACCGCCCCCGCTCGTGTTCATCAACCCCGGCCAGCCAACGCCGCCACGCAGTCGCCGTCGGTGCACAGCAGCTTCCGTTGTCTTTCACATCCCCAAACCGCAACAGCCACGACAAAAATCAGTGCGAGCAAGCGCCAAACGGCGTCCCGCCAGCCACCATCGACCCACAGAGCACTGGCCCCTAGTGCTCGGCTGCTTGCTTGCGCGCTGGGCAGTGTGGTTGAACGCACTGGACCAGCGCTCGTGTTCATCACTCCCCGGCCCGCCAGCGCCGCCACGCAGTCACCATCGGTGCGCAGCAGCGGCTGCACGGCGTCCCAGTGCTTCTTCTTCTCGACGGCGTTGGGCACGGCGGGGCAGGCTGCGGAGGGAAGGCACAAACCAAACAATCAGACATCACCAAACAACCCGTCATCACCAAACAACCCGTCATCACCAAACAACCCGTCAGAAACATACAGAAGTGGTCAAGTTGCCCGCTACAACAGAAGGGATGTGCGGCAGAAGCTGCATGGCGTCCCGAACTCCCGATGCTTATCCTTCTCGACGGCGCGCGGCCGGGTTGGCGGCACGTGGCTCCGAGCGTCCAGGGTCAAGGAGATGGGTTGGCTCTTGCGGTGCCCCTGACCGTTCCCCGACCCTGGAATCCAACCAAAAGTGGCTCCACGATCATATGCGGCTCACCAGTCACTGCCAGCAGCACGCCGCGGGGCCACGGCGCTCCCACCCCACGCCCTACCCGGTAGCGAGATCACTCCTGGGAACATCACGCCTGCGCAACGCTGCCAACCTGTGTTCCCCCAAATCCCGCCTGTTTTACGCGTACCCCCACCCTCACCTGCTCCTTGTTGTCGCCGAACCACACGCGCTCGCCCGGCTTTGCGCCAGCGGGGGGCGCCAGGGGCTCCACCACCAGGTGTGGCTCGTCGGAGGCCGCCAGCAGCATGCCGCGACTTGATGCCGCGCATGTTGCGCGGCTTGAGGTTGCAGATCACCATGACCAGGCGGTCCTGCGGCACAGGTATGTAAACAAGATAAATGGAGACAATTTGTAATTTACATCCAATGTCTTGGTGCGACTTGATGCTGCGCATGTTTCGCGGCTTGAGGTGACCAGGCGATGCTGTGTGTGTGGGGCATTCGAAAGAGCGCATGGAGTCCAGCGTTTACGGAGATTGACGCTTTGTGTGAGCACCACCTGGTGCTAATACAAACGCCGCACACCAGCGCACCTGCATCTGCTCCAGGGGCACGTACTTGACCAGCGCCGACACGATGGTCCGGGGCCCCTCGGGGTCGCCCACGTCAATCTTCTCCACATACAGGCTGGCAGGGGCACGGGGGCGGGGGAAGGAGGTCACCTTGTGTATGGTAACTTGGAAAGCAGTTTGCTTAGCCCCGTGTTCCACACCGTATATCACAACGTACACGCATCGAGGGGCAGGAGGGACATGGGGCCGGGGGTTGATGAGCTCATCTTCAGAAAGTCTCAAAGTGCATGATCAGGGCCTGCGCTCCACACCGTTGTCTAAAGCGTACTGTCCGGGAGGGGCAGGGGAAAACGGAATAGGAGCGGTTGTAGGAGGGTGGGCACGTGTCGGATAAGGTAGAGAAAGAGCGGACGCGCACGGGGCCTGGTGGCAGTGGGTCCCCTCTGGGGTCGATCTTCTCCACGTACAGGCTAGCAGGCACAGGGATAAGGAGGGGGCCGGAGAAACAAACTCGCACATGGGCAGGGTTGGATTCGGGTTCAGAGTCTTTACGGGCAACGGCGCCAAGCCAAAACCACCTTTCCGACCCTGGGCGCCGCTCACAGCACACAATGCGTCCCACCCGCCCACCCTACGCATGCCCCGCAATGCAGCCCCCCGCGCCGCCATGCGGTTCGCCTGCTCGTAGTCGAGCCCTCATCTCGTATCTCGTTGGCAGCGCCTACTGCAGCTGCAGCACTTGACCCCACCTCCTCGCGCCCAGGCGCCCCTCGCAGCACACGAACCGTCCCAACCGCCGTACGTTCCCAACCGCCCTCCAGGCGCCACAGCTGGCCATGCGCCCCCACCCGCTCGATATGCGCCCCTCCCAAGTCCCAAACCCCAACCACCCCGACTCCCTATGCCCTACCCCGCCCCCTTCCCCCACCTGCTACACAAAGACACGTCTCTACGTCTGGATGCTGCTCGCAGCTGACGATGCGCCCACCAACCCGCCCCACGCACAAACGTGGGCTGCATCCGCCGCCTCCTCCCCAATGCGTTTCATGGTATGGTAGTACCTTTCATGATATGGTAGCACTTTGAACCCCACCTCTCGCGCCGGTGCCGCCGCAGCTGACCGTGCGCCCCAAACGCCCTCCGTGGTCCCCGTTGTATGACCCCTTCCCCAAGCACGCTCTCATTTATTTCCCATGATATTGTAGGCCATTAGTGCACATACCGACACACCTCTCCGCGTCCGGGGCCGCTCGCACCTGACGGTGCGCCCCACCCGCCCCCTACGTACGCCCCGTAGTGCCCCCCCCCCCCCCTCTTTGCTCTCTATAGTAAACCTCTTCCTTCCGTCCACACACCAAACACACGCGTCCGGATGCCGCTCGCAACTGACGATGCGCCCCACCCTGATGTCCAGCGCGTGCACAGACTCCAGCGGAGCCGCCGCCGCCGGGGCCGCCGGGGCCGCCGCCGCGGGGGCCGCCGGAGCGGCTGCTGCTGCTGCCGCCGGCGCTGCAGCCGGTGCCGCGGAAGGTGCGCCGGAGCTGCTGGCGGCTGGTGCGGCGGGTGCGGGGGATGACCCGGACCCGCCGGTGCGCGGCACCTTGACGTAGGAGCCCTCCGTTTGGGGGGCCTGGGCCAGCAGCGCGGCCCTGTGGGAAGGGCAAGGGTGTGGGTGTGTGTTGTAACGGTTGTGCCGCCTTTACACTCTACGTGGTAAGGGAAGGTACACAATGGGTAAGTCGGTGTGTCTGGCAAATTGCCGTCTGAGACCGGCAGGCATGGCAAGCCTGGGCAGAGGAGCCCTCCGTCTGGGGGGCCTGCGCCAGCAGCGCGGCCCTGCGGAAAGGGGAGGTACACAACGGGTACGTCGGTGAGCTCCTATGTGTGGGAGCACCGTTCCAGACGGGCAGGCATGGCAAGCCTTGGCGGAGGAGCCCTCTGTCTGCGGGATAATACTTCCTGACAGGTGTGGTCGGGACCAGTAAGGCTCGTGTGGCCACGCCACCTGGCATGTAACACAAAATGCCAAAAATTGTGGGCCTGGCCCAGCGCGCAGTCCTGTGGGCGGAGGGGTTAAGGGTGGATAAGTGACCAATGACATGGCGATCACCAAAACCGCCTTGAGGCGTGCGCCTGGGCCAGCAGCGCGGCCGTGTATGTGGAGCGGGGGAAGACACATCAGTGGTAGGTGAATGCAGAGCAGGTTGGGGTGGGCCCCAATCTTTGGGTTCAGGCCTACGCAGTGAACACCGGTAAACGCCGGTGTGGGCGTACGCTGATTACTTTGCAGCACGTCGGCGCATCATGATATTGTGGGTCCAATTCCGCTTAGGTTCTTGCCTGTGCCGCCCGATCTGGCTGCGGCCTTTTCCCCTCGCTGCAGCAGAGAGTGTGCATGCGCACATGTGTAGTTCACTCCGGTGCGTTTGCAAGAGTTGCGCACGCGTTCTGTTTGCCTGCCTTCGGGAGACCACGCGGGACATGCCAACACCTCCGTCAAGACCAAGTTCCGCACTACGTCACAGGTGTATGTTTAGCGGGGTTGATATTTGTAGTGACGTGGCACCACCACGTTCGTGGCTGTGCGGCTGGTCGGGCCGCAGCCGGTTGCCCTCGCTGTAGCAGAGTTGCGTACATGCGTGCACGTGTATGTGTAGATACTTGGCCTTAACCCACCACGTACCTGGCTTCGTGGCTGTGTAGTTCATCTGGCCGCAGCCGGTTGCCCTCGCTGTAGGCGTGGATGGCGGGAGTAACGCCCGCCACGTCCACAGACTGCAGCTGGCCGAACCTGCGGACGGGGAGGTGGCACCAACACATCGTACAATTTATGTTTTGTACCGCGTCACGGTTCTATGATTAGCAGGGTTATAATGTTATGTTGTGTAACACCAAACCCACCCCTGTCTGCCCCACGCTCCAGCCCCTGACCGCCACGAGCCTCCGTTGGGGCCCCAACACGCCGAACCCCGGCCCTTGCGCCCTGGGCCTCTGGCACTCCCTGGCCCTCTCCCTGGCCCTCTCCCTGGCCCTCTCTGGCACTCCCTGACTCCTCATCCTCTCACCAGCAGCTCAGCACTCTCGCTCAAGTTTCAAAATTGGCCCCAGCATTGCCCCCTCACCAGTCCTAGGCCTGAACCCCCCAGGTTGTACGTATAACCCCCGACAGCCCCACCCATAGGACGGGGCCACTCTCACGCCTGGCCCCCAAACACGCCCACTCCTAACCCCGCACCCCACGTCCTTACAGCCGCTTATTAGCAATCTGACGACCAAGAATCCCCGATGCCCGTTCCCTTGGGCCCGGAAAAGCCCCACACCGATCCAGCACGTATTCATCATTCACACTCACCAGTCCAACACGTTGTTGATCTTGGGCGCCCAGTCAGCCGCCTGCAGGGCGCACGCAGGGCATTGCGTGCGTGTGCAATGAGAATTACCAAACCTTAACAGCGCAGGTGTGTTTTACCGTTAACTGGCCACATTGCGAGTCTGTGAGCAACACGGCTAGATTCTAGCCTTGCTGTCTGCGGGCTGTGCTGTGGCCCGTGTGCGGTCGCTTCTGCAGGGTACCGGCATGGCACCGTATTGCGTGTTCGGGGCGACAAGGCTACCAACAAGCGTACAGGCATGATGGCCACATTGCACGTCTGTGAGCAAAACACGGCCAGGGGGCAGACGAGGTGTCCTAGCCCCGCTGCCTTCGGGCAGTGCGGGTGCGAGCCATGGGCCTGTGTGCTTCTGCGCGCTGTGCTATGCCCCGCCCTGTGCGGTAGCCGCTGCCACCCCCGCAGCTGACGCCCATGCACTTGCAGGGCAGCGCCCATGCCCATGCCCACTGCCCCATTGGCTTCAGCAGCTGCTGAAGCACGTGTATACGCTTTGTGGAGCGATTGCCGGCAGAGCACCCGCTGCCGCCCCGTCCCCTCGCGCCCCGTGCCGCCTGTTGCTTCTCCTGCCACCGCGACTGCCACACCGCACATGCGAGCAGCGCCCATGCTCCAACCCATTCTTGTTTTAGCAGCTGCTGCAGCTGCTGAAATGTTTTGGGCATGCTTGCAGCCGGCGCACCTGCTCTGGCGATACGTTCAGCTGCGCCATTTTCGCCAGGTCCGCAATGTTGGGCTTCGCGGTCGCCGTCGAGGCATTGTCCGCCTGACTGGAGCATGTGCGATGGCTGTTGCGAGTTGTTGCAGTGTTGGGACAGAGGCGTGAGCCGCTGAAGGGCAGGAACGCTCTTTGCGACGAGCGAGCCACGACGCGCTGCATCGTGCGGGTGGTTTGCTGCATTGTAAACCGTAAAAGCATGAGTCGTAGCTGATTATTCAGCGTTGCTTCGCATGGCCTGTTGCCACATGCTTGCCGTGTCCATGCGACGTGCGCTGCTCCGCTATGACCCTTTACTCAGCCTTTTGTCACTGTCACATACTGAGTATTCCGAGTTTACAAAATGTCTTACGATCAGCCACCATCCTACGCAGGGGGTTACCAGCCGCCTCCTGCCGGGGCCCAGCCCCCGAATCCCTACCCGCAGGGGCCTCCACCGCCCGCTTACGGCCACGCTAGCTACGGAGCTCCTCCTCCATACAGCTATCCGCCACCTTATGGGGCTCCTCCCCACGGTAGCTATCCGCCTCCGGGAGGCGCGCCTCTGGATGAGGTCCGCACTATCTTCGTTACGGGATTCCCGCTGGACGTCAAGGAGCGCGAGCTGAACAACCTGATGCGCTTCCTTCCTGGCTACGAGGTAAAGAAGCTCTCGGCTACATGGTGTCGCGCGCTTTTGGGTTGCTGGTCGTGATCAGCCGCGAGTCTGCTGCAACATTGAGTGCCTGCCTTCTTCATGTTTAATTTTTCATATAAATGCTGGCTAAATTTGGCACGCATGTCTGCCAACCAGACCAGGGCTACCCTGACCTGAGGCCCGACCTTCTCCGCACCGCAGGCCTCCCAAATGAACTTCTCAAAGGGCAGCGGGCAGGGCTTCGCCATCTTTGCCACGGGGGCTCATGCGAGGGCCGCCTGCGACCAGCTGCAGCATGTCAGGTGGGAGGGCGCAGGGCAGGGAGGCATGAGCAAGGGATGGCCTTCCACTGGGGGCAGGAGCACGGGAGGGCCTTTGGCAGGGGCGCAGGAGCAAGGGCCTAGGGCAGGGGGGCGGCCTGCGACCAGCTGCAGCATGCCAGATGGGCAGGAGAACAACACACACGCCTTCGGGGCCCAACGGGGTTCGGGGCTACTTGGCGGACTGGTCACATGCCAGCCGTGCATCAGGCTGGCAGGCACCGCGTCTCTCATGGGACGGGAGCGGGTTCTAGGTTGGTGGGCCGCAGCATGCGACTGCCTGCAACAGCTGGGGGTAGCGACAGGGAGGAGGGAGGGGGTTGCCAGGGCAGGGGCAGGGGCAGGCGGTGCACGAGCGACAGGGAGGGGAGGGGGGTTTGCCGGCGCAGGGGCAGGGGCAGGCGGTGCACGAGCGACAGGGAGGAGGAAGCGGCGCCGGTGCAGGGGAGGCGGTGCGCCTACGCTTGGGCGTGGCGTGGGGCATCAAGCCCACCAGGCGTTGTCGAGGAGCGGCAGCCCCAGGGATGCGTGACGAGTCGCAGCCAACTGTCCAGTGACCACTGCGATACGCCTAGCATCCCGGGGTTGCCCACTCTCCACGGCTTCTGGTGCGCTTGATGTCTGACGCTACGCCCCGGCATAGGTGCACCGCCTGCCACTGCGCCGGGCCCTGCCACTGCGCCGCGGTGGCAGGGGTGTATGGAGTCCAGGGGTTCAAGGGGTCTAGCCATGCGCAGGGTGCTACTGAGGCACACGCTACCAGCTGCAGCGTGTTGGGTGGGCCGACTGCGCGACTGGTGGGTGGGCAGTCAGGGCGCCCTGTCAGGTGGGCTGGGGATTTCGGACGGCAGGGCGTGCTTGCCGAGGGTTGTAGACGGGTGAGGGAGGAGCAGGCCAGCTGATGGTTTGTTCCAGCACATCGCATCGCGCACGGGTGCACGTTTAGCCACGTCTAAATATCCATACGTTGACCAAGCAAGGTGTTGACCGCCGGCCGTTGACCAGGTTTGACGAGTCGTCCACGCTGCGGTGCGAGATGGCGCGCAAGAACATGTACGTCCAGGTGGGTGCCAGCCGCTGCCGCCGCCGCGATTGAGCGCAACCATACGTGCACACACAGGAGGCCCATATGTTCTGGCCTCGACTGCTGCGGTATGACCCGCCCCAGTCTGATGTGGTCTGACGTGATGGTAAGCAGTCTAAATACACGGGCGCTCCAGAACGGTGGAGGCACGGCGGCAGGCCCCTGGAGTCCAGCAGTAGCTGCCTTGCATCTACAGACACACCAATGGCTGCTACAAGACCATCTATTCCCGGTACCGTCAGCTGTGACCGTCGCCCTCCACACATACTCCACACCATGGCCCGACGGCGCCATGGCCTGCACGACGGCTGCTGCGTTCTCTGCCTCGCAGGCCAAACCTCCACACCGGGCTGGCGGTGTTGCTTGCCATGCCATGTAGCTAACACACAGCCCACCGCATGCCAACGACCCACAGGACGGCGGCAGCGTGCTTGGAGCCAAGCGGGCGCGCACCGCATCCACCGGGCCCGGGGGCGGTGGCGGCGGGTACGGCGGGGCGCCAGGTGCGAAACCACGAATGGGCCTGTAGTTGTTGTAGGAGCGGCAGGGGGCTGGGAGCGTGGAGATGCGGCTGTGATGGGGCGTGCGGCGGGTGGCGCACCCCGGGCCCAGGGTGCGACAGCGGTGGGCGCCGCGTGGGGTCGGGTCAGGTGGGCCACTGGCCAGTCGGCCCAATGCAGCAGGGGCGTGACGCGGGTGCGCACTGCCCTAGGGCCGGGAGTGGTGCTGAGTGTGGTACGACACCCCGACTGGAAAGGGGTCCCTTGGAAACAATCAAACCTGAGATGGTGGGCGGATAGCGGTGCACGGATGTGGTGGTGTGCCGGGCCGGCGGACTGGGGAGCCAGTGGTTCGAGGAGGGTCAGTAGCATGCTGTGGGTTCGCATGTTGCATAGTGCAGGTGCCGAGGGGTACATCTGCAACGCGTGGGAATGTGGTGTCAGGGTGTAACGGAAACATCGGGGGTAGCAGCGGCGGATGCGGCGGGGGATGCGACAGGTGGGCCGCGTTAGGCGATGTGCTGTGCTGCTAGCCGCAGGGGCGTGTTGTGGGACATGATGGTGAAGGGATGGCGGTGATGGCCACGGCTGGCGGTCAGGTGGGCCAGGGTCTCCGAGCCCACGTGTGTGGGACATGTTGCGTGTCTCCGGCTTTAGATGACGCCTCCTATGTTTTGACATGACCGTGTGCAGGCGGCGGCTACGGCGGCCCGCACGGGCGCGGCGCGGCGGCGGCCGTGACGACAACCCGCCCTGCAACACGCTGTTTGTGGGCAACCTGGCGGACGGCGTGGACGAGAACGAGCTGCGCAGCCTGTTCTCGGGGTCGCCGGTGAGTGCATTGGGCATCTGCAAACTCCCCGCGAGAAAGATGGCAGCTGGCTTGTGTCCAGGGCTGTTGGTGGTGCAGGTGAACGTTAACGGGCTGCGCAGCCTGTTCTCCGAGTCGCCGGTGGGTTCATTGGCCCAGCCCGCATGCGCTTCCTGTGTTATGGACCGCGCGCTCGCAAATGCGGATGGACGAGAACGGGACGCGCAATTCTTCACGGCCCTGCCTCTTCCTGCGCTTGCGCTCTTGCGCTCTACAGTACTACTACGATTTTCACTACCACTACCATGTCAACCTCGCATTACTCGTACTTTGTTCCCCACCGCCCCTTCCGTACCTCAGGGCTTTAGGCAGCTCAAGCTGATGCGGGGTATGGGCAAGCCCACGCTGGGCTTCGTGGAGGTGAGGGGGAGGGGCCATCGGTAAATCAGTAGTGAATGGGAATATTGGTCAATGATAAGAGGAATGGATATGGCAGCTGCCACGGGCCGGCAAGCCCACACTGGGCTTTGTGGAGGTGAGGAGGAGGCTGTTGGTGATGTAGGATGACATGCAGGATTCTACAGCAGTTCCATAGGTTTGTCTGAAAGTTGCAGTCAGTGGTATCTGCGTGGGTGTTCGGCACGGTTGGCAAATGTGAGGTGGATGTGCGCGTCTCGAGGGGCACGTGGCACGGCGCTAGTGCCACGGGGCACGTGGCACCTGGCACTGGACGCGTGTCAGGGACACGGGCCGCCCCATGGAGGGGCTCCTTAGGCCATCGTGCGGAATGGCCTGGCAGGCTGTGTTGCGTTGCCTCCCTGTCGCACGGTTTTGCACAATACAGCGGACGTGCTGAGCTGCTTCGCGCGGCCCTGCTTCCCGGTACCTGCTGCAGTTTGAGGACGGGGCTGGGCGCTGCGATGACTACCCTGTCGCATACCGTGCATGGCGGTGCCGTACGACGGCTGGTGGTGTGGCTTATCGTGCCGTACTGCGCTTGTGTTTGCCGTGCCTGCTGCAGTTTGAGGACGTCAACTCGGCGATGGCGGCGCACGCCGCGCAGCAGGGGCGTGCTGGCGTCCAGGTGCGTAGTAGGTGTGTCGGATGCGGTGCGTGCCAAACTGTACGTCCGACAACCAGTGAATGTGTGCGGTGCTGGCGCACAGTCACGTGGTGTGCGGCACGCATCAGTCCACGGCTGGTGCGCAGTGTGTGGCGCAGTTCCACAGGTCCACATAGGCCCATGCAAGCGCCCTTGCCTCCATCCGTCTCACCTGCACTTAACGTTCACGTGGCCCTTGCCCACTGGTTGCCCGGCAGCGACCATTTGACATTTTGCGTCACAACCCGTGATGTGGGCGCACGATCTACACTGGTCCCAACCACACACATCAGGAAAGAGCGCGGCCGCATCCGCGTGCAGGCCTCCAGTACGACCTAAGGCCAAAATCTGTCCAACACGTCATGGGACTTGATGCACGCCCACTTGATCCGCGAATGCTCCTTTTTGATCCCTTTGTTTTCTTGCCCCCCAGCGACCGCGGCCCCATCCGCGTGCAGTACTCGAAGAACCCGCTAGCTGGCGCAGCGGAGGGCAGGTGGGTAGGGGGTGTTGATGGGGGTGGGACTGGGTGTCAATGTGGGTACCGGTATGGTTGTCAATGTGGGCAGGGGTGGATGGGAATGGGTAGGGGTGTCATTGTGTGCATGCGCGCTGCACGTTGCGATTGCAAGCAGGAGGCGCAGGGCAGGTGCGGAGCGGGTGTGGGCATGTGGGTAGTATATTAAGTTGGAGCAGGGTCCGCAGGGCAGGGGGTACACCATTCTTGGTTGGCTATGCGCGTGCAGGCCGGCAGGGTTGGGCCGCAAGTGGGACGCGAAGGGCAGGTGTGGGTACGTGCGGGTAACCCGTTGGAGTGGTGGCATTGTTTGAGGAGGTGCGGCAACATGCCCATGGGCGCAGGGCACGTGGGCATGGGTGCGAGTGCTGGTGAGCGCATTCCTCCGGACGTGCGTGGGTGGGCTGGGCAAGCAAGCCATGTTCGGAGGGTGGTCCGCCAGGAAAGGCAAGTAGGGGGCGAGCCGTGGGGGCATGGCGGACGGGCCGGGGCTGGGGGGGGGAGCTCAGTGGTGTGTGTTGTGGCCCGGGGACACGAAGGCAAGGGCCGGCAACAGTCGCTTTTCACAGCGCGCCTCGCACCCTACTCCTGTCCGCTAGGCCGCTGGACTCCGCTGGCGGCGGTGGCGGCTACACGCCGTACGGCCAGGGCCCCTGGAGTGGTGGCGCGCCGCCGCCGCACTACGGGGCGCCGCCGCCTGCGGGCGGCACGGCCTGAGTCAGGAAGGCGGCGGCAGGGAGGCACGGGCAGGAGGCGACCGGGTAGGTGTGATTCCGCACTTCGCTGGGACTGGGCTGTGTGTGGCTGGCTGGGTGTGTTCGATGCTGCGTGCGCTGCATGCTGTGTGGTACGAACAGCTGGATTGGCCCGTCAGTTGCTGCACTGGCTGCATTGTGCATCTGAAGCTCTGCTCCTTATGTTTGCGCACGCTCATACGTCCACAATGCCGCACGCAGGGTGTACTCGTTCACGCACGCAAGCACACAGCCACACACACAGCCCCCCATACACAGCCCTTGGCAGCGGCAGCCACACACGTCACCGATATACGCGGGCACGACACAGGACACGACACGTCACGGCACGTCAGTCTGTGCCACGTGTCACACGCCACGTGCCTAGTGCTACACGCCACACCACGTCACAGCACCCCAATGGCCAGTTCACGAGCCCTAGTACATCAGGTACCCTGAATACATAAGTAGTTGTCTGGAAGTGAGGGTGACAGGGGTGTCTGATCGGTCCTCTGTGGTGATGGGACCACAGCTTGCTGGGTCTGTGCTGTATTGTTGTCTCGTGTGCATTGGGCATGCCCTGCCTGCCTTGCCGCCTGCATGCCTAGCCCTTCTGGTAGTCTCTGCTGTTTGCATCGCCGGGCTTCTATGCACCTGAGTAGCCGTTGTCATATCAATTCGTAGCCCACGTGTCATCTTGGTAGGCTGCATGCGCATATATATTGCGGGCGTTGTTGTTGGGCTGTCGCCTAGTTGTAGACCCTTGCGCCGGGGGCCCCTTGCGTGCGATCCTGTGCATGGCCATCTGGGCACGGGACACGTGTTTTACCCGTGCACCGACGATCTGGCACCGGGGTGTAATGACGCTGCCACATGCGCATGTCAGACTCTGTCGCGTGCGTGACCTCTTCCATGCCGAACTTTGAAGCTAGTGGGTTAAGGCGCGCTGTGCTGCGGCTGCGGCCCTGTGTTTGGCCCGTGGGACGTGCAGCGACATATCACCGTACAGTACGGTGTGGACTGCTGCACACCTTGATTGCCCTGCTGTCAATGTCATAAGCCAAGCAATGTAAGCCCCAGCGACATGAGGCTGTCAAGTGGAAAGAAGCTTACACTGTGTTTCTCATTGAGGTTCTGGCCCGAAACAGCTATCTAGGCGGCAGTACCCAGGACAGCTGAAGGGAGGGAAGGGACAGGGTGCTGGCAGTACACGCAGCACTGGAAGGATCCAGCCTGATCCAGCCCTGGGGCTCCGGAACACACATTGTGGGCAACATCCTACATGCAGCACACCCCTGCTCTAGTTCTGCCTGGTCTACGGTGTGTTTGCTAAGGGGTGGGTTCTCGGTGACGGGCTTGCCAGCCGCTGCGCGTAGTTCGTGGCAGCGTTTCGATCTTCATCGGTTGGGTCGAACCAGGCGCATTTTTGGCTTGTTTTATCCGAACGTCAAAGGCCCGTGAGGGTCCGATCGGGTGAAACGCAAAATTTGGGCCCCCATCCGAAACTTGGGTTCCAGGGAGGCACCTGTTTCAAAATGTCATCCGAACCGACCGAACGTCCCCACGAAGTTCGAAACCCTGGTTCGTGGGGTGTTACGTACGGTGCTGCGGGGTCGCCTCCGTCACGTTGACCAGGTGGTAGCGGTGTGCGCTTTGGCTTCCAGCTGTGTTTTCTAGGACTACCCGTCTCGCGGGTCGGGTGTGTGTCTTTAGTTGTTGGGCGTGAAGAGCCCAGCCCTGGGATTCGCTTGCCTTCAGTGTTCCGGTCTTCTGGGTTGGCGAAAAATTCTGGCCGTTCATAATTTTGGAGCCTTCGGGTCTGGACATCCTGACAGCAGCCCAAATGGTCGTCAAAATCATGATAGTGCTGGAAGACCGGCACACTGCTTGCCTTGGTCTGTTCGTGCCCCTCTTGCCTGCACCGGCCAGAGGGTTTAGCCCTGGCGTGCCTGCTGTTGTGGGTGGGCATGTGGTGTGCTGCCTTGCTGCGTGCGGCTCGGGCGCCCTGGACGGCTCCTATTCCCAGCCCTTGTGCTCTGCTGGGTGTGTGCCATCTGCTGCCCTGGCATGGTGCCCGTCGTTGGTCCCCCCTGGTGTTGTGTGTGCGGGCGGAGCGTGTGCTTGCCTGTGCTGTCTCAGGGTCGTGGCTTGCCCTTGGTGAGTAGACCCCACATGTGCTGTCGGGCGTTGTCCTGTGTCTCGAGCCGAGACGGCTCGTGCCTTTGGCCCTACACGCCGTCGCTGTCTCCGTCCGGTTATTAACCCCCGGCTCACAGTGTAACTGGTTCACCCCTGCTAGCACACCAGCACACACACCCCTGGTGGTATTGGTTCTCGTTGAGGTCATGCTTAGCCAAAAGAAGAGGAAAAAGTCGGCTGCGCGATCCGGGATTTGCACCCGGGTCAGTCGCGTGGGAGGCGACTATGCTGCTACTACACCAATCGCGCATATTGGCAGGAGCGATTCATATCGCTGCGAACAGCTAGGATCGAACTAGCGACCTCCAGATTCTCTGAATTTCTTCAGTCTGGCGCTCTCCCAACTGAGCTATATCCGCCCGATCCCTGCGGGCTGGAGGAATCGAACTGGAAACCTGCCATGCCAATTCGTTCAAACAAAGGCTATATAAAAAGGCAAGCCAAACATTCTAGAAGCTTCCAAGTGGGTCGTCAGCCCAAGCCGGAACCCACACCGGTGGAGGGAGATCATGCTGGCTAAGCCACTAGGAGCGGGGTGGAGGCCCAGGAAACGTGGGCCCGACCGGAAGAGGTCCCCTGAGCCCCAAAAAGTTTCCAAGGGGTCCCCCGTGTAAAACCAAACCAAAGTAGGGCATCTTTTTGTCGATCCCGGACGGACAAGGCGTCAGCAGTCTTGAGACCCGAAGTAGGTACCGTTTTGAAAGCTAATTTTGTTCAATACCCACTCATTCAAATCCCTGCTTCGACATGGTTCACACTCCCGCCCTCCGTCTGTATGTCACACTTCGTGTTCCATGTTGCGACAGCTCGTCCACCGTGATGCCAACGGCCAGGGGTTGTGGTGATTTCTGGCACTCTGTGTATGGCAGCGAGGGTGCGCTTATGCCCCATCCCTCCACCCGCCTTTCACCTGTCGGCGGCGACAACCAGGTTCACAGCACGAGAAGCAGAAACACGTACGAAAATCAGGAGACAAGGTTTACCACGGCAGTACTGTACATACACAGCACATGTTGCCCTCTGCCGTGTGGCGCACCCATTAACTAGGCCCCCTGGGCGTCCACAGGACATACAAGAGACCCAGATCCAGGATAAGATACCCAGATCGTAATCATGCAGCTCTCCGAAGTCGTTTTCATCATTCGATCTGTGACATACCCGGTATCCAATGTGCAACAACTTGGCGGTCTCATACCGATAACTAGTGTGTCCCAGGTGGGAGGCGCATGTGGTGTCAGGTGCCACCGCTGCCAGGCTGCGTCACACACTCGGGGAAAAACTCGGCTCATTATTTCACAGAAATCATCATTTTAACGGGGGGCTAAATGCTCATTATAGCCATGAGATTTTTCATTTTATCATTGGCAAATCCTCATTATTGCGGCCGCAAACCTCATTCTAGCGTGAGACAAAAATGGGATAATGACGATTATAAGTCATTACTGCCCGTCTGTGAAAATGGCATGCTGAAATGACGCCCCAGCCATTCCCGCAGGCTTAGCGCCCGCTAGAATGAGGCTCCAGGCGTCATTTTCGCTGTTGCGCAGATGCCCCACGGAGGAAATGACGCCCCAGGCGCCATTTTAGCAGGCCTGCTCCCCGCTAGAATTAGGCTCCAGGCGTCATTTTTGCTGTTGCGCAGGTGCCCCTCAGCTAAAATGAGGCCCTGATAGCGATTCCCGCCGAGACAGCCCAGCTGGAATGAGGTTACCATCCTCCCTATTTCTGTTGGCAAGATGCCCCACAGCAAGTATGATGCCTCAGAAGCTATTCCAAGCAGCTTGGCCCTGCTTATTGGAGGTTTCCTGCCTTGCTTGTTGCTGCTAACCTGCCAGTGCCCTGCAGCTAAACTGCTTGGAGCCTGCTGATATGCAGCTAAGCATATGCTGATTGCATTTGCCACCCACCCCCTGCATCATAGAGCAAGCTCATGTACTTCAGCAACTGTTACATGTTGCCAGAGATCACAGCCCTGTCTGGTGCCATAAGTTCCATACCAGACTGCCTATACACCAAGATCTATCTAGTGTAGTGTGCACTGACACTCAGTTTGATTCAGGCACCTTCACAGCACAACTGACCCACCTAAGCCTCTGTCAGTAGGCACCATATCACCAACATGTCCAAGGAGCACCATATGTCAGGTAGACACGTTCCTTTGAGTACTGCCTGGCCACCAGCCCTCAACGTATCAACGGTGCACAGCCTTCCTTTCTTTCTGTGGAAAGGTTTCCTTTGTTTGCTTTGAGGGGCACCTGCAACAGCAAGTGAAGGAACGCCTCTTAGTTGCAATACATTGCCTGTTCATAGCCTTGTGGTGGGATCATAAGTAGCTTACGTGTGCATTCTTTGGCAGCAAAGGAACCATCAGCCAGCCCAAGGCATGCCCCTTACAAGCTTACCCTGTCCTTGCCTCCAACAGCTGCAAAGCCATGAAGTCTCAGCACCGTGGTCAAAGCGTACATGCATGCAGGGGGCATGACAGGTCATAAGAG